>CM051031.1:4113946-4711446 GCA_027627225.1 Congeria kusceri
ACGATCACTAACAAACGTCTGTATGACCAGTTGAGACAACCAGCAATCCTACTCTTGTCTGGCATCCGCAGTTAGCCAGTAAACGTAGCATAGTTATTGGGAACCAGACTTCTTGTAAGGCCTAATCCTGTTATTTGTTTCAACATATTGTACCGTCTAAAATATGTCGTTGGCTTAATCGGATTAACAAGTTTTATGATAAATGGTCATAACAAATACGACGTCAGAACTAGTATTTGCCATTCCTGTACTTTATAAAATTCATAAAATACGGCTAATCTCTGAAAGTGTGTGACCGCACAATGCTCTTAGAATAATTAAACAAAATATCATGGTCAGCAAATAACACCACACGTGTAACATGTGCCATATCTTTCCATATTGTTTCACACGTGTTGCGAGGACAAAAATCTTATATACTGATTTTTATCGTCAGACCCAAAACCCAATAAAGCGACCTTTATTGCTGGACTGCCTGTTGTCGACATTCGGTTTAATGACGAAGCATTAAACAGTTTCCAGAGACTGTGTGCAAGAATGTCAGTCGAATAACGATGCGGCTCTGAATGTTAATGGGATGGATGGTCATTTTCCTTCACAATTACACTCTAATGGTATTAACTTTGTCAGGTGATTTCCCAAACATAAATCTCGGTATGTGCGGGTAGGTACACCGCGCTTAAAAATGAGCGCGGTGTTTCCGAAATTCTCAAACATGCTACAGAAGACTTAGTGTATCTCGTTTAACATGCAATTCTGGCTGTAGGCCTAAATAAAACGGACCTCAGCGCTTATGCACCTATCAATATTTTCCCGGGGGTGCGGGGGAAGCATATAAAGGACTTTAATTGAAAGGGAATTAGACTTTGGTCGGAAATATTGCCCCCACCCCCCAATTAACCATCTCCCACTGAGGGTATTTAGACAAAAGTGCTTGGCTCTAGGGTGGGGAATTAGACCCCCAAAAATAAAATTAGTCAAATTCCCCTGGGTAAGCCCGCCGCTCCCCCTCTGGGGGGAAATATTGAAAATATTCAAAATATTGATAGGTGCATTATGAGACCCACAACATTCTTTAAATAGGAGCGCATCGCAGATACAGACTTCTATCATACGACGGTCACGGATTGTCAGCTAATTTGTGAGACGCATCGCAGATACAGACTTCTATCATACGACGGTCACGGATTGTCAGCTAATTTGTGAGACGCATCGCAGATACAGACTTCTATCATACGACGGTCACGGATTGTCAGCTAATTTGTGAGACGCATCGCAGATACAGACTTCTATCATACGACGGTCACGGATTGTCAGCTAATTTGTGAGACGCATCGCAGATACAGACTTCTATCATACGACGGTCACGGATTGTCAGCTAATTTGTGAGACGCATCGCAGATACAGACTTCTATCATACGACGGTCACGGATTGTCAGCTAATTTGTTTCTTTTCGCTGCATTCGAGGTGGTATAGTGGCGAAATATTGTTCCGAAAATATTAAATAAACTAACTTTTAAGATCAACGTTTTTCATCAAGGAAGCATGACCTGCTGTAGAGGTATTAATGGCTATGCAGTTGTTCTCTTTTACCAGGGCTTATCATGTTTGCCGGTATCCCTGACGTAGGCAAGGAACCTTTAATCTCAAAGTCCTAGAATGGTGACGTGGACAAGGAACCTTTAATCTCAAAGTCCTAGACTGGTGACGTGGACAACGAACCTTTAATCTCAAAGTCCTAGACTGATGACGTGGGCAAGGAACCTTTAATCTCAAAGTTCAAGACTGGTGACGTGGGCAAGGAACCTTTAATCTCAAAGTTCAAGAATGGTGACGTGGGCAAGGAACCTGTAATCTCAAAGTTCAAGACTGATGCCGTGGGCAAGGAACCTTTAATCTCAAAGTTCAAGACTGGTGACGTGGACAAGGAACCTTTAATCTCATAGTCCAAGACTGGTGACGTGGGCAAGGAACCTTTAATCTCAAAGTTCAAGACTGGTGACGTGGGCAAGGAACCTTTAATCTCTAGACTGGTGACGTAGGCAAGGAACCTTTAATCTCAATGTTCAAGACTAGTGACGTGGGCAAGGAACCTTTAATCTAAAAGTCCAAGACTGCCTTTGACACGGCAATGTTTTTACTCTTCTGGATTTTGAATGAGTGCATTAAAGTAACGAATTTTAAAACAAATGAATCTTTCTATACCTATAACGACAATGATACTTTGTTGATTTCGACAGATTGTTTTGGGGGTCTAATGATAATTTATTTATCTATAATTTTATAAAACATGGATAGTCGGTTTTGATTTCGAGCAGTATACAATTCAGTTGTTCACGAATCTCCGTAACACTGGATCGGATTTGGATGATATGTTAGGATGTTTAGCGAACCTAATTGTCCCTCTCTGTACCGGCGTTTTCTAGTTTGTGTATATGTCTCGTTTCTAGTAGTGAATTCAATGGTTAGCCTGACAATAGACCAAATGTAAGTTGGCTCTATAGTTGGCTCTATATCAAACTCCTCGCAGCGGTTACCTCCCCTATCTGTTAACGGTAACCACTGCCATCACATGTAAAATCCTTCCAGATCTGGAAGGATTACGTGTTTGTACCTTTTACTTATTTAATGCAAATCAGTGCAATTTTCTACATAATTGGACTTTTTATATATCGTTTGCAGTCAATAAATGAAAACAGAAAAAGAAAATAACTAATTAAAACTAAAAATAATATCTAGATGATTTAAATCGATCATCATCACGTGGTTTCTCATGACGGCAGGGATTTGATTAGAGCTATGCTCGGAACCAGTCAAATCTCTGCGCGGAGGTTGGCTCTATATATTGAATTGCTTCTATGAAATCCCAGGATTAAATTTTCTTTAGCAGTGATTTGTCTGATAAGCTGGGCCCTGTCCAATGAAGAGTTGATGATAACTTGCAGAATCTACACGTCGAGGGTGGAAGGTGGAAGTGTTGTATCTGCTAAACATTTCTATATCAGATACAATAGTTTCATGTTCAACTCTCGATGCTGTAAGTTGTGATTATGTAGTTTGTACTCGAAGATTAGCGGGTTTTACCTGGCATCTGCTGGGATGGAACTCTATAGAAAATCATAACAACATAACAACGCACACATGCAGACATTTTAAATGTTTATTCACAGAAGATACAAAATAACGCGTTTAACATTGACACGGTCATACAATTAAGCCATGTTAGATAGACTACAGGGTAGTCGGTCGCAATTAAACATAGCAGCCTTTTCTCAGCTGGGCTTTCGTCGATCGAGCCAATCTGCAAAACATAAAAACAATCAAACGCCACACGAGGAGACCTTAATTAAGTTCCTACATACTTGTATATACAATGGGTATTCAAAGAGTGGTTCAATTTTAGGTTCCGACTCATGTGAGTTTGGTTGGTGGTAACCATACCGTACAGGTGGGGTTTCCTCCGTGTACGCCAGTCCCCGCCCCCCTCACACATACACACACTGCACAATGCCACACCAAAATTAAAAACACATGTCAGCGAAAATTAGCTGGAAATTGCAGCTATGATTTAAAACTTGTCACAACTTTCGATGTGTCTAAATTATATTAGTCAGGGGTGCCGGGACACACCCCGGATCAGCGCATAATGCCGTCTGCGGCGCAGAAGGACCTTATAAACAGCGAAATACATACATACACAAACATTACAAATACAAGTCGAATGCAGATCAAGTCACACTGTTATTCATAAACCCATTCTTATGTCCAAAACAACGATGAAATGTCTTGTAGTTTCAAACGATAAGAATCGTATTACCTAAATCTGTATACGTCAATTAAATATACTTGTACAGCTGCTCAGACGATAGAGATCGAAAACCTAGACTGAAGTCTATTATTATTGACAAAAAGAGTCCTCAGTTATAATTACGTTTACCATCATATGTGCAGACATACGCTAGTTCAAATGTTGAAACTCGCTCATACGGCCTATAAAATATGCTCCATAACAAAACGAACACTATAATAAAGCGCGCAGACCCATTACAAATGGACCACTTCAATGTGGGCTAATTTTAATATTGAAATAAAATGTTTCGGACGCTAAAGCTTAAGAACATCACATCACAAAACAATGACTGTTTCTTTCCATTATTCCTTTTTACATTAAACCAATATTATTTAGTGATAAAGTAAACCCTTGTATATAGACAATAGTGATACAAAATAATGACATACCTACATGCCACGCAAAATGGAATAGTGTTAAAGTTTGCATGCATGGGTGTTTTACACCTCAAAAGATTCATATAACCAATGGTTTCAAGATAGACTAACTCATAATATTCTAGCTACAAATAACTTGCTCAATAAAATGAAGATCTGTGATTCTGAAAAATAATATACTATCTGTAAGACAGAAAAAAAACAAAATACCGGTATCCTTTGCAATTATTCAAAACACACAACTACCAGATAAATATTACAGTTCGTGGGAGTATGTAGAGTCCTTTTGTAATTGCGATATACCATAATTGTCTGTTTGTAAATGATCATATATATTATGTAGTTTGGCATGCTCTGGTTTGTTCACAATATTTGCTTGTGTTGTATCTATATATATCCTGTGCTGATTGTATTGAAACGTATGATGCATATTTGTGAATAAATATGTTCTTTCTAAAAAAAAAATAAATAAAGTTTATGCTGTTCCTTTTCTAAATTTATAATACTGATCGGTTTAAGCTTTAACCTCCTTATTTACTGATTGGCCGATCTTCAAACTAGTGCGCAGGAAATAACAAAAAATATTTCTTACTTGTTTTTGTAAGTATCGAACACACAACGTTCAAATATTGAAACAGCAAATAGTATTACGACTGGTCGAGAATACTAAAATATATTCCAAGTAAACTTACGGCCGACATTTCATGAATTTCTCCGTGCATGTGCACTTGAGGCAACCGTCGGGCGTGGAGAACTGAGTGCCGGGAAATACGCGATGGCGCCCGAATTCGCAGTACACCCTGGGCAGCTCCGTGTACTCTGAAAGACATGTTTGACCAGGGGTGATATTCACAAAGCATCTTAAGTTAAATTGTATCCTTATCCTTAAATCTGGACATTTCATCAACTGTATCATTCCATACAGAAACAGTTAAGCTCTAAGTTACATTTTAAAATTAGATCAGTAGTACAATGTAATTTTAGAAATAGCAACAACATATGCATATTTTTATGTAGTAAACAATAGAATGCATTCAAAATTTTCACTTAATTTAAAATATTTGAGAAATTACTCAATTTAGATGTCTTGTGAATACGACCCCATGTTTTGTGTTTCGCGGCCATAAACCTAACGCATAAAGTAGATTTTTCAAATATGACGAAGAGCCGGCTAAATTATTTGCTTTGTGCCACGAACCAATTGTCTAATTATGTGATAGTGTTGAATATTTTACAATGCAATGGCACGGTGTTAAAGCGAATCGGTACCCTCTCCGTTAAAAATTACCCAAAATGCACCCTCTCCGTTACGGTACCTGCCTCTCTCCGTTATAAACCAACACGGAAAACTACCGGTAGGTCAATTACACGTATATAAATATGTTTCTATCGCTAGAATTAGTGTTTTATTGGTTTCACAGAACATCTTGGACATTGAACTACTTGAATATCGTGTATTTCACTCTACAAAGCAGTCTGTTTTCTTGAAATGGTGAAAACCGTGACTGACATTTCCTAATTAGAGTGATATTTTGTGTCGTTTTTTTCTTTGTTGAATTAAAAGCCTGTGTAGCATGAACGTAACTTAGTTTTGAAATGATTCCCCGATGTATGTATGTTGTTACCGATAGCATAATTGGTAGAAACATGATATAAATGACATAAACCTAGGCGACGAAACAGTATAGTAAGGTACATGTAACCTCTCCGTATGAGGAACCGGTACCCTCTCCGTCGCCACAGCTTTTTATTCAATGATATTTTCGTAACATACAAAAAGAGCTTTTATGTCATCAACTCTTATTGATTTTGATTCACAATACTAGCATTCGGAATTTGGGTACTGTTATTTGTTTGAAATCGCAAAATGGCACATACGGATAGATTATGCACAGTTACGGCAGTTCACGACCTAGTCAATGCATATGAGCAACTTACGCCTTTTTTACCTAGACTACCGGTATTAACCGAATAGTCCGAGCTATTCTACTCACCCGTTCGTCTGCGTCGAGGTTTGCGTGCAACAAGTACATATCTCGGTAATAATTACTGATGTTCAATTGAAATTCCACGTATGTCTTAGGGTCATTATGTTAGGATACTGACAAAGACCCATGACTCTTATCTGCAATTTAGCAGACGTATGCCCCTTTTTATAATAAGAACATTCAGGTTAACGTTTGCGTGCAACAAGTTTATATCTCTGTTTACTTCAGATATTCAATTAAAACTTCACACATGTCTTCATGGGATATTATATAAGATCACATGGTTAAGGCCTATAACTGTGACATGCATTTTAGCAGAATTATGCCCCTTTGTACTTATAAATATTCAGGTTAAACTTTTCGAGCAAGTTCATGCCTCTGTAACTACTACATATATTCAATTGAAAATTTACACGTGTTCGGGTCATTATATAAGGTCGCTGGCCAAGGCACATAACTCGGACAAAGAAGTATGAATAGTCAAGCGCAACAGGCTCTTGTTTGAATTGATCTGAGACTCTTGTTGCACTGTGTCTTGTAATTAGTATCATATTATAATTAATGGTCACTAGTTTATAATTATACGGTCAATAAACCCGGAATTTTTATATACGGTTTTACAATCCGCATTGGATTAAGGAAATAAATAAAAGTATTCAAATTACGAATTGTATATAGTTTGATGACGACTGTTGATCTTTAATCGGTCTAGTGTGTGATGTTTCTTAAAAGGAAGATAAGCACTTTTACAGCTTATACATTTTAATCTTCTCCGATACCATCATACCATTGCATAATGCAACTAACTACTTACAACAATAGGAATATATTATTATCTAAGCAGTGTAACACGATACATCAGGCTAGCGCCAGCGGTGAAAACAAGACACTAAATAGTGGTTTAAGTACTTGTCTAATGGCAAAGAGGACCTCGGTTCGAATCTAACTGATGTATTTTCGGCGTAGCTGTCTAACGCAACTTTTGGCCTTTCTTAATATCCAATTAAATGTTGTGAAATTTTCTCGCCAGTGTCAGTGGTCGCTGATGTACTAGTAGTACCTACACGCTTACTGGGTGTCCAAGTGGGATCTGTGGGCCTTATTGACAACAATGGCCCCGCTTGTTGGCTGTCTAGATTCACCTTTTTTGGCTGATGGGGCCAAATATTGCCGTTCCGTTTTGCGTCTTTAAAAATATTATATTATCATAAAGTGTAGAACGCATTGGCATTAATTGTATAGCATCGCAAAATGCGTTTAAGCGTTTTTTAAGTGTCTGTTTCCGGAGTTACCGCTAGATTTCACATTTTCATTGTTATTTTTAGAGCTTTAAATATATTAAGTTAAAGTTGATTGCAGGGTTTGACCTTAACTTTTGGGTATTGGTGGTCCACAGGACCGGCTACCTTCAAAACCTACTGGTCCGATACTGCATTAACTGGTCCCGATAATCAAAACACATCAAACTGCATATTGCATAGTTGAAAAAGAAATTGATAATTGAAATCGGAAAATATATTGAGCATACATGAAAACATATTTTTATTATATAATATAACATATTTTAGTTTAGATAAAAATGTTGCATGCACATTGTTAAAGATCAGATAACAACTTGTTGAGCTTGACATAAATTTGACATACATGCGTTATCGTGTGCTGAGGAACCAAAATTAATGCCAACAAAAAATAATTAAAAAATATTGTTAGTTTGCTATTCGTTCCTAAACCTTTTTCAATCATTCCCACACGAAAACTTTGACTTGAATTTTGTTTACTTTGATTGTTCTTTTTGTAAGAAAACAAAACAAACAAAAAAAAACAAATGAATACTGCCTTTAAAAAAATCTACTTCTGCATTGAGAGAATAAGTTGTTATGGTAAACTATTATTAAGCCAGGAGTAATTTTAACGATATCCAAGTCCATGAATGTGTTGTTTGATTAATTTAGTATTAAAATGATAATACACAGTAATTAAATATATGTCTGTCGTAAATTATTGATTTGTTTATTAGTATAGATGGACGGAGCTTCTCTCAAAGTGCGACTACAATGCCCGTTAGATGACATTTCTGGTGTTTAATTCATTTTACAACGTATAACACGCTGTTATAACTAAATGATTGGAAAGTTGACAAATCGGTAAAGGTGAGACTTATAAACGCGATCTTACTGTAAATGAAAAAAACAAAACAATAGCATCTCGGACAGTTCCCGTAAAGGTGCGACTTATAAACACGATCTTACGGTAAATGAAAAAAACAACAACAATAGCATCTCGGACGGTTCCCTGAATTCTAAATAACTAATTATACATTTACAAAGTTGGAACCAGCCCAACAACAACTGGTCACCGGACCGGCTGTCCTTCGAAGATAACCGGTCCGAGCAAAAATCACTGTTCACGGACCTACGGACACGCGTGAAGGCCGAACCCTGGTTGATTGATACATTCACGACAGTCACTTGCAAACAGTATTGTGATGGCACAAGTCTGTTCAAAGATAATTCGCTCAACTTATAGCGTTTTAAAATAATAAATTAAGGATATAAAGAATACACGGTATGTGCCCAGATGGAGAAAGTTTATCCTCTGAGGCTTAGAAAATAAATATAGGGCAAGGTTTAGCATTTGATATAATGAAAACAAGGCGCATTTATTACGTACAAAATATAAGCAAATAGTATATTCATATTATTATTATTATTATTAAACGATGTCAAATTTATTTGTTTTATAAAGCTGACATAAACTCAATAATATTCATAATTGTAGTTTCGTTTGGAATTAAATGATTCTAAATGATATGTTGTAAAGCAAAACTCAAAATGAGCGTGTCTGTCGGTGTTAATTACTGGAAGTTTAACGAACACAGTGCCTTTGTTACGTATTATCTCATTACTTCGTTTACATATATGTGTACCTATTTTTTTGTTTTTATAACTCACGATACAACGCATCATTCTAAGCCCTATATAGATATGTCAAAACGCTTCAAACAAGTTTATCGAATCACGGTTAACAGGCAGCAAAAAGATAATCAATACACTTGTTGCTGCATCCTGCGTAAACGGTACTTTTCTCTGAAAATGCCGTGTATCGTTGTATTTATGCACCAAGCGATTGAGTTCTACACTTCTTTAGCTGAAAAGATTTTTTTTTTAAGAAACCTCTCCGTATCACTAACCGTATAGATAAGAACTCGTGTACGTATTAATGAACTATAACGGAGAGGTTACAGGTACCACAGAGAGGATACAGGTACCACAAAAAAATGTAGTAACGGAGAGGATACTGGTGCCGGTGTGATTCTCATTTTATTCATTTTGAACATGTTCAAAACGGGAATTTAAAGAAATCGATACGAATATAGACACAAATTTCAAATGTAAATATGTGTGGTTGAAGACTGTCTGAAATTGTTTTCTTTCATTTGAGTTCCTTGTTGCAATTGTACAAAAAACAAACATGCTTTTTCATAGCTTAATGATGCCAATGTTCCGTGCGCCGTAAATTTTCAAACAACTTACCCCATAACTACCGTTTTTTTCTGTGTTGTTCGATGCCTCCGTATACCAAAACCTGTTGATTTAACGGAGAGGGGCAGGTACCGTAACGGAGAGGGGGCGTTTTGGGTTATTTTAACGGAGAGGGTACCGATTCGCTTTAACACCGTGAATGGTCTATCAGTTTTATAAAGAGCGCTAACATTACTAGTTCGACTTACAGATTAACGGTAATAATAAACGTTTGTTAAAATGTGTACGTACGTAGCAATGTTTATACAATACGTACACTTTTTAAAAACGTTTATTATTACCGTTATTAAATCAACTAAAAACGTGAATGTTACTGAAACATGGCTACACACCAGTACGAAACTGGACCGTTTTAGTTTTCCCGGCTGTCGGCTCCGAGTATCCGCCGGCGGAAGCGGTCAGGCAGACGAGAGCCACCAGGATTCCAAAGTTCTCCATAGCTGGGGCCGCCACGGAAGTGGAGAGTCGCGGAACTATCTCGGCGACGTCACAACGTTGTGGAAATACGTTTGATGCTTAGTTGTAGCTACCTTCTGGCCGGATGCGGCTTATCAGGGATAAACATAATCCGAATTTAGAATTTACTATTTGTGGCGCGGTGAGTGTTCGTTAATGTTCCAAGATGGCGCGTGTAAGTACATCAAAAATAAAACCACTGAAATTAGCTTGTGCACAAGAAGCGGATTATTATAAAATGAATATAGATAAAACGACAACAATGTAAGCAGATTTGATCCGCCAAGAAAACATGGGGCCGTATTTATGTTACGATCTACTTCAATTTACTTTCTAGATGCCACCGTGCTTAATACGATGCATGTAATTATCATAGAAGCCCTTGATGAGGTACAGAGGCGAAAGCCGTGTTTTAGATCTACACGTGTATTTGTTAATGCAACATTAACTCCGGGAAACGGGCAAAACACTGATCCATTATTATAAACGTCACGCGCGTGCGAGACCTCAGACTGTTATGTGTCTAAATTGGCAACACATAATCGAGTAGATATGTAGAGCCGCCCTATGGCCTGCTCAAACTTCTTGATCCCCATGTCAGTCAGCGAAAACCGTCCGGTGCCCGTTTGAGTTTGTGACCACGCGAGGAAAAATATATAATCGTGCAGCGACTTTTAGATTTAAAAAAAATCGCAGATGCTTTACCGTTCGTAAAAATCGGACGGCGCTCGTTCCATTTGTGACCTAGGCATTATATTACTGCGTCATCTCGCCTAATTCACGGTCTGTAATCATTGGCGCCACCTCCTTTTGGAGATACATTGGAAAAAGAGCCAATTATACGTCCGAGGTAAACAATGATAGAAGGTGAGTTCTAACTGTGTGAAAATTAAGTCTTAACACGTTCAAATTCATCAAGGAGCTGTTTCAATTTGCACCATGTCACGACTTATAAAAGTCCTCACGTTTTGAAATGCGTTGTGACTTCATACTTCTCTACATTGTTGGAAGGTAAAATTGATTCCGAATCGCACTTCATTGTCCGATTTTTAAAACAGTGTCTCAAATTGTCATAAAACATATAAAACCAACTCACCTTTTATCACTGTTTACTTTTTCCTACTACTTCCTGTCATTAGCGCCACCTCGGAAGTATAATTGGCTCGTTTTCCAATGCATCTCCAAAAAAGGTGGCGCCAGTGTTTACAGACCGTGTAATTAGCGTTACGACGTCCTAGGTTACACTTAACCCCGCGCCTGGTCGATGTTTCTGATTTTAAGGCATCAGCCGGTGTCAACAGATCGGATACAATTCACACTATATTGGACACGATATTTACTGGGCCGGGGTGCTGATTGTTAAGGCTGGTTGTTAAGGAAATATAACTTATTTTAGTCCATTTTTGGTCGGCGTCCAGTCGGCACTCGCCCACTCGCCCAATGTCCTGATGACGCCTTTGCGACACTCATGCCCGAACTCAAATTTTAGCCACAGACCGGCCAATTATGTCAGATGTCCGGTGATGGGGACATCGGTCGATCTGTATGCGATTGCAAAATGTCGCCAACGCCGGGACTGACTTTTAACTCAGCATTTGAATGAACCCGGCACCTGCCGATGCCCAAAATGACCCGGCAGTCGACAGGTCCCTGAAGGCCCGCGGCCGGAAGTGTCCGAAATGAGTAGTAAAATCATCGGGACTCAATTGTAACTGGCGTATAACACAATGTTCAGTCACAGCTAATGCACCTATCAATATTTCCCCCGGGGGAGGGGGGGGGGAGCGGCGGGCAATCCCAGGGAAATTTGACTAATTGCATTTTTGGGGATCTAATTCCCCACCATAGAGCCAAGCATTTTGTCTAAATCCCCTCCATGGGGGATGCTTAAATTGGTGTATCAAATGGCCCGGGGGCAAATATTATCGGGATCTAAAATCCAAACGAAGTCTATTTCCCGGGATAGGTGCATATTGATAGGTGCATAAATCCGGACACTTTTGGCTTGTTTTTCTCTGAATAGTTGTATCAAACGAAAATAAAAAGTTAAACATAAAAAGTAAGGTTTAATCTTAAGCTTTGGTCAAAATCTTAGTGGAATCTGCTTTCTAAAAGTCACTGAATGGTGTGTTCAGAAAAGGTATGTAAAACATACAAGAATAAACATTCAACTACAACTTGTTTGTCAGTAATCTTGTTCTTCTTCGTTGTTTACCTTGTTCTGGTGTTTACTTTCAAAATTGTCTCTGTAAAGCTTTATTTATCGGATAAACTGTTTTGATTTCAACCCCCAACATGCAAATGTTTACATTTGAAAGGAAGAAAAAACACTAGTCAGTTAATAAAGTAATTCTCAATTTATTCTGTTGAAACTTGGCATACGTTGATGAGACAGGTGCTGCATCAATTTTTACCATAGAATTATGGGTCGTGATCGCACAAACACATTTTTGCGAGGTGTCCGGATTTAAGTACAGTCCGAATTAGGTACTTCACCAGTAGTGAAAATGGCTGCAATCCAGACATAAATATAAAATATATGCATGAAACCCAAATGCATCAGCAGGAGAGAAACCGTTATTTACATAACATGGTCTTTTATTTTAGGCAAGTGACCCTCCAATACAAGTGACAGCGCAATACGCACAGCACAAGACAAACACAAAGCATACACATGATTAAAACTGAGGTCACCGCCTTCAAACAGTCAGTGCAAACTAGAAATTAGTGGTTTAAACCGGTTTAAAAAAATATAATGACGTAATTCAAACTATGAGGTACAGTATGACGTATCATTAATTCTACGATAAATGCACTAATTAGGTGGTCACGAATGGTAAAAAATCAAAAAATGATTTTATTCATGTGTTTGTCATTAATGAATAGCATGAAGTATTGGTTTCAAGATTCAAACACCAGGGGACCCAAACCTACCTCGATTTTTCCAAAAATCGACATGCTGTAGTATCACTTAAAATGTATACGTCAGAAACGTTAAATACGACTGCCTGTTGTGAAAAGCAGTAAGCAGCCGTTTTCGTTGTATAAGAACCTTGCGATGGACGTATTTCCAACATGTGAACCTTCCCCAAAGAAAGAAACAAAGTGTAAACCACATTAAGGGTGAACAATAACAAATGCGCCATTCTATCATAACAATAGAACTGCCGTATTTTATTTTGTCAACTAAACATACTTTGTTTTTTAAGGATAACACTGTTATTGGTTCATTCATTCGTTTGTAAAAACGTTTGTAGAATAGTTCAGTGTTTTCACGTTTTCGCAAATTAGTGTTTTTGCATGCTTGAACAAAGGTATTATTTTACGAGACAGTCTTTATCATTTAACGTATCTGATGTATGAAACTTAAATTTTTATTGAAAATGGTAATCGTTTATAAATGCAACAATTGCCTAAATAAACGGTAAACTTTCGATAAAGTATACACTTAATTAACTTTGAACGGGTATATGAACGTGGAACATTGATTTTATCAACGTGACACTTATAACGTATCTGATGCCGTTAAGTTATTTCATCTGAAATATCTGGCAAATTAGTTCGTGATCGTCTTCTCCTAATTTGAATTCTCTTCCGGACTTTCCAACAGGCTCTGGTTCATTGACGTTACAAAGAATCTGGTTGAAATGGACCCATATCTTATCCGGAGGATGCGGCCATTTGAATTTTTCAACGGATGTGCTTCCTCGAGCTTTTTTCATAAAGGAGATTTTAGCATCGCCGTCCGATTCGTCAACCTTAAGAACTTTTCCAACGTACCAGACCCCTTCATAGACGGCAGCCACAAAGTCACCTTTCTTGGGGACCACGTCTAGTTCTGCAGGTACAGCCATTGGTATAGCTGCAGGGGTGGGTTCCATTTCATGATTAACATCATCTATTAATTCGGCTACCTTCCTTGCCATACCATGCCATATCCAGCCATTGCATAGAGTGTCACCAATGATACAAGATTGGCAAAAGCAGGATACCTCTCTGGAGAACAAGCCACCGTCTTTAGGAAACACAGCGTGTGCTTTCATTGTACCTTGCATCGGAAGCGGATTCGTTTTCTGAATTTCAGCAGCAGTTGTGTCAACGTCATCTGTGGTGTAGAAACGGTACTTGATGTTAACAGAACTTCCCTTTGCCCAATTGAAAAAGTCGAAAGCATCCTGGATACAGGCTTTTCCCTGCTTTATAGCATCACTTGCCTTTCTCTTAGCAACACCACCGATGCCGTCACAAGGGCCCTTACCATGGCCGGATTCAAAGTAATTCCAACGTGCCGAAAATCCACTGAATCGTTCGGCAAAGTGCATGATAGCATCAAACACGAATCGATTACGATACTGGGAGGAAGGGCTGTCCGTCCAGTAATGAATTTGTCGAGCGTCAGGGAATATCTCTCTTAATTCTTTGCATAGCTTTTTCATTATCGTAATCACGGCTGAAGAGTTGTGTTGCAGAGCATCTGACACAAAGACAAAGTTCAAGTGCTCTAGACTATTATCCGTGCCTCTGAAATATACAACCACCGGATGTAATGTGACTGAACTGGCATTCCAATATGCACTCTGGATTTCGTCAGATGTCCCACACGTAAAGTTTTCAGCAAAGTCCATTTGCACTATCAGGTCATTGCTCGGTAGGTTTTCTTTTAACGATTTCAGTGCTGTATATTGGGCTGTAACTCTGCTCACGTGATTCAGGAATGCTTCATATTCTTCCTTCATCAGGATTATGAAGTCGTCTTTGCTACACTTAACCGAGACTATTTTCATCTTCCTCTTACCATCTACTTCTACCCGGCGCCATGTTTCATATTCTACTTCCGCGTTAGAAATGCAACCAAGAAGCACTTCCATGTGCTCTTGCGTCGTGTTCTTACAAACAGTCTCTGGGTTTTTGGAAATGTCAACGCCCTGTAAACGAAGGCAGTTCAGTTTCATCGCAAAACTCTGATGTCTTGAACATAGACAGGTATTTCTTGACATTGAAGAAGTAAGTTTGATGTACGCAGGGCGTAGTTTACAAAAAAGAGCCAGCGAAATTTTCTTCTGAGTTTCTGCTTGAAATCTTTGGTGAATGTTAGACATGTAGTCTGTAAGTATGCGAATCTGCCGTTTTTCTCCTTCATATAATTTTGCATCTGCTTTCCCTGGCATCATTACGCTTACATCATCTTGTTCTATGAACTCCACGACTTGAGCCTTCAATTGATCCCTCTCTGCTTTCATCCTTGATCGCTTTCTAAACTCTATTACTTTGTCCTGATGTCTTCTCAGTTCTGTCATACTTATGCCGGTTTTCTTGCTCACCATAGACACACATTTGTACTTTTTTAATATTTTCCCGCTTATAACACGAGTTGCAATGTTTCGTCGATGCTGTTGTGGGTTGGCACGACGGCTCGATTTGATTTCGTCTAATATTGCATTGGACAGCACTAGCTTCTTTACAACAGATTTCGGTAGCTTTCTCGGACTTACTCCATCTCGTCTCAATTCTACTATTGTCTTGCTTTTTGGAGTCAATGATTGTTCAATGTTGTCAGCTTTGGTGATGCCGTCAGCTTCAGTCGAGAGTATAATCTTTTTAGAAATCCTCTGGCATCGTTTCGCCCATTTGTTTTTGCTTCTTGTAAGGGAAGATATCTGTCCATTGAGCCTTTGGATTTTGCTGTGAGCCCTTTTGAGTGCATCTGATTTCCGTTTGTTTCTTCGTTTCTGAGGAAATGATAGTTTAACCAAAAGTGTTGATTGGCCTCGCTTTGCTCTTGCATCAGTTTCACTGGATGTACTTGAAACAACATTGGAGTGCTCGTCCTCCTTTGATTTCTCTTCAGCCTCAGTCGTTATTGTGGTACTTCTAACTTTGGTTTGCTTTAAGGTCCTTTGTCTATCTCGGTACTTCTGGCTATACAGTTTATTTCTTTCTCTTATCAAGGCTTGGTCTTTCTTTGTTTTGGCGTGTATCGGCTTTCTATATCCTTTTGCTCTGGCTCTTTCCTTCTCTAAAAAGGTTTCATCTCTCGCCTTTTTGCGTTCTCTGTACGCTTTCTGGTATTCTGCTGCTGTTTTGACCATCTTTCTGAAAGAACGAAAATGACATCAGATACGTTATATTGAAAAGCGAGAAGGTTATTTTTTCGTATATATTTGACAATGCTACAAATAATGGTAGTTACTGCTTACAATATGTACCCCATTTTGTAAAAACCATTGAGGAAATTGTGAACACTCGATTAAAACATTAAAATCCGTCAATATTTATTAGAATCAGATACGTTAAAGTTGTTCATCAGATACGTTAAATACATTGAATCGTTTATATTTGGGCTTATATTTCTCTTGCCGCCTGCAAATTGCTTTTGCGTTGCATAGTTTTCTTCCAAAAGGTGGTAATCAAAGTAAATCGAAGCATAAATCACAACTTACCTCTGCTTATATCAAACAACATCCACACTAAATATTTTCCGCCATATACAAGCGCAGTAAACATACGATCCGAGCGATGACGTGGCTCTAGATGCTTTGCAGAACGGTGACGAAACATAATTACGTCATAGTGTAACGAAATCTTAAATTTAGAGGCACCAAACGGGTTGGAAAATGTATTGTAATTAATCGATTTAACGTATTTGACAGTTAGCGTATTTGATGTAAATTTTTTCAAAAGCTTCCCAGAGAGAAGTGGTAAATACATTTTGTGTAGTTTTAATGTTTTCCTTCGAAAAGGATGATACCATGAAATGAATTTCGTGTATTTGTGCCTTGCATATCAAGTCTTAGCTACAAGACACATACAAACAAGTTAACGTATCTGACGAGTTCTGTGTATATTTTCAAAAAATCGGATTTTAGGCAAAACTTTCAAAAAGAACGTGTTGATGCTAAGCAATGTGATTGTTTTCTTAAACGATATTACATGTATAGCCCTCATTTAGTGTGATATTTAGTTCTTATCTATGTATTTTACATACTTTACAACGATCTGGTTTTGTTTAACGTATCTTACTTTTATAACGAGGACAACTTTATATTGCATGTTTTGAATTTGTGTTTCCTCGAATCAAGAGAAAAATTGTGTTATTCCGATAAACAATATTTCATACTTATGAAAAGAGCCCAAAATAGACATGTTCTGTTTAAACACCTTTCTCAGTTTTGCTTCATAAACAAGTATGTCGTGCTAGGACAAAGAAACGTTTGGCTAATATGACCTTTTTTGTGAGATATGGAATGTTTTATTTCCATTTAATTCCAACTATTCCGAGAGCAACAGTCAGCCATGATACCAGAGTCATACCAAAATTATATGGAGCCTGTTTTTACTGCTGTACATTACTACACTAACACGAAGACAGACATATCATAGAAAGTGCTAGTTTAGCGTAGAATTAATGAAATGCCATCCAACTGAGTCATAGTCTGGACACAAAACGTACTAGTTAACGTAGTTCAAACCGAAAACCTTTATCACGGAAGTCAAATTATACACGGTGCATGTGGTCACCGCATACTGCTGAAATAAAATTGGAATGCACAGTATACTTCGTGGAAAAAGTCGTTGAACAGGCACGATATATATGTATTTAAATTCAAATATTTAACAATCCATATACTCTATGATAAAACCACGAGTTACACGGAAAAAAATATGATTTAAGCCACACATGAACGTTCAATTTTAGTAAAATAGTGCTAGCATGGTGTAGATCTCGGTCAAAAACAAGTACCTGTATTGAATGATATGCATAATTCGCATTTAAACCTAATGTTTCAATATAAAGTTTATAGTTCCAAACATATTTTTTCAACAAAAACACAGTGATAAGATCACAGAAACTTAAATGAGCTTCTATAACACGAATTATAGCCAAACTGGAAGAGAAATCTGACTATATATCTGAAAATTCACTTCATGAATAAAAGACATGGACACTTTTTCACTTCGTCTATGACGAGGGACGAATTTCAGGAAAATTTGTTGTAAGATTATTTCGTAGCGATATTCACTGTGTTCCGTAGAACTAACATTATTGACATATAATGAAGAAAATCCAGAGAAATTAACATTTTCTTGCACCGCACTCTGTTTTTTTTTTTTTCATAAGTATGCGGTGCCCATCCATTCATTATAAAAGTAACGTAGTTGTATTACATCAGTATACGGTGACCATATACACCGTGTTATAAATATAAGATCTAACATAGGCAAGCTTTTTGGTGTTTTTCGTGTTACACTGCCTTTTGAGTATCCAACCATTTACTAACTTGCACTTGCGATCTACGCGCAAAAATGATGCACCGTTTTGTCGGCGTAGCTGAACAAGATCATGTTTGACCTAGATTTTTTTTGGAAATGTGTACCAATGAAAAACTAAAAATTTGGCGCGATAAGTTAATTATGCAGCGGTAAAGTGAAATATCATTATTCTATTCATTATATCATTATTCTGTTGGGCATTTTTTGCGAGGCAAAATTATAGGGAATGTAAAGTAACAGTTGTTTAATGTCTACCAATAACTGTTGCATAATTTGGGGATTACTATCGTTACATATATACCAGTTTTGAATATTTATGTAGCAAGTTCAATTGACATTTCTTACTTTCAAATTTATTGTACCACAGACGCCGAATAGTTTTTAAAAGATAATTTTTGTTTCGTATTTTTTTTTATATTGTTATTATGCTCTGTTCTTTAGATACCGTTCCCCTTAATCACATTATGAAATCGGACATAAAATATGTTTGACAATAATTGTTTAAAAAAAACATATTTATATAACATACGAACGAAATATCTATCTTTAACTTCTTATCTTTGCGTGGGTTATGACGTCATATCTTAGGCTGGTGCACGCGCTAGTGTTCTTTACAAACTTAACGAGCAATCTATGTTATTCAATTTTAATTAAATCGTTTTTCAGTTTAAGTTCGAAAAATCGAGTGAATATCGATGGAAAAGGTGTACTAACACCAGGGGCGGTTCCAGGATTTCGGGTTGGGGGGGGGGGGGGCGGGATCTTTTTATCGTGAAGTTATAACCATTGTCTGTGAGTCTGCAGTGATATCAGCTACATATCCGTATCAAAGATAATAATCCTTTGCACATCATCATCATTATTAGCATCATCATCATCATCATCATCATTAGCATATGCACTTTGATTCACTTAATAAATTAATACTTCACTGTATTATATTCGAAAAACATATTGGTTCATCTGTATGTCATGCACCGGTTTTGGCAGTAAATTGCCCCTGTTTTATGTGCCTCTCCACTAAATACTTATTTGTCACTGAATGTTATATACATCAGGAACGTTTTTACACATGTAAAATCCGTAGCTGAGTACATTCAAACACGCGTGCATCGAGTATTATTCATTTACCGAAGTGTAATGGTCTCTTTTTGAAGTGAATTAATGCACGGTCATGATCATCAATCGTCTTCAAACGTGATATGCATTGTGTTTTTTCTTATCGAAACGAACTAACGGACGGACAGAAGAACATGTTTTTCCCCAAAAAATATTGTGAAAGATGTCGTTTGATTGCCTTGTGAACAAATAAGGCAAGTGATGCCGACTATGTGTCCATTTTGTTGACATGGTGCCGTGAAAAATATGAAATCGCCAGGAATGGGAGCCAACGTGGTGGACAACCCTCTACTTTATCAAGTTATATCTTTCTTATAAATGCATAAACAGTATAGAATTTGGTGTTGTTGCTAAAGGGATATTGAACAAGAAGTTTGTCGATTTAGAGTTTGGGCAACTATTTATGATGACAAATCTGTTTAGACTCGCAAGTATAGGACTTCACTAATTTGACTCGCATTTCGACTTTAAATCTTATTTTAATTCAAAAATTATCAATGTCTTTTAGGCGGTATCTTGTGACAACGGTGTATTGCGTCTGATATCTTTATATAATATATAAATTTATAAAAGAAAACAACATCATACACAAATAAAGGTATATACATGTATACACATTGTCTATAGTTCTAGTGAACACTGCTGTTAAACACAAGACTATATAATATGTTTGCCACGAAAGTAGCGAATTAAGAGTGCTAATTGTGCCTGTATACCATGATTTTGTTGCTTTTTTTACATTAAGACGATGTCTGCATAACATGCATATATTTTCGGACAGTAAGGTTACCAAACGTGCTATTATTGTAGAACGTCTTCCAAGACTTGTGAAAAAAAACGATATAAGAACGGTATCTGAAGAATAAGGGAGTAAAGGGACGTTCCTTCCATGTATACGTTTCCAGTAAGTGCTAATATCGACTTTAGGCAAATATTATGGTAAAAGAAATGTTAATGCCCAGTGGTAAAGATGTGAGGCAAAACATTTGACAATGTTAAAATCATTAGGCCTATTGAAAATATGGAACCATCATTAGGCCTATTGAAAATATGGAACCAGTCTACAACAAAAAATCTCTTGCGCGCGAAATCGGGGTCAAAACTGAACGCTCATTGATCGATTTTAAGCGAATGTCGTCTGCAGCCGTTTCTTGGAAAAGAGTTTAACTAAATAGGTAACTAGCGTTCGTTTAATTAAACATTTGTTATATAGAATAATACCACTGGCAAACCAAATTGTTTAAATTAAAAATATCATTCATTATCTCTCACTTCAAACGATAGAGTCTAGATCGTCAATCTTTTCGTTAGCCTGTGTCCTCAGGGTACCAATTCTCGAACGGTATACTGTATTCTCGCGGTACTTAACCTGTAAGTAAATATTTGGAGCAAAAACAACTAACAAAACATTTTTTTTCAATAATATGCTATAAATTGAACCTTTTCACGCAAATAACAAATGGAAATTGTGTCTAAAAGTAAAGTATTCGTTAAATTATTCTGTTTTTCAATGCACCATGCAGCCATCTTGAAAAATAAGTTTGCTGTTAGTGTATAAACAAACACAAATACACATTACATTGTTGGATTTTAACCTTTAACAAATATAACAAAACAATAATTTGAGTCTTCATTTATATTTACTCAACGAAAGTGTTGACCCCCTAATGTCTGCCGATAGCTGCAAGCTGATACGAAAGTTATTTATATTTATGGTTTGAAATCATATTACTTGTTTAAATTTGAATGAATTAATTTATAACTTATTAATTTCTTAAAGAAAACCAAAAATATGTTACATGTCGACAATTAAGCATGAAAATCCGAAGATAAACAATTACCGCGAACATAGAGATACCGCGAGAATACCGATGCCGAGTATACTGTGTTCCGATGGAGTCGCGGCACTAACAATTTGTTGAATAATCAAAAAGGAAAGATAACACAACTTTTAATAAACAATTATAAGCTGTAAAAATATTGTACACACACATGACAATCAACAAATACACAATTATTTCATTCGGAATCCTGCAAAACACCAAACCACACAACACTATAAGTTAAATTTGACAACTTGCACGATGGAGTCGCGGTAATCAGTAACGAGGGAAGCACAATCCTTTCCAATATGGAAAAAATAAATAGTGTACAGTATTACGGGAAAGAAAATAACTTGTGTACAAAACCCACGAGGAACTACTTCTAATACTTTGGCACAGACGACAGAGTAAAAACAATATCTTATTACTTCAATGAAATCATGAGACTCTTAGCAGAAATGCATTATACAAGCAAGTTTTAGGAAAACAAATTATACTTAGCAATATTCTCTGCATTTTTATATAGTTTTCATGATAAGAAGCCGATTCTAGAAAAAGTGGGGGGTTTTGTTTACAAAGAAATGTCCGCTAGATGATGTTTATCGTTTACTGCGACTCCGTCCGTACCGCGACTCCATCCGAATAGAGTATACCAATTCTCGAACTATTTTTATTTTTTTATCAAACTTATTCACATGTGAATCATTTAAACTAAAATATGTTGTCGTTTTAAGTAAGTCTAATATACACATGTTGTATTGGCAAACTTCCAACTTCACAGCCTCTTTCCGTAGCACATCTGCAGACAAAGTTTTATTCAACTACACAAAGTTTCAGTATGTGACCTGGAAATGTCATGTTTCCTTTAGAAAAAACATTCTTTGTCACAAAAGTAGTATTGGTTTTAAGATTTAAACACTTGGAACAAAGCTGTCATTCAAATTTAGGCCTTTTACTTTGTTTACAACTGTCAAAATGATGTATTTATCACAATAATGTGGTTTAAGCGCTCTACTTAAATTTGATTAGGTTACACACAACTAAGTTATTTTTATTTCATTTTGGTTATATACAATTACCAGTATTTGTATTGGTCATTGAATAATGAAAGCATTTCCTAGACAAACACAATATACTTGAGTCTCTTTTATTCATTTTTGATCTACACATGATATTAGTTAGAAAAAAAAACTCTTGTCAATTTGTGATCAGTATGATGTCAAGTAGAGTGATATAATTATATTTATTTGTTATATGAAATGTTCTGCATTATCTGTTGTTTATGTAAAAAATATCATCAATAGTAATACTGCACTTCATTTACGATGTAAATAAATTGATTTTACCTGTTACATGTGTGTTGGAACTTTTTGTTGACACGAATGAATGAACGTTTGACAATTGGTTCCAAACCGGTTCCGAAATGTAAACATAGGTGACTTGATTTGACAAATGGTAAAGTGGTGTTATCAACTGATATTTTTGCAAATTTTTGTAGTTTTAGAAAGAGTAATGTTTTGTCTGATATGCTAATCTAAATATTTTCCAAGAACTTTAAACAATTTTATATATTTAACCAAACTTAGAACAAATCGTTCGAGAATTGTTACCCGAGGCTAGGCTATAGTCCGGTAATCTTGCGCTTAAATTTTGGATTGAAAAAAAGCATAGCAATTGAATTTGTTACTGAATGGAAACAGCAGTCTGCCTGGTGTTCTAGGGACATTAGGAGAGAGTTTTTTTATTTTTGGTTCTCGGATCCGCAGACCCTTTTTTTCCAACAAGCAAAAAAAAAAATTTGTAGAATGTTACCGGTATCATAAAAATGACCTTGTGAAAGGATTTCAACCAGTTACATGGAATGCAAAAAATATTCATGTCATGGTTATCATGTAGTGATTAAGTTAATGTTGCTTAATATGATTTTTGTATGTAATAATGCATTAAGATTTTAATATCAATGCCCATTCCCATTTGTGAAATTCTAGTCATTAATTTACTCAATTCTGTGTTGTTGTTTTTATTTTTTATTTTTTTCCTCCTCCAACCGGACACTTTTTCAAAAATGTCCGAGAACCAAGAAAAAAACAACTCGCTTTACGATGATTTTGCAAGTATGGGAGTCCAAAATCAATCCCTGTGTTAGTCTACATGTTTGTTATATAGCATAACTTGTTAACGCTCAGCAATATTGAGCTACCTATTTGCTGGAATTTAGCCCAATATAAAAGTAGATCTAACACTAAATTCGTTGCACGGCTTACAAGTAAGACTACCGGTTGTATGTTATGTTATGTTACATTTCAGATTGGGACCAGAAAGATGAAGATTTATGCATTTCTCTGTAAGTATCACTTCATCATTTAAATGATATTGAAATAAAGATCTACAAAAAAGCAATATCTAATTTTGAAGTTACGTGTCCCTTCAAAATAATAATTCAAGTTATGGAACAAATGTAAAATCATTAGTTAATATACGTAGAACTACTTCAAATTAGTGGATCTATATAAAGTTTAAAACGTAGAAATAAGTGATTGCAGAGCTTAGAAGTCCCGCAGGTCCTATCTTTTACAGTGGTAGTCTGGACACACAAATGTAAACATGGATGACATAATTATGATTTGGTTTTCCAAGTCTAATAAAAATGCTGACAGGATAGAAAGACTGTTGGCAACAAAAAAACCTAAAGGCATGTGAATTATGAGTGCATTTTTGCTAACTTGACAAGATGGCTTCTTTAAATGTTATTTAATAGTATTCTACATCATAATATGAATTAATTTTGTAAGCTTATTATCTCATGCAAATGGAATTATATACATGCCAGCTCACAAGTCAATCTGCAACGGGCCATGCAAAATAACTGATGAAGCGTGGTAGTTAGGAGCTGTGATTATTAGTAATTCATAGCTTACTGAGGCAAAAGTAGGTCATACGATGCATGCTGTCAATTTTCCATTTTTCGTCCAATCTTCATAAATTAGTTACTTCTGCCAGCCCAAAATTTTATAATTTACTCTCTATACCTTCAAACATTTCTTTTATAACAATAATTACCTTGAAATCACTCTTAGCAAGGATTCAATCCTGTTAAATTTTCTGACAGTGTGGCGCCTTCCTCTGACAGTCAAACGTATAACTAGACAGACTTAGGAAATGAAAATGAAACCGGTCTCTGTGCAATCAGATCAACCTGCAGCGTTAACAAAGAGTGCCAATATATCCTGTTTCTTTCAGTGTTAGTTGTCCTTGTGAGTGCTACTGAGGACATCAAGGCAGGAATGGGATGGTTGACGGATGGTGGTAAGTATATGTTTAAGCATACAGGGCTTTTTTTCGGCGTAGCTGTCTAAGATCACTTTTGACCTAGATTTCTTGCGATAATTATGCAGCGGGGAAATTGAATGCCAATAGAATTGGGCAAATTTTCTAATCAAACAATGGTTTAACGTATACCAATAACTGTTGCATACTTTTGGGGGTTAAAAATTTACATAATTGTTTTCATAAGCGTTTAAAATGAAGTTATAAACATATCCTCGACATGTACTCAAGAACCGAGGCTAATTATGAATGTATTTTCTCATTGTATGCTATAAACAGAATGCTATATTCATTCATGTAACGAAATAATTATTTTGTTTAGCCTACATTTATATAAGCAGTAAATAGCAATTGTGCAATTTTCCCATTCATAAATCTCGCTCACTGAGTTGCCGTTCCAGTAGCCCATTGATTCTAGAGAGTTCATCGCATTCCAGAAACAGAAGTGTCATTCTAAAAATAGCGCGCGTCGCTAGCAAACCGTTGTATAGCTGTGTTAATATACTCATACATACATCAATAATAGCGTTCAGAGAATCATAAACCTAAAAATTTCATAAACTTACTGTTAATTTGAATTAAAATTTTGGTTACGATTTATTTACAATTATTTATAATTGCATCTTTCTATAAACTTCTCCAGTAGATGTTATTTAATCTGTAAAAAGATGCTACATTTTCTATAGATAAAATGTTATGAAAGAAGATTCGGAATACGTCAAATTGTTATTCGCGTAGCATGAATACACAATTTGCAATACTAATTATACACAGGAACCCTTGATATATCATATTTCTACTGATATAATTTAAAAATTGTCAAATAAAGTCTTAACATTTCAAAAATCGCTGAATGTTCCCTGAATTTTGCTTTTTATTGGGATACACAGTATAAATGCTTATTTGACTTCAAATCATTATTATATTAGATAACTAACATGAATGGAAGGTATATTACCAGTACTATAAATAACTATATAGACTTTTCTGATACATAATAATTTTAATTCTTTCCCGAAATTATTTTCTTACGTTGTTAATTTGTTAAATTGGCTTGACAAAGTCAGATAACAATTATTTTAACCTAAATTATTTTGGTAATTCACATATCACTGGTGGAGAAAGAACTGTATGATTGGTTTATTCACGGCATAGATATTAATTATAATTGTATTTAATTTTTTAATTTATAAATTTATCTCAAATTAACTTTGGGTCCGAGAAGTTTTCTTATAGTGCCCAAAAAATCTGGTGTCCGATCATCTTGGCCGTCTGTTTAGGTAATTTTTAAATGACATGTCAATATTAATTTCAACGCCGATTGTCTTTTTTAAAGACATTTCTTGTTCCTTTTGTAGTAAGGGCCGTTGTAAGGTGTCATCCCCTCAGAAAAATTATTTCAAATAATGCAGTTTTCCCCTAAAACTTACCTTACCCTAGGATTTTTCATTCCCCTGCTATTAAATTTATTCCCCAAAATGTCAAAAGTAACACTATTTTCCCCAAAATGCCAAAAATAACGCTATTTTCCCCAAAATGCAAAAAATAATGCTATTTTCCCCCAAATGCCCAAAATAATGCTATTTTCCCCCAAATGCCAAAAATAATGCTATTTTCCCCAAAATGCCAAAAATAATGCTATTTTCCCCCAAAATGCCAAAAATAATGCTATTTTCCCCAACATGCCACAAATATTGCTATTTTCCCCAACATGAGGGCAAAGGGCCCCATCCCCAAGAGGTGAACAAAGCCCTGGCACAGGATTGGCTTAATTATAATAGACTAGTTATTTCCTTGTATTAATCAATACCATTATGTACAGTTGTTGAAATTAGCACAAGCCCGTAAGCCCGGCATTGGTAAATTTTAAACCGGGATTGCTCAGATTCTTAGTTTTATAGAGGGGGGCTTGTAAAAATGCTAATTTTGACGACTCTGTGTACTTCAGACAGACAGAGCCACAAAAAATACATTAGAAGAAGAATTTCTTGTACTGAAAAAAAAGTAAAATGCCCAGGACATACACTGAACAGCACCTATAACCCGACACTTGCAAAAGTCGTGATAAAATGGTTGATTTTCAAGAAACTTTCATTAAACTTTTAGAGTGATTATATTAATAACTTTTGCATCCATCTGTAAAATTTTATTTCATTCAATACTCAATTTATGATGAAATCAAACAAATCAAAACAATAGGTAGAAAATCATATTCGTTGAGTGTAAGATCGAAGTTTTTTTTATAAGTGGTCATATAAAACATGTTTTTACGAGTAAGATATCAGTTTTCTATGACCCCAAATGAAATCAACTTTATAAGATTGTACACTGAAATCAACAAATTTTCTTTGTACTTAATGCTTTTGGACGATAAGGCGTAAAAAAAAAATGTTTAAGGTTACCCTACCTATCCTTAAATCCTAAAATAATTATCCGACCCAAGCAGTGATTTTTTTACCTCTGCGTCCTGCGTCTAGGACGCAATAATATTGCCGTAGACGCAAAGTTTCAGTTTATGTGCATTCGCGGGACACATGCATTTTGTAAATGGCGAGTCCTGTCCGGCAGTTTCGAAGCATTTTGTGTGTATGAGCACTGTCATAATAGAGGGTAAAATTTACCATCGCACCGTTCCGTCTATTTTTATTACGACCATTCTCATTGGATAATCAATTTGTGAATAACCAATGGCAATAGTCGTGACGTTTCTAAACGTAATGGTGTGAAGGTAACATTATATTTAATTTCTTTGGGAAAGTTGTGTTTAAAGTTCATCTGCAACATGGGTATGAAAAGAAAAATGACACATGACTAAACGCAATACTCCTGGAGGCCGTTTTATCAACGGGTCGTAGGGCGGTCGTATGTAAGATTCGGTCGTACGACAGTCGTAAGACCGGTGGACCGTTTTATCAACACAATCGCAGCTACGACGTCGCTAAAATTTACGACTGGTAGAAGGCACTCTTAGCGGTCGTAAATATGGTGTCTTTATGTCAAATGAAAGGCAAAGCATTAATAAAAATATGCATTTAAAACGTTTAGAATAAAAATAATTTAAAACTATCAAATAGTACCTGTGCCATCAGGAAACGGTGTTTTTTGGTTGATTAACTCAGCAAGCACCGATCATATATAAGTTATGAGGGTGCATTGCTGAAAAAATAGATTCTACAGTTTACATCCGCTTGAAAGTTGAATGTTGCTGCTTGTGTCGGATTCGAAAATCGTCTTACCTCTGAAGTTTTAAATCCAAACTAATCCATCGTTCGTAACACAACACAACAAATAATTAATAGATAGTCTCATCATAGAATTCATTTCATAAAATGTAAACAGATCTATCCTGAAAGGATATCATAAATGTACACATTGTTACCAAAATGACATCACATAATAAAGATGACGTGTTTGTCTTTCAAAATCATCCGTAGTGGCGTAGCTACATTACATAAATGGACATACCCTGTTACGATATAACTATTATTTAGGAATGAAAATATATTCTTCAAAATGTAATGTTGTCAATTTTATTTGTCTGAAACATTGTCAGTTTCATAATTTAAAAGAAAATACTAATTCTATACCGTATAGATTACCATTCGTTATCAAATCATGGTCAGCTACGCTAGTGTAAACACTCGTGCGTCATTCAGTCGGTAGCTTCTAAGAATTGTTGACTGAAAATATTTTACAATGACATTTTATAGTAAAGAAGATTGCTAGATCGACATGGTCATCGTTATAAATGGTTTCACAGAAAATTGGTATGCATTTACGCGGTAACAGTGAAAATTATAATTATCATGTAACTATTAAAACTCGATTTTATCTGAATATATCTAGCTAGGTCTGCATGAATAATTATACAAGTTTAATTCTACTTACCAGTTTAAACTTTAATCATTAAAACAATATCGGAACTAGATCTAATCAAATTTCAAGCGTTAAAAAAATCGGGAAAACGTCATGACTTTCTGACTGGTTTCACGTTTTTCGCGTCGTAAGAGCATGAATAATCTTAGCTACGACCGGACACTTACAGCCACCTTCATAAAACGGTTTTACGCTGGTCGCAAGTTCGGTCGTAAACCCCGGACTTAAGATAAGATCAGCTTAAGATATGATCTGTTGATAAAACGGCCTCCTGAAGTTAATTCGGGTCAGGTTCTACCAAAAATCGTCAGAAAAAAAATATGTTAATAGAATAAAGATTGGGAGAAGTTGTTTAGTTGGTGAGCATATATAATGGAACCACACAATTTAATAACATGTACTGCACTTAGTGTACGGTCGCTAAAAGGTGCAATGGTATGGTAAAAATGCACACTGCACAAATTTTCAACATTCTACTTACTCTAGCTAGACATGCTTTTTAAAAAACACAAAGTTAAAATTACTTGTGTTATTATATGTAATAAGGAGTTAAACTGACTGCTTATATTCCCATCTTTCATTGAACTCACACATTAAACTTTGGGACTCATAGATTTTTAGTCCAGCGAGTCCTAGGACTCGTGGCTGTGAAATTGTAAAAAAATCACTGCCCTAGAACATTTTATTGGGTTTGTAAATAAGTGTTTTCTTTTCATTGCATCCACTTATAAACAATGTTTAAGGATATTACTGTTATGTTTTGAATATTTGAATATTTATTCAGTTTTAGAATCTTCAGGTTTACCA
The DNA here is from genome assembly GCA_027627225.1 of Congeria kusceri. Taxonomy (NCBI): domain Eukaryota; kingdom Metazoa; phylum Mollusca; class Bivalvia; order Myida; family Dreissenidae; genus Congeria; species Congeria kusceri. Next base: position 4,143,384 of record CM051031.1, read on the forward strand.
TATCTACCCTAATTTTTATGCCCCGATGGAGGGCATATAGTAGTCGCACTGTCTGTCTGGGTGGGTGCGTCTTGGGTGGGTCCGTTCGTCCAGACTTCTTTTCCGCTCTGTACATTTTTAATGCCTGGATGGATTTTAAGATAACTTCAGATTATTATTCGCCACTTTTGTGTCCGGGCTATTTCTCAGCAACTAATAGCCGGAATTCAACGAAACTTTATGGGAAGCTTCATTGCCATTAGGAGGTGTGCATATTACCAGGATGTTCTGCTTCATTTAATTTTCTCAGAGTTATGGGGCTTTGAAGATTTCTTGAAATATGTATAAAATGCACAATTCTTGACTTTCTTGTCCAGGCTTTTTCTCAGCATCTACTGACTGGAATGTAACAAACCTTTATGGGAAGCTTCATTACCAAGAGGACGTGTGCATATTACCAGGATGTTCCGCTTCAATAATTTTTTTATTGGAGTTATGGGACTTAGAAGATGTCAATTGTGTCATATCTATTTCTCCAGAACTGCTATATGAATTCAATGATGCTTGATGGAAAACTAAATAACACCTTAGGAATTGAAATAACCATACCGGTATTACAGTAATGATCCATCACTTTGATTTCTTTTGTTTTTTTAATTTTAAAAATTTTACTTCATCTGCATGTTGATATTGTATTTGTGTGGTATGCTCACATAAAGTTTTGATGTCAGATTTGGTCTTGCAGTTCTAGTGATTTTAGTCATTTTACTACCTCTGCCCTTCTCATTTATATTGCTCGACAAAGCGCATTGTGGAGCATCCATCAGTTTTACTGATATCGTTGTTGGTTGTTGTCGCTTAATTGTATATTTATTATATGCCCATTTGAAAAACAGGTTGTATTATGGGAACGCCAAAGTGGCAGGCGGGCGGGTGGGTGGCAGGAAATCTTTGTCTGGAGCATAACTTTGTCCAGCATGAGTGGTTTTTCAAATAACTTGGCAGAAGTGATAAGCATGATGAGACAGAGTGTCGCGCGCAAGAACCAGGTCCCTAGGTCTAAGGTCAAGGTCAAAACTCAAGGTCAAATCTCAAATATAAGAAATCAATCCTTACCACTTTGTCTGGAGCATATCTTTGTCCAGCATGGCATAAGGCCATACCAATAGAGAATATATGGTTGGTGACTTTTGATATCACATGATATCAAAAGTCACCAACCATATATTCTATTTATTATGCCACATTTTTTGCAAATGTTGTTTTCATAATAAAAATAAAATAAACAAATAATTGCAAACATTTAGCAATTTACAGTACAACACAATATGCAAATGAGACAGCCTGATGATGTCTACTTGCGACGATGCATAGTTACGCATGAAAAATAGTTCTAGATAAAATCATCAACAATAACATTTTAACAAACATTTAATCAATAGACAAAAAATTGAAGCGAGAAATTGTTACTCGTTGTAACATTGAACACAATACAGATACATTTACATCATTATATCTATTAACACAGACAAGAAGCAGACTGCAGTCGACATGAACAACTTTTGAAAAGTTTATGTGTGTTATGTGAACATTCAACATCGTAACGTTAGGAATAACAAAAAAACAACAACAGCGGATTTAAAAGTAAACAATCAGTGGATTAATTAGCAGATGTGTCGTTTATCAACATTTCCATCAGTGCATTATGTGTTGAAAGTTGAGATAGTGACGATTGTTCTGAAAAACTATCCACCACATGTGATGTCAAAGTGGGTGGGGAACGCAACAGCAAGATTCAGCGCTGCAGCTTGCTGGTGATGTGCGCTCGCATGGTGTCTTGAGCTGCAAAATAGTTGTGGGACAAGGACGGGCACCACAAAGCTTCTGTATCATGTGCATCCTGGTAGAGTCAGCAATTGGTGAGTGTCCTGGTATAATACCATCTTGAGACTTGAGTTCATATTATCGTCGGACTTGGTTATTCAGTAAACATTATCGAGCCATATATTTTTATATTTACAGGATTAATTAAATCATGTATACATCTTTGTTGTTTTGTCAATGTTATTGTGTGTTATTTTCAAAAGGTGACTACATTTCTTTAATATTTTCAGGTTGACAGCCAGTGAAAGCAAACAATTGACGTGTGAAAGTTGTTGCTGAGGATTATTAATGTGACATTTTAGACACTTTCTAGTGGACATGTGTTACTGTATTAATAGGCAGATTATCTTCTCTATGAGTTCCAAACTATGAGTTGAACTAGTTGTTTTCACTGTAAATTGAAGAATTTCTTGTTGACCATCTTTTTTTTTCAATTCCATGTTCTTCTATTGGTTGAGCATCATTTCCCTTCTTTTCTTTTTCTCATTCATTTCCCTTTTTTATGGTGGACTGAATTAATTTAAAACACATTGACCTTTCTGCATTTTATTTTACTAAAGCTAGTTATGTTTAATTTTTAAAGCCACATGTTTTCTTTAACTTTTACATTTCATTTAGAAGTAAATTGATTTCCTGTGAATCAACTTAGGCTAGTACTGAGTATGTATTTGAATTTCTGATGAAAAGTAAGAGTTCATTTTTGTTAAATTGGTCATAATGTCAAAAACGGTGTTTTTTTACCTGTACCTTTCATTTCAAACAAAATAATTGTTAAATTTTAACCTGGCTAGATTGTTTGATTTCTTATGATTATAACATTTAAATTTAATTCTACATCTATTAAAAATAACTGTTCTTACTAGCAGTTTCCTAAAACATTTAGCTGGGCCAGCTAGCTCAGTTGGTAGAGCGATGGACTACAAATCCGACGATCACGGGTTCGATTCCCAGCCCGGCCACATAACTTGTGTGGGGATTGGTCATGAAATTATTTCTACGGCCATTCTCTACCTACCTCTGATTCAAGTAGGGCAGTTGTCAGTTACTGGCATAAGTATGTGCACTTAGTACTGGTAAACCAGCTTACCCAGGAAAAGTGTGAGTCGTTAACTGACCGCCGTTATATGACTGAAATACTGTTGAATACGGCGAAAAATCCAAACAGACAAACAAATCTAAAACATTTCATGTACAAGTATTAAACTTAAAATGACACAAACAACATGATTTTAGTTGCTTATTTCTTTGTAAGACATACACTTACACTGTACTGTAACTTACGACAATGGTTTCCCTGAACCTATGTAATTGAGTATTTTTTCTGTATACATAGAATAAACTGGCACAAGTCATCGAATTCTTTCATGGTGATTGTACTTGTTTGAGCTTCACAAATATCAGCTTTTACAGATTTTATTGACAGGTTTTTATTGCGTGTTTTTGCATAATGCTTATTTGTCGTAATAACTTAATTCTTGTTAATTGAATAATGTTTGAATGTTTTGTTCCAGTAAATTATATTTTTGTGAATTAAAATGTTGTCATTGTAGAGATCTATTGTTTGTTTACATTTTAACGACGTAAGCGACATTCCACACCTACAAAAAGTAGTTCCGAGACGTGGGGGGGACTAAAGAATCATTGCACGTCCCACAGTAGCATGATATTCGTTAATGTGGGCAGAGCTAACGTACCAGCAGCAGATTGTGATGTAGTATTTTATAACAATTAAATAACAGCTGATGGTTATTCATGACACACATGCAGCGTTATCAGTCAGTGACATGATATTACAGAAAGTGGGAGGAGTTAATTTGTGTTATTGGTCAGTGGTATAATAACGCTTAAACATATTAGGTCATCGTCTTCAACGTTAATGTGCACTGGTGGCATAATAAATTTGATTTTATGTTTAGTGTCCTAGGGCTGGTAGGTTTTCGGATGCCTGAACCAAAGAAAAATCATTTTGGCAATATGAAAAATTGAGTTAAAAAAAATGTATATAAAATTTTGACAAATAGAAAGAAAATGACTGGTAGGTGTTTTACCAATATTCGTAAAAATGGTGTGCAACTAGTCAATTTACATAGTTAAAATACTGTGTTAAAGTTAGGTTCCCGATATGAAGATGATATATAACAGTTTTGCAAGTAAACATTTGCTTTAGCTTGTACCACTGCCATGAATAAGTTGTGAAAGAAAATGGTTTTAGCTCACCTGAGTACAACATGCTCATGGTGAGCTTTGTGATCGCTTTTTGTCCGACGTCCATTGTGCGTCGTGAATCGTTTGTCGTCAACATTTACCTTGTGAACACTCTAGAGGCCACGTTTATTGGCCAATCTTCATAAAACTTGGTCAGAACATTTGTCCCAATGATATCTCGGCCGAGTTCGAAACTGGGTCATGTGGGTTCAGAAACTAGGTCACTAGGTCAAATTGATGAAAAAGCTTGTTAACACTCTAGAAGTTACATTTTTTGCCCAATCTTCATGAAACTTGGTCATAACATTTGTCCCAATGATATCTCAACTGAGTTTGAATCTGGGTCATGTGGGATCAAAAACTAGGTCACTAGGTCAAATTGAAGAAAAAGCTTGTTAACACTCTAGAAGTCACATTTTTTGCCAATCTTCATGAAACTTGGTCAGAACATTTGTCCCAATGATATGTCGGCTGAGTTTGAATCTGGGTCATGTGGGGTCAAAAACTAGGTCACTAGGGCAAATTGAAGAAAAAGCTGGTAAACACTCTAGAAGTCAAATTTTTTTCCCAATCTTCATGAAACTTGGTCAGAACATTTTTCTTAATGGTATCTCAGCTGAGCTTGAATCTGGGTCATGTGGGGTCAAAAACTAGGTCTCTAGGTCAAATTGAAGAAAAAGATTGTTAACACTCTGGAAGCTACATTATTTGCCCAATCGTCATGAAACTGGGTCAGAAAGTTTGTCCCAATGGTATCTTGGCAGAATTCGAATCTGGGCCATGTGGGGTCAAAAACTAGGTCACTAGGTCAAATAGAAGAAAAAGCTTCAATTTCAATATGTACTTCAAAATTTTGAATGTCTCTTGTCACTTAAGTTTTTCAAACCATGATGATTAAGGCCGCATTTCCATCAGTCCGTATCAGTATATCCATATCCGTATAAAAATCTAACACATGGAAAAATTTTCGATTAATGAAACACAGGTGAGCGACCAAGGGCCATTTCGCCCTCTTTTCCTGCATGCTTTGTAGGTTTTGAAAAATCATGGGGACGCTAAACATAGAATCAAATTTGTATGGCCTAATTGCTTTTATGGTACTTGAGTTATGCCGCTTCAGGCGACACATCCGACTCGCCGAGTTCTAGTTTTACAGATAATTAGTGTTGGGACACCACATTTTCTGCTGGGCCCCTAGATTTCAAAAGTTAGGGTCCCAAGTGGCGAGTAAGAAAAAAATATGTTAATCTGTATTCCTGCTTCCTTCAAGTGACACCTCCACCTGTGCAAATAACAAAATATTTGTACATAATTCATATTAAATTTCATGATGATCATTTTAATACAATTTGTTTTTGTTTGGTTATTACAAGGCTATTGGAGTGTCCTCCCCTTGTAAAAAATGTCAATGATAACATAAGCTGATATCCAAATGTACAGTCAATGTTGTAGAGTATTGTAAATGTTATTTTTCATGACCCAGGCATCTTGATGCAGTAGGCATACAGTGAATGTCCTGTCCGTCTGTGTTTCCATCCATCCATCTGAGGTTATCTAGTTTTACTGTTTTGTCTAGCACCAACACCGCTGACTACAACACTTGGATACTTACTTATATAGTTGTTGCTTATGACCATTCCCAATCTACCCTTATCACCTAACCTCACTTTGACTTTGACCTAATTTGGAATAATTCACATGGGTTGCCCAGTACCAACGGGGGGCAAGTGTGTTCATCAAACAAAAACAGCGTCTTGTCTACTCTTCATAAATTTCATTATTATTTTTTTTCGGTCAGCATTAAAAAAAAAACATGTTTGGCATTGGGAACAAGTCCGATTAATGGATCCCTGAGAGCAGTAGAAAAAGGCCTGGCTACATTTAGTTAATTTTCTTCTGTCAAATTACCCTGATTCGTCCCATAAACTTTTACTCTACAAAGTTGTCGAGCAGTGTCAAAGTAGCATTAGAGAGCATCAACTGGTTCTACCAATATTCTTGTCGTATGGAATGTTGTCATTGTTTTCAGGAACAGTTGGAGGTGAAATAGCAAACCTACAGGCAGCTGCACAAAGTAACAGGACGGATCTTGATCTTGACAAACAGGTTGTGTTCTAAACCTTGATTATACATTCTGGAATGTTAATTTATGAAACATACAGTTTTGATTAAGTGTCATCATAATGACAATAATCTGTGGTCTTTTTTTTACAGTTATCCAATATGTCGTACCCGGAAGTATTCATGTATATGGCATCCAGACCTGGCGATGGGGAGCTTGTCACTAGAATATTCCAAAAAAGACAATTCACTGTAAAAGAATGTCAGTATGCCTTGCCAGGGCAAGTTCGTTATGGCAAAAAAGATCTGGTAAAAAACCTTTGTTGTTTTCTTTTACCTTATTTAATCTCTGTTTGTATACGTCTGTTTGAAAAACATTTGGGAAAGCCCCTTTCGGGACAGAACGGGTGGTCGCCAGAAAAAGCATATCTTTGTCGGGCATGGATGGATTTTCAAATAACTTGGCAGAAGTGACGAGCACGATAAGACGGAGTGCCGCATGCAAGAACCAGGTCCCCAGATCCAAGGTCAAGGTCCCAATTCAAGGTCAAAGGTCAAATTTAAGAAGTCAATTCTAAACTCTGTCCGGAGCATATCTTTGTTCAGCATAGATGGATTTTCAAATAACTTTGCCGAAGAGACAGGCATGGTGAGGCGCAGTGTCGTGCGCAAGAACCAGGTCATTATGTCCAAGGTCAAGGTCACACTTCAAGGTCAAATTTAAGAAATCAATCTTTAAACACTGTCCAGAGCATATCTTCAAGGTCAAGGTCACAATTCAAGGTCAAATTAAAGAAATCAATCCTTAAACACTTTGTCCAGAGCATATCTTTGTCCAGCATAAATGGATTTTCAAATTACATGGCAGAAGTGACAAGCATGGTGAGACGAAGTGTCATGTGCAAGAACCAGGTCCCTATGTCCAAGGTCAAGGTCACAATTCAAGGTCAAAGGTCAAATATAAGAAATCAATTCTTAACAATTAGTCCGGAGCATATTTTCAAATAACTTGGCAGAAGAAACAAGCATGGTGAGGTGTAGTGTCGAACGCAAGAACCATGTCCCTAGGTACTAGGTCAAGGTCACAATTCAAGGTCAAAGGCGTAGTGGTGGCGTCAACTTTCGTTTCCGATCACTAACTCGAGAACGAATTGACTATTGTAATGAAACTTAATACATACACAGATACCCTATTGCAAGACCTGGCTTGGGATTTCATATGGGGTGGGTGGGGTCAAGGTCACTGTTACTGAAAATAGAAAAATGGTTTCCGCTCAAAAACTTGAGAATGCATTGAGATGTTTTAATTAAACTTTATACAAAGATACCTTATATCGAGACCTCACTTAGGATTGCATATGGGGTAGGTGGGGTCAAGGTCAAGATCACTGTTACTGAAAATAGAAAAACAGTTTCTGCTCAATAACACGAGCATGCATTGAGATATTTTAATGAAACTTAATACATTTATACCTCAAAGCGAGACATCGCTTGGGATTGCATATGGGATGGGTGGGACCAAGGTCAAGGTCACTGTTACTAAAATAGAAAAATGGTTTCCCCTCAAAAACTTGACAACGAATTGAGGTATTTCAATGAAACTTCATACATTTCATACATAAATATCAAGACCTCGCTTGGCATTGCATATGGAGTGGGTAGGGTCAAGTTCAAGGTCACCTTTATTAAAAATTGAAAAACGGTTTCCGCTCAATAACTTTAGAACACATTGAGATATATTATATATAGATACCTTATATTGAGACCTCGCATGGGATTGCGTATAGGGTGGGTGGGGTCAAGGTCAAGGTTACCATTACTAAAAAAACAAACAACGGTTCCCCCTCTATAAAGCTTGACAACACACTGAGATATTTTACTGAAACTTTATATATAGATATCTTATATCTAGACCTTGCTTGGGATTGCATATGGGGTGGGTGGGGTCAAGGTCACCGTTACTAAAATTAGACAACAGTTTCCGCTCAATAGCTTGACGAGACATCAAGATATTTTGATGAACTTCATATGTAGATACCTTGTATACCTCGCTTGGGATTGTGTATGGGGTAGGTGGGGTCAAAGTCGCCATTACTAAAAATTTTATTATTGTGCTGACTTTTATGCATTTGGTTAAAAAAATTTGGTTTTTGTGGAATTTCCATGTTTCTTGTACAACCACTACTTTTTCGTTTAAGTTTTGTTTTAAAAAGTAACTATGAGTCACATTATATTTTGCAGGGTTCATCCTTTGATCGTGTTGTAGATCAGTTGTGGACAAATTGTCTGAGAGCTATTGGTGGAATTGGAAAGCTTGATCTAGATTCTCCACTCTTCCAAAACAACTCTCTGATTTTCTATATGCCAGCAGAGTACTACAAACAGCTTTCTGACAGCCAGTTTCAGAAATTGTAAGTAAAGAAACAACAATATTGTGTCCAGTTCAAAAGATTTTCAGATTTCTTGAAAATTCTTAAGGTGCTTATAGGCTGACCTGAGCACAAAGTGCTCGATGAGCTATTGGTAAAGAAGACCTCTCCTGCATCATATGTCTTCCATCGTCCATATGCCTTCAGCAATTTCTTTCGTTCTCATGCTGGAGACCACTTTTTATCCAAGCTTAACCAAACTTGCACAGTTTGTGTATGACAATAAAATCTTGGACGGGATTGTTATTGCCCCTTTTTCATGCAGAAAAGTGCGAAAATGCCTGTTTCCAACATACAGACTTTATTTTCCATCCAATCTTAACTAAACTTTCACAGTTTGTGTTTGACCATCAAATCTCAGCAGACACCAAAAAATGGGCCAGATCGTGTTTCAAACACCAGAGTTTTTGCCCTTTGTTTATGAAAAAATATACAAAAATGGACATTAGGTGTAAAAAAAATAATGTTTGTTTCAGGTAACTCGACCTACCCTAAAAAAATGCCCCAAACCTAGAACATTTGATTGGGTTTGTCAGAATGATTTTTGGTTTATTTACCTTTTTAAATAATTAAATGTGTTTTTGGATAAATAAGTGTTTTGTTTTGATAGTGTCCACTTATAAACAATGTTTAAGGATAGTACTGATACGTTTTGAATATTTATTCAGTTTTAGAATCTTCAAGTTGACCATTTACCAAATAAAAAAAAAAAAAAAAAAAATCCCGACCTACCTACCCTAATTTTTTTGGGCATGTAACCTGAAACAAACATTTTTTTTTTTTTACGCCTTATTTAGGATAGATTTTCATTCTTTTTTTCATCCCATCTGTAACCAATATCGCACAGTTTGTCTTTGACCATGAGATTACAGTTGAAGTTGAATATAAGCAAGATCGGACCAGAAACACCGGAGTTATTGCACTTTGTTTATAAAAAAAAAGGCAAAAATGGACATTATTCAGGATAGAAACTTCATTTTTCATCCAATCTTCATCAGTCTTGCACAGTTTTACTATAACCATAAGATTACAGGTCAAGTTGAATATAAACAAAACCGGGCCATAAAAAAAGAAGTCAAAAAGAGTTATTGACCTTTGTTTGTGAAAAAAATGTACAAAAATGGACATTATTCAGGATAGAGACTTCATTTTTCATCCAATCTTCACCAGTTGTGCACATTTTGTTTATGAACATAAGATTACAGGTGAAGTCGATTATAAGCATGTTCGGGCCAGTAACACTAGAGTTTATGCCCCTTGTGTGTGGAAAAAAAACAACAGCAAGTTATCATTGATTGGGTTGCACACATTTTTTTTATTCAATGTTGACCAAACTAACACAGTTTGCGTATGACCATAAAAATTGATTGATAAAATTTGATTTCCAAAAGTTGCAAACTTTGCATGCAGTTATTTGTACATGGCTTCAGAGCCTGCATTAACATCATTTATTATAATTGGACAGAAAATTATCAGAGAAAAAGAAAAACTTAACCTTATAGCACAGCCATTGCAATTATCACATTGCAACTAGTTCTCCAAAACTGCCTGCTAAAAAGTCATCATAATCTACAGTTTCTGCATTTTCTAGAATTGTCTCTGACAGGGTCAGGTAAGACTATAGAGAACAAGAGCTGTTGGAGGACAGCGCGCTCCACTTTTCATGTGCTTGTCATAGTTTCTGGCGTATTTTCTAAAACAAACTGTATAGGTAGGGGCCAATTAAACAAAATATCATTCTCGAGTTACTGAGTGGAAGCATTACTCTAAATTTTAAAAAAAGTTACCTTGACCCAACTAAACTCATATGCAATCTCATGCAATGTCTCGTTATACAGTATCTATCAATTGAATGTTTTTAAAATATCCCAATTTGTTCTAGAGTTATAAAGCAGAAGTTTTTTTTTCTATGTTTAGTAAGAGTGACCTTGACCTTGACCCCACCCAACCCACCACAAACGCAATTCCGAGTACAGTGTTGCTTTAGGGTATTTATGTATGAAGATTGATTCTCAAGTTAGAGAGTGGAAATAAAAAGTTGACCCATTCCACCCAATTAAAATTTTTTAAGTATAAAAAGGCCCATACAATTTCTAAAAGAGTTACCAAACTTGGCCTTTAAATGTGGGGAATAAATGTTTTAACTTTGAATGAAACCCCTCAAGCCATTCCTGAGAAACTAGCTTGCCCCAAAAAACCTTTTAACTAGCTCAGACGCAGACGCCGAGGCGAGTAGAATAGCTTGCTCTTTCTTCAAAAAGTCGAGCTAAAAATGATTTGAGAACCTTTTGCAAAAACACCGCACATCCACTACCCAACTCATACTTTAGTTAGCCCATTGCACTAACCAATGTTTTAAATCAAATCGATCCTATCCCCCTTTGCGTATTGTTTCAATGGTCTTCATCTTTACCAGTTTTCAGGTGAGCGCTTTGGGCCATCATGGCGCTTTTGTTTATTTCTTAAGCTGGTGGTCATGAAAGTACTGGTGCAAAGTGCTGCTCTTTTGTGCAGATGTATTGTCGCAGCTGTTTTATGCATATACTTAGTTTTAATTTTCATTTGATGATATAATTTGTGTGCAGATAAAAGCTATACAATTGCATGTTTTCACTTAAAAAAGGTCATTATTATTTATTGATGTCTTCAGGCTGTCTCTGGCGTACTTGGGACAACATAAACTGCTGACAGCTTTCTTATTATCTCTTCAAGTAAGTGTCACTGTCTTCTTTCTCTTAATACCAGAAATGTCATTTTTGCCCATGTCATATGTCATCAACAATTGACTTAACATTTTTTCTCCAAATCTGCTTGGTGGAAATCAACCAAACTTTGTAAGAATATTCTTTGGGTGGTCCTTTATAGGATGTGGAATCATTTTAACTCACCTGAGCCGGCAGTCTTCACGAATAAGTTTTGAAAGCAGTGGACTATCGGTCCACCAAACCAGTTAAATCAACTGGACAGTACAACAATTTAGGGGACCACAATTTGTTTGTAGATTTTCATTCACTCTTACGTATACATATGAATGAATTTATTTAAAAAAAAGAAAGCAATTATGGTTTTCAGACTTTTATTCTAACATGAACCGTGTATTCATTGCAGTCGCTCTCAATAAAAATTGGGCGCAATATTAAAAACAAAATCGCCAGTTAAATCAAATACCAGGTGTATATTTCGTTTTCGCCTATTTGAGTTCAGTACTGGCCCAAATGGCCAAGCTGGTATCTGGACCGAAATTTACTCAAAAGCGTAGATCACATGGAAACTGCTCCGCTCACTAGGATTGCAGAACATGGACTCTACACCTAAAGAGTTTGGGTCCCAGTAATTATTACAAAAGCACCCCTCCCCACCCACTTCTTTAGCAATAAATGCTTTGTGTTCAAAATTGTTTACTTTCACTGCCTTAACTTTCGCTAACTTTCATGAAAATATGACAGCGTAAGTTTTTTGGTGTAAGCAGTATATAGTTATATATATAGTTTAACAGCTCGTTTATTAGAAAACACACGTATTCATAGCAATATTTTCTTTTAAAACAAACGAAGAAGTACCTTTGACATTACACACTAAAATTCTATGTGATCGACAAACACAATTTGTTAACATCCCATTTTGTATTTTAAGTAAACATTTTGCAAATAATAATATACTGAATTCTTTTAGCATGTAGTATTTTATTTATTATGTGGGTGTTTCAAACACGCAGGTAACAGCATGCATACCTCACGAAAATATTTTACAAATTCCTTCACCTTTACCAACAATGAGGGCGTGATAAACATTCTATCGACTACGCTCATCTACATATTGGAAATTTAATGCGTTCTCATTGGCTGACTGGGTGACTGTAGTTAATCCTCTTGCTTACAGATTTTATCGATAATTGACGCGCCGATGCTGGAGAGTGCGTTTATTGCTGAGTAGGCGTTCTTTGTTTTAGAAAAACATGCGTACGCAAGCGGAAATGGTTTCGAATCTCACACTGAATTTCATGGCGTCTTTCGTAAAAGTATGCATCCAAATAAGCCGATTTTCGCTTTACTGAGAATTATTGAATGAACATTTTTAGGGATTTCTGGTATCCAAATTATCAAGGGAAATTTCGTTGCTGGACCAGTTTACTCGCAACTTTTGCTGGACCCGGGATTATTATTGGGCCAGATCGCACCAGTAACCTTAGAATTATTGCCCCTTTTTCATGAATAAAAATGCCCACTTTCAACTGACTTTGTTTTCCATCCAATCTTGACCCATCTTCCACAGTTTGTGTATGACCATTATTTCTCAGCAGAAGCCAAACATGGGCCAGATGGTGTTACAAACACTGAAGTTATTGCTTCTTGTTTGTAAAAATATCTACAAAAATGGACATTATTCAGGATAAAGATTTCATTTTCATCCAATCATCACAAATCTTTCACAGTTTGTCTATGACCATAAGATTACAGTTGAATATAAGCAAGATAGGGCCAGAAACACCGAAGTTATTGCCCATTGTGTGTGGAAAAATGTCCGTCGAGTTCGAATCTGGGTTATGTGGGTCAAAAACAAGGTCACTAGGTCAAATTGAAGAAAAAACTTGTTAACAATCTAGATGTCACATTTTTTACCCAATCTTCTTGAAACTTTTGCTGAACATTTGTTGTAATGATATCTCAGCCGAGTTCGAAATTGGTTGCCCTCCGTTGAAAAACATGGCCGCCAGGAGGCAGGGCAGTTTTCCTTATATTGCTATATAGAAAACTTTATAAAGCTTGTTGACACTCTAGATGTCACATTTTTTGCCCGATCTTCATGAAACTTGGTCCGAATATTTCTTCCAACGACGAATGAGTTTATTTATCCTTGGGGCTGCGGTTTAAAACCATATGCCCGAGCAGACAATTTCAAAGATATATTCGGTGAGTACCGCCCGCTAGCTCAGTACGTAGAGCGCTAGCAGTACCCGACCAGCTCGCTCAGTTAGGAGAGCGCTAGTCATCCGCGATGCCGTGACACACACGATGAAGGCTGGCTGGACTCTGTGTATTTCTTCCAATAATATCTCGGCCGAGTTTGAATCTGGGTCAAGTGTGGTCAAAAAGTAGGTCACTAGGTCAAACTGAAGAAAAAGCTTGTTAGCACTCTAGATGTAACATTTTTGCCCAATCTTCATGAAACTTGGTCAGAACATTTGTCTTAATGATGTCTCGGACAAGTTTGAATCTGGGTCATGTGGGTTGAAAAACTAGGTCACTAGGTCAAATTGAAGAAAAAGCTTGTTAACACTCTAGAAGTCACATTTTTTGCCCAATCTTCATGAAACTTGGTCAGAACATTTGTCCCAATGATATCTCGGCCGAATTCAAATCTGGGTCATGTGGATTCAGAAACAAGGTCACTAAGTTAAATTGAAGAAAAAGCTTGTTAACACTCTCGAAGTTACATTAATTGCCCAATCGTCATGAAACTTGGTCAGAACATTTGTCCCAATGATATCTCAACCGAGTTTGAATCTATGTCATGTCGGGTCAAAAACTAGGTCACTAGGTCAAATTGAAGAAAAAGCTTGTTAACGCTCTAGAAGTCACTTTTTAGCCCAATCTTAATGAATCTACGTCAGAACATTTGTCTTTATGGTATATCTGCCGTGGTTGAATCTGGGTCATGTGGGGTCAAAAACTAGGTCACTAGGTAAAATTGAAGAAAAGCGTTTTAACACTTTAGAAGTCACATTTTTTGCCCAATCTTCATGAAACTTGGTCAGAACATTTGTCTTAATGATATCTCGGCCGAGTTTGAATCTGGGTCATGTGGGGTCAAAAACTAGGTCATTATGTCAAATTGAAGAAAAGGCTTGTTAACGCTCTAGAAGCCACTTCTTAGCCCAATCTTAATGAAACTCGGTCAGAACATTTGTCTTAATGGTATATCGGCCGTGTTTGAATCTGTGTCATATGGGGTCAAAAACTAGGTCACTAGGTAAAATTGAAGAAAAATCTTGTTTACACTATAGAAGTCACATTTTTTGCTCAATCTTCATGAAACTTGGTCAGAACATTTGTCCCAATGATATCACAGCCGAGTTTGAATCTGGGTCATGTGGGGGCAAAAACTAGGTCATTAGGTCAAATTGAAGAAAACGCTTGTTAACACTCTAGAAGTCACCTTTTTTTTACCCAATCTTAATGAAACTTGGTCAGAACATTTGTCTCAATGGTATATTGGCCTTGTTTGAATCTGGGTCATGTGGGGTCAAAAACTAGGTCACTAGGTCATATTGAAGAAAAAGCTTGTTAACACTCTAGAAGTTACATTATTTGCCCGATTATCATCAAACTTGGTCAGAACATTTGTGCCAATGGTATCTCAGCCAAGTTTGAATCTGGGTCATGTGGGGTCAAAAACTAGGTCACTAGGTCAAATTTAAGAAAAAGCTTCAATTTCAATATGTACTTCCCAAATTTTGAATGTCTGTTGTCACTTAAGTTTTTCAAACCATGATCATTAAGGACGCATTTCCATCAGTCCGTATCAGTATATCCATATCCGTATAAAAATCTAACACATAGAAAATTGTTCGAGTAATGAAACTCAGGTGAGCGACTCTTGTTGATATGTTGACCAAACTTGTACAGTTTGTGTAAGACCATAAAAGATTATTTTGGGATTCAATGGTAATGGGCCTTATTGCACCTGGAAAACTAGAGTTATTGCCCCTTATCCATTAAAAAATTATGCAAAAATCTCTTTTTGTTCTAAAAAAAAACACTTTATTTTCATCCAATCTTAACCAAACTTCTATAGTTAACGTATGGCCATAAGATCTCAGCATAAGCCAATACTGGCAGGGGTTTACTTAGACGGGTGCCCGCTTGCCCGTGCCGGGTAGAAATTGCAGTGGGCAAGTGATTTTTCTAAAGGAGATAGTCCGCCGGGCAAGTCAATTATCATATAGACATCTCCGATATTTTTCCTTTGCGAGTATTTATCTTCTTTGTGTAAATATCGATGGCTTACAGCTATACGTTAAACTGATTTTGATTGGTCGTGTGCGTGGTATGAACCAATCTAACCGCTCGAAACAGGTTTTATGTGGCAATTTCTCCAAAATGGCGGACAATAGCGATCCAAAGTCGTCAGAAGTTTTTCCAATTTTTACGAAAGTATATAATTTCAATTAGCAAAGTCTATCAAATAAACATACATCAGAAAAAGAAAGAAAAAGAAAATATGGAAAATAATCATGTAAATGAACTTTCAAAACCTCATGGCTTAATGTCATTGTATGAATTAATATGTGTGAAAAGCTTATTCACTGATCGAAAAAAAAATAAATATGAAGAATGTTTAAAGCTTGCAAAGCAGGCCTATAGAGTCTCACTATTTTAAACTGTGACTAATTTGTTCATGGTTTTTACATGTTATCTAATAGTTAGATTATGAGATCTGATCATTAGA
This sequence comes from Congeria kusceri, assembly GCA_027627225.1. Lineage (NCBI taxonomy): Eukaryota > Metazoa > Mollusca > Bivalvia > Myida > Dreissenidae > Congeria > Congeria kusceri. Next base: position 4,159,391 of record CM051031.1, read on the forward strand.
AAATAACAGTTATGAATTTAGATTTGTTTCTGTTGATAGCTTTTATTGATAGTAAAAGTCATTAAGTTTATTACATGTTTGCTTTAATACATCTTATAACACAATTATATGCTTTAAGTATCAAAAACATTGACTTAAGATGGGGCAACCTTTTTTCACTGGGGGCAAGTAGATGTTCGAAGTAACTTGCCCCCTGGGCAAGTGAAAGTCAAATCCTTAGGTAAACCCCTGTACTGGGCCTGATTCTGCCACAGATACCAGAGTTGTTACCCCTTGTTTTGAAATGAAGCAAAAATGGACTTCATGCTGGATAGAGAGACTTTGTTTTTCATTAAATCTTAACCAAACTTCCACAGTTTGTGTATGACAGTGTTGTCTGAGCAGAAGCCAAACACTGGCCAGATTGGACCACAAACACCAGAGCTATTGCCATGGGTTTGTTCAAGAAAATGCACACATTTACTTTATGCAGGATTGAGATTTCATTTTTCATCCAGTCTTGACAACAAGCTGATGATTATGCATGCACTGTCACCATTGTGTTCATGCAAAATGAGTGACTTTATTGACCTTGGTAACACACCAGATACTATCACAGAGTTTTGCATGTATATGTCACAGCCAATTAAAGACTTAAATTTTACTTTTTTGGTTGAAAACAGATGAAATTGGATTTCCGACAATTGCAAATGGTGCATGCAGTTATCTTTACATGCAAAGTTGATGGCTTTAAAGTCTGCATTTTCATCGTTTATCATCATTTAAAAATTATCAAAGAAAAAGCAACACTTAAACTTTTAGCACAGCTGTCGCAATTATCACAGTACAACTAGTTCTCCAAAACCTCTTTGGAAATACATCAAAATCTACTGTTTCTGCATTTTCCAGAACTGTCACTGGCTGAGTCAAAAAAGAATAACAAGGAGAATATTGATCTGATAACCATTTGCAAAAACAAAGCACCTCCACTATCCAACTCGTACTTAAGTTAGCCCATTGCACTGACCGACGTATAAAAGCAAACTGATCCAAACTAGGGATACATGTGTATTCTTTAGGTACCTTAATTTTCAAACCTGTCAACAGTATGGTCTTCATCTTTGCCAGTACTCTGCTGAGCGCTTTGGGCCAGCATGGCGCTCTTGTTTCCTTATTATGGCTATATTGAAAACTCTTGTGTTTTTAGACTGTTGGCGGAAGCCAACGGCCTTTAGAGAGAGTAATTTCTAAAACAGGTATTGCGGAAAACTACTTATTTTCTTTGCAAGCTATTAGTCAGTAAATCGAAACCAGAAAGGGTACTTCGTCAAAACAGCAAAATTTTACACCAGTTTTCTTACCTTTAATTATTCAAGATAACATATATAATATGTATTTTGATGTGTATATCATGTGATTTATTACAATAACAGTTTGTAAAAATGTCAGTTCATAAAAAATAACTTTAAACTAATGACACCCCTACTTTTGCTATTTACTTGTATGTAAACAAAATATTTACCGGAGTGTCCTGGAATAAGACCACCATATTAATGCGCTACATCGGTTATTTGCCAAAGTATTTTTTCTTGTTACCAATTCTCATTCTGAATAATTATTTTGACAACAAATAACTGCAATTTATTAATTTTAAACTGTACTATGGACAATCGAGAGCTTGCATCGTATGATCTATTTTGTCTTATTAGGCTACGAACAAAGATCTATAAAAAAAACCATGTTTATTTTTAGATCTTTGGCTACGAACGACTAACAATTGGTGCTCCTATCTACTACGCTTCATCGGTTATTCTGGCCCGTTGCAGATTGACTTTTTAACTGGCACGTATATTATTCCGTTTGCATAAGACAACTAGCTCGAACAAAATATTTGTTTGTTACTTACAAATTAGTTTTCATTATGATGTCGTACACTATTGAATAAGAAGCCAAATTATAAAGTGCTTTTAGTTTCTTTTGTAGCCAACAGTCTTTATACGCTGTCAGCGTTTTGATTTTTCACCTTTGGGGGAAAGGTGGCTGGGCCCTTCAGGTGGGGAATTTCATGGCAAAAGGGGAATAGATTTTTTACAAAAGCATGATTACATTTTTATATTCTACTTTGTTATAAAACTTTAATGAATTATTTTGCTACAAATCATAAAAAATTGCTGGGACTGTTTACAAAAATTACTCTATCTTAGTCAATGTTTGTCATATTGTGGTCTTTTTTTTCAAAATAAAGCTTACATTTCTGAGGGGAAATCTAAGATGAATATAGGGGCAAAATATATACCTTGTAAGCAGGGGAATGGGGCCCCAAATTTCAGCCCCAAATTGGCCCTAAATTTTTTTTGAAATACTCTTGTCAGAAGCCACTTTAAAATAATTTCACCCAACTGTGCCTTGCATTGTCCTTTTACCAAATTCTTCAAACAAATTATTTTGATTCTTTAAAAAAGCATGGCCGTCAGGGGGCGGGCAAACAATTGTTTCCTTCTATATGGCTTTATTGAAAACTTTTAAATTTTTTTAATCATAAACAAACTGGGTGGATTTTAATATAATTTAATACAAATATTCCTAGGACCATCCAATGAATATTTGGATGGTCCTCTACCAAAATATTTCAAATTGTTTTTTTAAAAAGACATGGCTGTCATGGGGGGGGGGGGGGGGCTTTTTTTGTTATATGGCTATATTGAAAACTCTAAAAAATCATCTTCAGAAACCTCTGGTTGGATTTGGAAATGATTTCACACAAATGTTCCTTGGATGGTCATCCACCAAAATACTTCAAATTATTTTTTGATTTCTTGAAAAACATGGCAGGGCCTATTTTCCTTATAATTATGGCTTGATTGAAAACACTGAAAATCTTGTTGTCTGAACTTCTGGTTTTATTTCCAGATAATTACATAGAAATGTTCCTTGGGTTACCCTCAACTAATTTCTTCACTTTTCTTTTTGATTCTTAAAAAAAAATACCCACCAGGGGGCGAGGTAGTTTTTCCTTATATGGCTGTATTGAAAACTTATTAAATCTTCTAGTCTATAATTACTTGCTGGATTTTAAAATAATTTCTCAGAAATGTTCCTTGGATGACCCTTAACCGAATTCATTAAACTCAAATGAGCGATGCAGGGCCATTTTGGTCCTCTCGTTTTTCAACATGAACAGAAAACAAACTTATTTCCACAAAAACACAGAATCATTTGGACTGCCGTATTTGTTTAACCAGAAATACCCATATACCATAATTACTCTATATATTGGGACACTTTAAAATAATTAATTCTTTTGCAATTAAATTATCAGATTTAAAGGGTGTCCCAACATATAGAGTTAGTACAGTATAAATATATCTATAGTCGGTTTAAATGTGGCTGATAATGAAGGGATCAACCATTTATGGTAAATAGTGGGAATCGTTTTCTGATTAGAAACACGCTGTAATCCTCTGTAATTTGAATCGTTGAATAAACCTGTATCGATTAGTCCATGTTGATAACCGTTCTCACTTGCATTTTTACCGACTACAAATGCCCCATTACAAGATAAACACATGGGTTACAGTCAACCATACATATTTGTGATCTGTTTTTTACAAGAAATACCCATATATAAATATATCTACAAATACCTCACTATAAATGCATGTGTTACTCACAAACCTGTAATGTTGGAAGTTGACTGAACCTGCATTGTTACATAAAGCCATAGTTGTTTTTAGAAACACTTGTTATCACTACAAAGCATGACAATTTCCCATGGAATTAGCATGCTTTGTATGCATTAGATATTAATATCCAGCAATCTTAAAATTTTGTGTTTATAGTTCAATGTTCCTATCTCTGTCATTTTGTTTGGATGGCCAGTTTAGATAATTTAATGAAACTTAATATACTTATAAAGGGCAATTTGAGGATGTGCACAACCTTTTATTTTTCACCAGGGTTCAAAGGTCAGGTGATTGTTATTAAAATAAGAGAACATGTGATACTGTAATAACTCTAAAAGTACATATTAATATATACTCGTGAAACTTAGGAAAAAGATTGTGATAAAAGGATTGTGCGCAATCTTATATTTTTCTCCAGAGGTCAAAGGTCAGGTGACTGTTACTAAAAATAGAAAACACTCGATACTGTTATAGCTCAAGTACTCTGCAGATCAGTTATTTAGCTATTCATTATTTTGCGATGTCCAATGTATCACCAATCGGCACTGGATCCCGATTTTGTGTGTGTATATTTGTGATATTTTATTATTACACGACTTTTATAAATAAATCCAGTTTGGTCCAGATTTTCGCGCCTACATCGCTACTCTTTCATTCACACTCATTTAGTGCGACAAACAATAATCCGACCTGCTCATCATCAAAGTGTAACAGTTTGACTTCATCAGCTTACATCGCGCGTGCTACCCATGACAATGTCCTTTTACTGCTGTTGCTTTAATAAGCAGCCGAATTACACGCTGTACACGTGGAGGGTGTATACGGTAACCGTATGTCATAGATCAGTCCTGACTTATCTGAACGACTATAATGTTATCGATACTACGTAACTGTTTCTTTTTATTTTAATTGGAAATTCTAATTTCACATCATTCGCAATATAGATATCCAATTTTGTTGTTGTGCGCTATGAAACTTATACAAAAGTAAAGATCTCAATGTTCTCTGCGCTTCAAAGTTTTCATACGGCAAAGTTTTCATTGTACATGTCAGTATAATTTTCGCCCGCTTTTCTAGCAGAACAAAGGATTTACACAAATACATGTGTACTTTATTTGTAAATAGAATTAGTGTTTACGTCATGTGAACATTAAAATTCAGCTTTTCAGATTTGGAATTTATTATACACAATTTAAAATTAATTACAAGGAATAATATTTTTTTATAATACAAATGGAATATTTTACATATGAATATAAGACATTGTGGATGTTGATTACAATGGAAATCTAATTTGGTTTATGTTTTGAGATCTTGAACATAATCTAGTGTATATATGTATATGTATATGAATTACTAGACATGAATGACCTGAGAAGTTACATCCTGATCCCTATATCGTGACAGCAATCCATGGACCCGCGAATCACGATATAACGGATCTGCACTGTACTGAAGATGTTTTCATGAAACGTTTTATACACACAAAGGGCAATGTTAGGTTTATGTACGACTTTTTTTCACCAGAGGTCTATCGAAGGTCGGGTCAATGTTACTAAAAATAGAAAAACACTTGAAAATGTAGTAACTCAAGAAATACATGAGGTTTGATAATGAAACTTTATGTACAGATAAATGGTGATTTTACTCCATAATACTATCTATCTGCCACAAATTATTGATTGGGATTTTCATCGGTAGGGGACTCTTGTATTGCTTGCAATACTGTCATAGAATTGTTCTACTTTAAACTAAAACTCCACAAGTCGCCTGACGGCGGATAGCTTACGTGAATACAAATTAAGAAGCATGTAAGGTTAAATCTCAAAATTAAGGTAAGACCTGGGTAATGAGCAATATCAAGACCCTAAAATTGCACACTATGTTGCTGTTTTGTATCATATTTTACATCTAAATCTAAAATATTAAAAGATTTTACCGTGTAGTTTCAGAGTTATACGCGTTTTTTGTAAATACCCCATTTCAACAATTGAGCGGCAAAATAGTCTAAGCCCTATTTTACAAAATACTCTATTTCTTCCCCCAAAAAAGAACAAATCAATATGTTTCAGCAAGTTTTCTATTCATCTGTATATATATTTAAAAAAAAAACAACATTCATGAATAGTAAACAAGGGTTCAAGAAAATATAAGCAAAAATATACAGTGATTTTAGTTCAAAATGACACATTTCAGATTTTAAGTATTTACATGGAATTTTTTCAAATGTCAAAATTCATACATTGAAATGACTGTAACCATGTAAATTTGGTACCAAAATTTTATTCAAAGTATAGGTAATAACATATTTAAAAATCAAAAACTTTTACCGTCCATTTTCTTTTAGACAATTGGAAAAACAAGATGACCCCCCCTTAAATTCTGATAGCCATTTTCTCATGAAAAAATGCTTAAAATGTCTTTATCAAATGTTTTCACAACTTTAAACAATATATTTCAAATTAAATTCATGATTTACAAATAAACCACTCTTAAAAGGTTAAAAACTAGTATAAACTCATTACGTAACAACAGTTAGAACCGAGAATTTAATAAATTTTAGTCCGGTATCGACATATTCAAGTTATTTTTTTCCTTCAAAGTAGGACACTAATTTAGGAATAACGGCTTCCAACACTCTCTTAGAATTAGTCACTCTTGGCAACCCTTCACTATTTCTCATTGTAAACACATTGTACAGTCCATCCTCCCCATTTCGGAGAAAAATTGTTTGTAAATGTTTAAAGTTTAACCCTGAACTTGCAACATTTTCAGCAGTTGACGACTTCATGACACCACTTGCAACCAGAACTGACAGGGATGGCAAGTTTTTCCTTTTCTCCTTGTTGGAATCCAGATTGTACTTCACATTATAAGGAGAGAAACTCTTGACTGTCACACACTTGTCATCCTGTTTAACAGCATAACTGACCAACTCGGATAAACACTCAACATCATCCATGGCGTTATGAGCATTATACACTTTGGAGAGCAATGTGCGGGCTAGGTCCTCCTGCTTGTAAGACTCACTTTTAGGAGAGATAGATTTGAATACTGGAAGACTGTCTACCAATCCAAACACACATGAACAAAACTCATCAAAAATTCCAGTAGCTTGAGAGGCATTAACTATGATGGGGAAGTCAAAGCGTTTTCCATTATGAGCAATCAGTAACACATTGCGAAACTGTTTCAGCCAGCTGAACAAGTCACCGAGTGCTTTTTGTATAGTGTTTGTTTCCACAGGAACACCATCTACACACATCTTTGTACTGTTTGTTACAACAATTTTAGTCACTCGTTCTGCTGATGCACTCATAGGTAGTTTAGGCAACACATAGCAGTTGAAGCTCTTCCCGGTGCCCACATGTTTGGCTGCTATCTGAGTGATATGAGGGTAAACATCTCCACGAACTGAAAAACAATATATAGTACTGGAGTTAAACAATGTTTAATTGTTGTTTGTTTGTTAGATTATACACCATTTTTCTGGGGTTTCCAATACCAAGTACTCATACATATGCCAGTAATTGACAACGGCCCTACATGAATCAAGGATGGGGGGGTAGATATATAGAGTAGTATTGGATCATATTTTTACAGCTACTGAAGTGCAGTGGTAGACATAAAAAGTAAGTATGTTCACACAAAAAATGGACAGCAGTACTTACTAAGGTCTGTTGTTTCAAGATCCACAGTGATATAAGACGGTTCGCCACTGGCACAAACGGGCTTGAATACACCACGAGGTATGGGATCGGGGATTTTGTTTATGTCAGTGTCATCCGTATGGCCAACTTCTGCAAAAATGTAAATCATAAAGAATAAAACTGGCACAATAACACAGAGAATTGGTTTATAAATATGTACACTCAAAAACACCATGTAGGTTAACAACAGATACACAAATTATAACAGACTGAGAAGTAATAACAGGCAGACCAGAGCAAAATTAATATTAATTAGCATAAACAGAGACTTGAATCAAAAACATGGATTATACAGTCATTTACCATTATGTTTGAATGAAAACAATGTACCCGGTATAGAAACAAGTATATAAAGGTGACTAGAAACCAAACAAACCTGACTGATATGTCGCCCCTTCGAGTGACTCTGTAGCTGACTGGTTGACAGCACGCTCTTTTTTCAGGAACAGGCGCCTTCCCTTTGTTGACGGCTTAGCAAAGGTTTCCTGACATTTCTGGCGTTTGATGGCACACTGCTTCGCATACTTTTGTGTGTAGTAGCCAGGAGACAGATCAGCACTTTTGTTTACCTGTGATGAATATATAAAATGTACCGGTACTCATATTCCTTCCTGCAGAAATTACACTTATTCGTAAAACAACAACATAAAATATGTATATATTAATCTGGAGGAAATTGTCCGAGGACAAAAAATATGAACAATCAGTATTACCAAAAGGGGGAAGTGTACATGTATAAATAGATATTCATAGACTGAAAGACAAATTGTGTCTTTGATGTAATTACAGAAACGTGAAGATTGAAATTGTAAGATAATATGACCTTACTAAATATAAAGATTGGTGTGTATGCACTTACTTGTAGCTGTAGGAGAAATCAAACAGTGTAACTCAACTGTAAAACATGGAAACTGAAAATCAAAAGAACATTGAAACAGTAAAACAGCCGAAAAATTAACAAAGTGTCATACTGCAAATGGCACAGTTAAAACTCTAAAAGCATGTACTCACAAATATAAACAATAAACAAAGTAACTGTTTAATTACAGCACTTGGAACTTTTATCAAAACTGTGCAAGACAGTCCACAAAGAAATTCGCAATATACTCTTTAAATTGGGAAAAATACTTGTTTGTTCCAACTGCTGTACAACAAGCCCATTAAAAAGGAAAAACAACAACTTTTCAACAGCTCATACCTCTACTATGTAGTTCCTTCCTTCGTTGATCAATGCGGCAGTTGCCTGAACTCAAAAGTCTAATGCCTCACTCCCACCATAGTAAACATTCTTAGGAGCCTTTAGGGACACTTCTCGGTTGGCGTGTTCACACTGCTGGCTGGACCCTAGGTCCACCAGTTGGCTGGCTTTGGCAATAAAAGGTGTCATAATGTCCTCTAACCGCTGCCGTAACTTCTCGCCAGTCAAACTTGATTTGTATGGTAGCGAACGGTGGATATATGATACATCTTTATTTCTCAGATGACCACAAAACCGTGGCTGACACAACTGATGATCACCAAAGTTATGTGGAATTATTGCCTTTAGGTTTTCTTGTAATCCTTTCAAGTCCCCACTGTTCTTAGAAAGGGCATATGACACACTTTTTTGTAAATGACTTATTGTTATCTTGCTGATTTTGATTCCCTTCTCATTTTGTAAACCGTACAAGCTTTTGCCAAAATTTTTTATCACATGGTTTTTATCGTATCTCTTTTTCAAACGGATCCCATGCTTGCTTTGAAGTCTGGCTAATAAAGTGTTGTCGCCATCACCTTCAAGAATTTCAACTGGAGTACCTGCTTTAGCTAAATCCAGTACGGCTTTCTCTCCACTCTCACTCTCCATAGAACGAGCACTTCCAGAGTGATTTCGTACACATCGGTGTTGTCGTACTGGCTGGCCAGGGCGATGACGTCTTCACCAGTTACAGGTAGAACACTGTCGGTGGCAGATGACACTCTTCACAATCTTCTTCCCCATCTTTGAAGAACTCATAAGAATGTATGAGCTGAAATATACAAACATTAGCACCTGATAAGACACAATATAAAGAAGTGAAACTCCAGTTGCTCCAGCAGTATTGCTCTCTCATTACACACACGCACTTGGTCCTTTATTTATGGAAAGTGACCAATTGCCAAAACAGCACTGTACGATACAAAACAACATACAACATACAAACATAATCGAATAAAGCTGGGGTCACCGCCTTGGAACGGTCAATGATAAACATTGGGGGTTTAAACCGGTTTTAGAGCGCTCAACCTCACACTTGGCCCAGCAGTATTCTTGTACACTTAATTGTAAATAAATATTAACCTCATAGCATTGTAACTCAAATTAAACCGTAATAAAAGCGAATAAAACGTATTCAATTTAATTACCATTTAATTACTCAATGATAGGAAGGAAACCAGAGCAACAGAATTACAACTTTTTGAGGAACGATGAAATGAACGATCTAACAAGTATCAACTACATCCCTTCTTTTTACAAAAAGATTTCAGGATATAGCATCATGTAGTTAATTTATCAGATCATCGTCGTGCAACACAGGAAGAAGCCGCAATAATAGGTGTAAAAGACCTAACCAAATAAACAATATCTTTAAAAAACCTTATTCATGGATAGGTCCAAGTGACCTAAATAAAATGTAATGATGATGTCTATACCAACAAAATTTCACCTACTCAGTTCACCTTGTGTTACATATTTTGTTAAAAGTGTCTAATTTCTAGAATTTACTTATTAAAAAGAATCAGATAGGTAAATTCTAATTTAAAGGGACAAACAGGAAGCAAAATATACTCATAAAACAAAACTAACAATAGAAAAGAAGGAATCTTACATGCGAGGCTGTCAAATCCACGCTTTTGCCAAGCCGTATCTGCAGAGCAGGACATGCCGTATCGACTCTTGGCCTTGTACTTGGACAGAAGATTTTTTCTGACGGTTGTCTTTCTACATGTGTTATGGCCAAACAGTCTACACCTTCTTCTAGGTCGTCGTGGTGAGGGAGATGGGTTTTCAGTGCCTTCTGTTTCATTACCGGCCGACAGAAATGCATTTTGTAAGATGGACCTGAAGTATTCCAAAATAAAAGCTTCATAATAATTAACAGATGTAAAATATGCCTTCATTCAGAACACAGTTAAAAAGAACAACTATAAATTATATAATTTGCTTGCTTGAGTACAAAGATCTAAATGGTCACCTGTTCATGTACATATTTTCACTACTGATACAGAATACAGAGGTAAGTGCTTACTATATGTATGTAAACTTCTGATTAACAATTCTGATTTTTATTTGGAACATACCATTCAATTTTATAATGAAAATTGTTCAACAGTTAACTTACTTGGTTGCCGGTGATGCATCTGGTAATGCTGCTACACCCAGATCTTCTATAAGACCATCCATGCTAGCTGCTGCTACCCTCGATTCTTCTTTGGAAACGTCGCTTTAAAAAATAAATATTGATAAACACAATGGCAAACATTAATTTAACACATGTCAACAATAAATAAGTCAGAATCTGCACAGTTGCACAATGTGTCGTACCTACAAATTTGTGTATAAATCACTTTTCATTATTTTTTAGCCATTTATTGAGGAAATTACAAAAAAACAATGTCAAGTGATGATGCAATAATCTTAACTTGTCAGATTTTTTTTTCCATAGGATGTTCAAGACACGTTTTGACAATTGCAATTTCACACAGAATGTTCGAATATGTTTTATGGATTAAGATTATACCAATTATTGAATTAATAAACACATAACTTAGTTTACCTCATTTCTTTTTGAAAGGTGTCTTGGGCAGCTGAATCAATAGACTGCTGGGAAACAGACTCAACAAATCTTCCAGCACGCCTTTCCATCTCCTGCAGACTTTTCCTATTTATTGGGGCGATGTTGAGGGTGGAGAGCATGTTGTTCACCTTCCCGGAACCACCAATGTTATCTATCATGGCTAAATTAAAAAAGAATAACTCAAATTAACGTCTTGTTATACCTTATAGTTTTCCATTTACAACTAACTATTTAGTGACTTGAACAGACAACAAATTAAATATATCATTAAGCTTATTTCTGGAATGATTTTCAGTTTTAAATTTATTACGGATCATACTTGTGCTCAATAGACCCATATATTCAGAATTACTCCCTGGATGTTAATTGTTAATATTGTTATATCGTAACTGTATACTAAAATGCAACGTTTTATAACCTGTCAAAATTATTTTTGTGCTGAATTAACTTAGGATAAGACTTTACTTGTTGGATTGCAAAATTGTTTTGACCAGCATAAACATATTGCACGAAAGAGTATGTATATACACATTTTTATTAAATATTGATAAACTTACCAACACCAAGCTTTGTATTTGCTGTGAAACAAGGCATGCCTCTCCCTTTAACTCTGTGTGTCTTGCCATACGGGACTCTGTTTACATGTTCACAGTCTATATTGCTGCATCTGACGTACAGGAACCCCGATAGCCCTTTTCTTAACTCGCCAACAATAGAATGTTTAGTTAATGCTACTGGTCCTAGCTTGCATTTCACACAGTATTCCAACTGATCTAACAGAAAGCCCAACTCGATGATCCGCCGTCCAACTGTCCACCCATGTCTGTCAACATTTCCTGGCAAATTTAGGTTTTCATTATTTTGTTTGCCCCTAGTTAAATTTGCAGCTACTGCAGTATGTCCTTTTGTATAATAATCATGATCTAAACAAGTTGCTCGTGGTCTTTTGCTCGTGTTCTTTGCTAATTTCTTGACAGCGAAACGACCTTTGGCATCTCGCGACGCCATTTTGAATACCCCGGATGTAATGACGTGTTTCTCGGCCTTCGCTATAATTTCAATTGTAACGCAGGGAACCATGTTCGGAATTATGTAAAAGTACGTTAATTAACCGGATTAGTCGGAAGGTCACGATATATGACGAAATATCACGAATCAACCGGAAGTATATTACCCAGGTCTTACCTTAACAGATTTGTAGAATTCTTCAAAAGCACTGCACTCTGGCTAATTGCAAAAAAAGACGTATTAAAGCCAAAAATGCAACACAAAATAAGTATGAAAATTTACAAAGGGTAATGACTCTGAAAGTATGTGATGCAGAGTAACAGTTCTTGTGCACTGCACTTATCATCAATGAGATCTATCTACCTATGAAGTTTCAATATCTTTCATTATCTTAGAGTTATGCACAGACAAAAATTAAGTATGAAAATAACAAAGGGCAATAACTCCAAAAGTATGAGGTGCAGAGTAACGGGTCTTGTGTACTGCACTTCCCCTCAATGAGCTCTATCTACCTATGAAGTTTCATGTTGATGGCTTTAATAGTCTAAGAGTTATGCTCCGTACAAGCGAAAGGGGACGCTTCCGACGCAGACGTTGCCAACATAAGTAACCCCTATATGTCGCTTAGTCAGGCGACACAAAAATTGTCAGATTGCAACAGCGGCTCTGTGGGCACCTTCCTGGTACTGCAAGGTGCCCAGAAATGCACTAGTCAACGTATCAGACCATGTCTGTACAGGCACCATGTACTCAATACCTCTTTCAATAAATTTTTGTTGCAGTCATCTACAATCCTGCATGGCGACCGTCCGATTCACATATTCACCGCACAGGCAACGTCCAACATCGATCGGTCATTGCCTGGTGCCTCAAACTACTTGTTTCCCATGTCAGTCAAGGAAAAATGTCCAATGCCCACTTAATTTGTGACCACGCGAGGAAGAACAAATAGGCCTGTTTGAGTATATAAGTCAACGATGCTTTACCGATCTTAAAAATTGATCATCATTTCTGACTTAAGCGTTAACCTTAGGATTCCGTATAAAACATTAGATAAATAGATAGATTTATTTTAACATAAAATGTACAATTTACATGGCAAGTAAAATATTAAAACATACACCGAATGATACATATGTATGCTTTAATATAGCCATGTCAGTCAACTTGATATGTCAAGGATTACACAAAAAAGAATTAACTTGAAATAAACTTATTTCCATTGTGGTCCTTACAGAATGCATTGATACATATTTTGTTGATTTTGTAGGACAGAGAAGGTCAGCAAACAGGAATGGAAACAGGTCAGGAAAGTGGCAATGAAACAGGTCAGCCAACAGGTCAGGAAAGTGGTATGGAAACAGGTCAGCCAACAGGTCAGGAAAGTGGCATGGAAGTCATTATCCCGACAGAAGGGTATAAGCAAATATGTAAGAGACTGTTCGGATATAAAAGACGCATCACAATTACAGAGGATTTCTTTCAGAAAAGCTTAGCGTTCTTGAGTTGTGCTCCAGTCGATGTTTGTGCAAGTGTTCCATTGGACTTGGTAAGTAGGATGAGCGTTTCTTGTTTGTTGGTTGCAATTTGTTTGTCATTATGCTACTAGCAACATTTACTTCGGCCTTGGGTTAATCCTGTGGCTGCTGTGATATTAAAGATTGATATCAGTGACATGTTTACATAAATATTAGGGATGTCAAGGAATATTCATTTATTCAAATACCTGACAAGAAATTCTAAAAGATTACAGCTATGCAAATATCAAAATTAAAATTATACATTAAACAATTTTAAGAAATGAAAATTTTTAATGTACAATCATCTTTTGTTCTTGTCACCCATACAAGAACAAGTAAATAAGAGATGTCAGGGCAGATTATCCAAGAAATAAAAATGGATCAATATCTCAAGAACCTGAATGCAACATCTGCAACATATATAGTAACATTAACAAGGGTGTGGAAATACCAAAATTGTTAACTTGTCCATGGACAAGTTCATAGCAAAAATCTACTTGTCCGCATGCAACAGTCACTTGTCCAAATAAAATATTGTTTTCATCCCAGGCTTTCCTGATACATGTTCAGTGTTCTGCCGTGGATGAAATTATTTGTCCCCACCAAATTTTCGTAAGTGGGTCAGTGGGCGCACACAATTTACAAGTAAATCATTCTGAGTATTTAGTAAAATTTATATCATTGTTCGGGACGCCAATTTATAACCAATTTTTTCACTAGAACACTAATTCATTAACTCTTATCAGCAGTGCTTGAACAGTTCAGATACAGTAGTATCAAGCAATTATTGTACATGCGGTCAAACTGCTTGACGACAGCCGCATTTCGGCAGAAACATCAAAGACTTTTGAAGTCGAATTACCGACACTGTTGCTATGAGTGTTTCTAACAGCTTGCAGTTTTGGATGCCCGGCTAATTGATGATGTCAAACTGTTACACTTTGTAGTTTTAACAGGTTTCATTATTAACACCTGGTGTTCATAACGGATTTTATTGTTTGTTCAAATTAAAATTAATAATGCAAGGTTATAAGGACTAAGGTATGTAAGAATGCAGTGTAACAGAATGTTATTAATTAATTAAGAACACAGTATTATGTATTAATCCTTTTTTGAACAGAAAATAAAAACAAACATGAATGAAAACAGCTAGTTCGTACTTTTCGTGAGGTGAACAACTTTTTTGTCTGTGTCCCTATATTTTTGTAATTTGTCCCCACTTTTTCAAGCCAAGAGGGCCCTTGTCCCCAATAGTCCAAATTCATGGCAGAACACTGCATGTTTTCATTAAATGATAAATAAAACACAATTTGTTATTCAAATGCATAATAAGATAATAATATGATAATGAACTCCCAACTCTTACATCATTTTCACACCCAGAAAATGTACTTGTCCGTGGACAAGTTGAGAGGAAAAATTAACTTGTCCGACAGTAAAATTACCCACGTCAAACAAGTTGGCCATAGGATTTCCACACTCCTGATTAAGATAAAAAAAAATTACCCTGGATAATTTTCAATGATTTTTTTCCTTATATAACAGGGTCGGCACCCATACCCAAATTACACATACGGTTTATTTTTCCCAACTGGAAGAAAAAAAATCCCAAATCAGAAGTAATAAAATGCTGAATACTTTGGAAATGTGATTCTAAGCTGTTACTCATGAACTTACTTGTATGTGTATAGATTAACAGCATTAAAATACCAAATTCAACCAATAAAACACCAGTCCAAGTTCATTAATTAAATGTTTGTCCCAATTGCAAGTTTTCACATTGCGAAATTCCCAATTTGATGGGTACTGGACCCATTCCCAAAGCAGTGAAAAAAATTGCTGATTTCTGTTAAAGGGACTGTGTCTGTGAATATACCCTGGAAAGGGCAATATCAGAAAAGATCTGAAAATTATATATTGTAGTTTCAATATCCCGTATAAGCCACACTTTTTTTCAGCCAAAATTCGTAGCATTTTTTCGGTGTGTCTTATACGCGGATATAAGCAAAAACCCATAATTGTTTTTCTATCATAAATATCATCTGTGCTGTTTTGGGTGCCATTTTGAATAGAGGCTCGATCTACGTCACTAAGATGCTTATATAAGAAGTATTCGTACCCGATACGTTTCGCAGTGTTTTATCTTGGTATCTTTTAAAAATATATATTATTATATAATATATATTCTTATTTTGTGTGTTTTATATTATTAATTCTTATTTTTACGAAATATATATGCAATAAAACATAATACATAAAAAAGACGAACCAGGGTGAAATGGACGATAGTGTAAACATCACCTGACATACTACTTCACGCCTTTTATACTGCTATGAAACAATATGGATGGTGTCAATGATGATACTTGCAAAACTGACTGTCAAATAGACAATCAGTGCTTATGGTGTAATTAAAGGTGTTGACACTTGAGACTTCTCAACACCTCTCAATACAGCGAAAACACATCTAGTGTAATGTATCCGCATTGCGATTTTCACAACAAAAATATTTTCTGTGTCAATAAACAATGGACACAAAATTTACGATTTTGATGTTTCAAATCGCAGATTTTTTTTTCAAACAAATAAGGATCTGAATTTTTAGATGCGTCTTATATACGGGGGTGTCCTATACGCAAGAATTTACGGTATGACAAAAAATATGAACAAAATTTAGCCAGTTTGTTTGGCCCTTTTTAGCTGACCTGAGCATGAAGTGCTTAAGGGTGAGCTGTTCCAGTCAGTCACTGCCCGTCGTCGTCCGTCGTCTTCATCAACATTTTACTTACACAACTTCTTCTATAAAAACGCTTGGCGGATTTTAACCAAACTTTTAAACACACTTGTTCCTTGGATGGTCCTTTAACAGATTCCTTCAATATATTTGAATATCTGGAAAACTCTGGTAGCCATGGCAACTAAAACCATTGGCTGAATTTCAAAATAATTTCACAGAAATGTTCCTTGGGTGACCCGCTACGTAATTTCTTCAAATTATGTTGATTCGTTAAAAAACTTAGTTTTTCATATTTAACTATATTGAAAACTTTGAAAATCTTCTTGTCTGAAACCACTGACTGGATTTCTAAATAATTGAACAGAAATTTTCATTGGGTGACTATCTACCAAATGCCTTTAAAAAAAAAAAATCGCTAAAAAACATGGCTGTCAGGGGCCCATTGTTCATGTCTACAGTCTTATCAATGTTTAACTTTAAAGATCTCTGAACACGCTATCAAATTTGTATAAGCCTAATATTATGATTTATTAAACTCAGGTGAGCGGCCAAGGGCCATTTTGGCCCTCTTGTTTTTGTGATTTGTTAGAACCAGGCCCCATGACTACGAACATTATTTAAGTCCAATCTTAGACTTAAACTTATTTTTTTGTTCAAATTCCGACTTGAGATGAGTCTGGAAATAATTTGGTGACTGCGAAAAATAAAAGTCTCAACTTCAATCTTGAATTTAAGTTTGAGACCAGCGTTTTCCACTATATAAAGTCGGTATCGGAAAACGGTACCATTCCCAATCCGATTTTCTGACAATTTTCCCGATTTGAAGTTAAAGAATTCCCAAATGTCAGAAAAAAATCCAAAAAGACTGTAAAAAGACAGACAATGTTCCTGTATTTTACTTTTGTTTTACCTAAGCATAAAGCTCTGTGCACAGCTCATATCAGTTACTGTTAACCACTAGGGGAAGTAACCCCTGCAAGGTTTGGTGGCGCTGTAGAGATTGGTTACTGTTATCGGTTATAATTATACATTGCGTGCGAGAATGGGAACCATCTGAACTGTGACGCGTTTCCGCGATTGTCATTGATGAGACATGGCAATTCATAACACTAAATACTACACACACAAAAACATGGAGGGATGCAATCCTTTATCTAGCTATGGCTGTTATGGCAAAGCAGAAATTATAGATCCACAACCGTCATTAACGGCAGAAGATACTAGTAATTTTGTTTATGTTCAGTCAACCTTTGACACAGAAATTATCAGTGTCGAGTCCGAGAGAAAAATTAATGGAACAAGTTGTTTTAGAGTTTATTTATTGTAACTTACTGTTTTTACATCCTTTTTGACAGTTTTTAATGAAAGTGGTAAAATTCCCAATTCGACTGAAAACGACGCTTATTTTCCCAATTTAACCGGTACCAGTACCATTTTCATAGTGGTGAGGAAAAACACTGGAGACTCAACATTTTGAAACAGCCTTACAGCAGTCTCTACACCTTTATGAAGATTAAAAATTGTGGACATTGCATTACGCTGGACAAATCGTATCAACAAAAAGCTAAAATAGTAGGTAAGCTGATGCCAGACTCAGCGAAAGTCGTGAATTGATTACTGGCCATGAGGACCGGTAATGCCCCAAATAGTACTGGCCTGGACAAACTATTACTGGCCACTCATTTTTTTGCAAGAAACATTTTAATACAATAAAAACTAAATCTTTAAAGAAAATAAAGCAATACACATTCGAGGGTGCTTTATTAACTAAAGCTACTACTATCAGTATGTGAATTTTGCAAGATATATATGAATTCAATTGTATTAGGCAAAGTCCCTTCAATGTCTTCAACACAATCGGTGACCCTCAAGTATGACTTTATGACTGTTGTGGAAACAGATACAGCAATCAATGTCGTAAAATATTTTTGACCAAAATGTTCACCTGACCATTATTCAGACAGTTTTTCCCGGACCTCATAGTTCTTTATCGGCAATGTCCGAGGTCTGACGGTCTTTCGCGGAGACTGAGATGCAAAAAAATACCTGTGACATCAAGAAGAACTTTTTTTTCTTCTGCCGATTTAGCCAACAAACACCAAACAGTAAGACGTCCGCATTATGAATGCTCCTAGGCTACAGTAGATTCTTAATACTATTACACCACAATTCCTAGGCTTACAGTTAATCCTGGATACACTTTAAATTATTCTCACTTCAGATGAATGCTTGTAAATGCTTTCAATCTGACTCTGAAAATTCCACACCCCTACATCCATTTTTTTCATGTTAATTGTATAATTAATCCACACCAATGTTTTGTATCCAAATTTAAAATCCACAACAAAAATTAAAAAATAAACTATTACAAGTATTGGAACAAATAACATCACTAGAACAGTGATGTGTAATCTATTTCTTTAAAAGCAACCGCACAGGCGTATCTAAGCTCTATTGCCTTGATTTTTGCATTACTTGTCTTATAAAGGATATCATTTTATCAGTAATGTTAAAATGTATATTTCTAATTGTAAAACTCTTCATCATAGTTAACTTTGATATAAATGCACAACAAAATTAAATGGTACATGCATAGCAAATAGATAAATTAAAATAAATACATTCTAATACATTTAAATACATTTGAAAGCTGCGCTCACCAATGTTGCGTCATGAAAGTTGTCTGTAGTCGCTTCTAGGAAAAATAATATTTACTTAAAATACCATACGGTATTTATGCTATGTTTTCGGACGCTTAAAAATAATGATCATACGTCCCGGTCTCGCTAGGATTGTACCGCTTTTGCGAGGTTTGTCCCGGCGTCCTGCTCAGATGCATTTTCTCGGTCAATGACAAAAATCAGTGTTAGTGTGCATTGGTGGTTTATTAATCCTTTGTCACGCTTTTGCAGGATGGTGGCAATATAATCCGCGGTCGCTAATTGCTGTTAGTCATCACGTGGAGGGTGTGTTCAGTAACTGTATGTCATAGATCAATACTGACCTATCTGAACGACAATTACTTTATAGATTCGGCTGTTTTGTTTTTCATTGTTAAAAAGGAAATGTCAACTGCATATGTTCGCCAGACAGATACCTAATTTTGATGTTCTGCGCTACGAAACTTTTATTCCAAAGTAAAAATCTCACAGTTCTCTGTGCTACAAAGTTTTTATATGGCAATTTATAAACCCACGCTTTCCATGCGGATGACGTGATGTTGTACATGTCAGCATAATTTTTGCGCGCTTTTCTTGCAGAACAAAAGATTTACACAAAGTGCAAAATGTATATGTGCATTTTAACATTGACACACATTGGCATGACGTGCACAAGGAAAATTGTCGTTTTTGCAAGAACAAAGCATATAATAATGTACATGATTTTAAATCAAGATTTTTATACTTCATATATTATCCAATCAGTACTACAAGTTCAACAGTGATAACGATTAAAAACAGTTAAAGCGCTAAACAAATACTGGTAAGAACATTATTTATCATATAAAAAAAGCCTCATAACTGGATTGAGTGTAACCGTATGGATCAAGAACAACGAGAAAAGTCGGTTTGAATGTGATGTCATTGCATGAATCGGACGCGCACTGGATATAAATATCTGGAAAGAATAATTACTTTTAGTTTCACAACAACAATGAAGCTTTTACTTTTAAAAGGCAATGGTATACCATATAAACAGTGACGTTTCGTTTATTTTGTTTCGTTTAAAAGTTTTTAAAAATTGAAAACGTTTTTTCCTTAATTAGTGTATACATTTATTATATACCTGTTTAAAATCTTACCAAAATACATGCTGTATCAATCGGTGAAATACATGTCGTCAGAAAAAAAATCCCGTATTTATGCTATTCGCTATTTTTCCAATCCCGTATTACCATACTAGCCGGACTACTTTTTTAATGACGTCATCATTAGTTGTGTAAACAAATATAATCTATACCTACAATTATTAGTCATTATTGTACTTTATAATCAAAATAAAATATGGTAAATGCACATTTGAAGTTTATCGTGGTATATAATAAAAGGAATATTACGCTAGTCAATTGTTCCAAGAGTATGTATTAGTCTCGTGGCTTGCATTATTTCGTATCACACTCGAGGCTCCGCCTCTTGTGTGATACGTCATCACACAAGCCACTCGACTAATACATACTCTTGGAACAATTGACTAGCATAATATTCCGTATGTATTGTATACTTGTATTATGTACTTGAATGATATGACAATTAATACGAATAATGAAATCCATGGACCATGCAACAAAATAACAAACCCAAGCAAACACAAGCAATGTCCCGCTGAAATGTCAAATGTCCCGCTGATTTGTTGTCAATGTCCCGTTTTGGCCTAAAACAATTATTGCATGCATGCAGGTTTTTTTCAGATAGTGGGGAAGGGGCCCTAGCCCTTTAAAAGGGGAAAAAGCGTGGAATTTCAGGTTTTGGGAAAAAAAATAGCACTTTAAATTCATTTTTGGGGAAAAATAAGCTTAAAATTATAAATTATGATTTCACATTTAAACATTGATATATTGAAGCAAAACTGAATAGGGCTGTACATTAATTATTAATTATGCCCCCCTTCGAAGAAGTGGGGGTATCTTGCTTTGCACCTGTCCGTCGGTCAGATGGTCGGTCTGTCCGTAGACCATTTCGTTTCTGCACGATATCTAGAGATTGCTTTGACCTACGATCATGAAAGTTGGTATGCTGGTTACTTGGGAGCAAAGGAAGACGCCTATATATTTTGAGGTCAACAGGTCAAAGGTCAAGGTCACCATTGCTAAAAATAGAAACACGGTTTCCGCTCAATAACTTTAGAACGCATCGAGATATTTTAATGAAACTTTATACATAGATACCTTATATCGAGACCTCGCTTGGAATAGCATATGGGGTGGGTGAGCTCAAGTTTAAGGTCACCGTTACTAAAAATAGAAAAACGGTTTCCGCTCAATAACTTGAGAACGCTTAGAGATATTTTAATTAAACTTCATACCGTATATCGAGACCTCACTTGGGATTGCATATTTAAAGAAATTCTTAACAATTGCACATATTCACAACTTGGCTGCAAGTTTTACAAACATCTCTTGTTATTGATAAAAAACAAACAATGGTCAATTTCACCATACAAAACTGACAAAACACCATCATGAAAGCAGGGCCTTTCCCTTACAGAAGTTAGAATAAGACTTCCAACATAGAATAAGCTGTTTTATTACACCAATGTTAAAATGCAGTTTTCCATGTGTTTTTGTGTGTGCAAATTTAATCATTAATTATTGCAATAAGACACCAACTGTACATATATAACTGCATCAGTAAAACTGATCTTACCACCAAACTGGATACTTGTAAGCAATAGGCATTTACAAAAATTTTACAAACCAATATAACTGTGTCCATGAGCACATGGAAAGAGTTTATAAATACAGGACTTTAACAGGGGGTATCAAAAACACAATCAGTTTCAATGAACAAGTCTTGGAAAAGGCAAATTAAACCAAAAAAGTCATTACGGAATATCACAAACATACTTGAAGTTGAACAATATGAATATGAAATGGCTGCACTCTAACTTCACATATTTTGACAATACAGTGTTTTTACATAATTTGGGCCTATAAAAGACTACTTCACAATCTTAAATATCATGTACCTAATGTTTTTGGATTCACCTGCTTTGAGAATTTTCTTGCTTTTATGTGTGGATAGAACCTCCAATTGTGCGACGTGGTATGTTTATTTCTTAAGCCGTAAACTATCCGCAACTATGTCGTTAAAACCACGTGCAAACTCGTCAAAATATTTGATCCAATTGATCGCTGTTACGGAGATAAACGAAATCTAATATTTCATTATTAGCTTTTATCGTCATATTCTGTACTTGCCGATAGATATTCCGCTTGAATGTTGCAAAATAAATATTGGATGTCGTAGAATAAATACCGCAGAACGACTTGTTTACATTTGACAAGCTCCGCTCATTCCATTTTAAGATTGAATTAATAACAAAGCTGAATCAGTCAGTGGGAAAAATTTATATAGAGGGGAATTTTTCTACCAGAAAGTGGGAAAAAGTATGCCAAATTTGCTAGGGGATAATTCTGTTATTCGGCGTCTATTATATAAGGAAAAAAAAACTAGTATGATAATGATATTTGTCAGCGTCCGAATATTTAGAGTCACAAACAAGAAATGTCTTTAAAAAAGACAATCGGCGTTGAAATTAATATTGAGATGTCATTTACAAATTACCTAAACAGACGGCCAAGATGATCGGTTACGTGACTTCTCAGACCCCAGATTTTTTGGTCCCCACCAATATTAGGAGACTTATTGGACCCTAGATTTTTCGGACACTATAAGAAAACTTCTTGGACCCAAAAGTTAATTTGAGATAAATTTAATAATTTAAAAATTAAATTAAATTATCATTAAATCTATGCCGTGAATAACCAATGATACAGCTCCATGTTTCCACCAGTGATATATGAATAACCAAAATAATTTAGGTTAACATAATTGTTATCTGAATTTGTCAAGCCAATTTAACAAATTAACAATGTAAGAAAATAATTTCGGGAATGAATTAAAATTATTATGTATCAGACGAGTCTGTATAGTTATTTATAGTACCGGTAATATACCATTCATGTTAGTTATCTAATACAATAACGATTTGGAGACAAATAAGCATTTATACTGTGTATCCCTATAAAAAGCAAAATTCAGGGAACATTCAGCAATTTTTGAAATGTTAAGACTTTATTTTTTATAACGCAAACATAAAAATTCATTAGACTATGACGATTTTAAATTATATCAGTAGAAATATGATATACCAAGGGTTCCTGTGAATAATTAGTATTGCAAATTGTGTATTCATGCTACTCGAATAACAATTTGACGTATTCCGAATCTTCTTTGATAACATTTTATCTATAGAAAATGTAACATTTTTTTACAGATTAAATAACATTTACTGGAGAATTTGATACTAAGATGCAATTATAAATATTCGTTAATAAATCGTAACCACAATTTTAATTCAAATTAACAGTAAGTTTATAAATATAAATTCCCCATTTATTGAAATTTTTAGGTTTATGATGCTCTGAACGCTATTATTGATGCATGTACGAGTATATTAACACAGCTATAAAATGGTTGCTAGCTTTGCGCGCAATTTTTTAGAATGACACTACTGTTTCTGGAATGTGATGAACTCGCTAGAATCAATAGGCTACATGGAATGGCAACTCTGTGAATGAGATTTATGAATGGGAACATTGCACAATTGCTATTTATAGAGCGTACCGCTTATATAAATGTAGGCTAAACAAAATAGTTATTTTGTTATGTAAATGAATATAGCATTCTGTTTATGGCATACAATGAGAAAATACGTTCATAATTAGCCTCAGTTCTAGAGTATATGTCGAGGATATGTTTATAACTTCATTTCAACCGTTTATGTAAACAATTACGTAAATTTGTAATCCCCAAAAGTATGCAACAGTTATTGGTATACGTTAAACCACTGTTTTATAAAATTTGCCCAACTCTATTGGCATTCAATTTTCCAGCTGCATAATTATCGCAATAAATCTAGGTCCAAAGTGATCTTAGACAGCTAAGAAAAATAATTATTCAAAATCTGTCTGAAAACATGGTATCTGCAATTTTGTCATAAAACTCGCAATTAAACTACAGACTCATTACTTGTCTTCAATGATGGTTCTCGTTTATTCCTGGAAGCGTTAACTTTTGACACTTTATTGTATATTGAAGCCATTATACAACTGGTTAATTTATGACAGGTTGTTGTATATTGAAGCCATTATACAACTTGTTAATTTATGACAGGTTGTTGTATATTGAAGCCATTATACAACTGGTTAATTTATGACAGGTTGTTGTATATGGAAGCCATTATACAACTGGTTAATTTATGACAGGTTGTTGTATATTGAAGCCATTATACAACTTGTTAATTTATGACAGGTTGTTGTATATTGAAGCCATTATACAACTGGTTAATTTATGACAGGTTGTTGTATATTGAAGCCATTATACAACTGGTTAATTTATGACAGGTTGTTGTATATTGAAGCCATTATACAACTTGTTAATTGGCATGCATGGTTCAGTAAGCGCCTTGCAAGGTTCTGTGACAGACAATAGGGAATTGGAAGCCTGTGAAAACAACTGTCTCTACTGAGAAACATTAAATGATAATCGGTGTTAAATACAAATTAGTATCTGTCCGAAAACAAAGATCTTTTTCTGCCTCTGCCATTCAAAGAATTGTGAAGGGGCATTAAGTCTTTCCCCTGTCCGTGAGTGGGTGCGTCCAGAAAATACCTTGTCCGATAAATAACTCTGTCATTTCTAGATGGAATGTGAAATTACTTGGCAAAAATGTTCACCATCATGAGACGATGTGTCACATGCAAGTTGCAGGTCCCTACAACCAAGGTCAGGGTCACAGAGGTCAAAGGTAAAAAATGGGGTCTGTTTTTTGTGTCAAGTTAATAACTCTGCCATTTCTACATTAATTGTGAAATTGCTTGGTAGAAATATTCACCATCATTAGGCTATGTATTACGGCTAGACCCAGATCTGTACCTCCAATTTCAAGGTTACACTTAGAGCTCAATTGTAAAAAATTTGATCTTTTTTGTGTCTGGTCAATAACTCTGTCACTTCTGGATAGATTTTGAAATAACTTTCTAGAAATGTTCGCAATCATGACATGTGCACAAGACCCCGATTCGTAGCTCCAAGGTCAAGGTCACACTCCAGCGTTTTTTTTCCCCCACTTTGGGAATGGTGTCGGTAACGGTCAAATTGGGAAAATTAGCGGCGTTTTCAGCCAAATTGGGAATTTCACCACTTTCATGAAAAACTGTCGAAAAGGATTTAAAAACAGTACATTACAATAAATAAACCCTGAACCAAAAGTATTCTCTTTTTTTTTACTTGCATTCAAGTCAGACTATGGTTTTAAATGCCATGCTGGTGGGTAGCAACATGCACAACTTGCCCCAGAGACACAAGTTTGCTCTCGGACTCGACACTGACAATGTCTGTGTCAGTGGTTGACAGAACATAAACAAAATTACTAGTATCTTCCGCCGTTAATGACGGTTGTGGATCTATACTTTTTGCTTTGCCATAAAAGGCATAGCTAGATAAAGGATTGCATCCCTGAATGTTTTTTTTTTTTGGTAAGATGTAGTGTTATGAATTGCCATGTCTCATCAATGACACTCGCGAAAACGCGTTACAGTTCAGCTGGTTCCCATTCGCGCACGCAATGTATAACTGATAACAGTAACCAATCGATACAGCGCCAACAAACCTTGCTGCGCTTACTTCCCCTAGCCATTCACAGTAACTGATTTGAGCTGTGCGCGGAGGTTAACACTTGGGTAAAACGAAAGTAAAATACAGAAACATCGTCGATCTTTTCAGGGTCTTTTTTTAAATTTTTGTCTTACATTTCGGAATTTTTTAACTTGAAATTGGGAAAAATGTTTAGAAAATCGGATTGGAAATGGTACCGTTTTCCGGTACTAACTTTATATATAGAAATATAGCTGCACTCTACTAATGGTTTGCATCCATTGTTCTGCATGCACATTTATTTCAGCTTTACTAAATTGCACTCATTTGTGATGAACATTCAATTAACTGCTAATATATTTCTGTGACCAGTCCCAATCAGCTGGGGCATTCATGTTTCTAGTCTGAAAAGTATGAAAACATAAACACAAATCAATATTATGAGGGTGCCCGAAAACATAGTGTCTGAAAACATAAAATAAATACTGTAACAAGTATACCACTATGCTAGTGAATGACTATTTTTATAATAAAAACTTGTAGATCTTGATAGAATCTAATCTACTAAATGTAAATGAATCTAAATTGGTAAAGTCAAAGGCAAAAAATATATTTTTATGCCCCTGGCGTCTTGGTGAGGGAGGCATATAGTGATTTTCCTGTCAGTCCTTCCGTCCGTCCGTCCATTGTCTGTCCGTGAGAAGGTTAAGTAGATTTTACAGTTTTGTCTAGCACCAACACCACTTACTACAACACTTGGATTCTTGCACAGTTGTTGCTTATGACCATTCCCTATCCACCTATATCACCCAACCTCACTTTAACCTTGACCTTGACCAAATTTGTGCTTAGAATAATTCAAATGGGCTGTTTCTTGGTTATGTTGATTTTACCGTTTTGTCTAGCACCAACACCGCTTGCTACAACACTTGGATACTTACACAGTTGTTGCTTATAACCATCCCCAATCCACCCATATCATCCAAGTTCACCTTGACCTTAACCTAATTTGGACGTATAACAATTCGAAAGTGCCATTTCTTGTTTAACTAGATTTTACTGTTTCATCTAGCACCAACACAGCTTACTACAACCCTGGATATTTAATTGCACAGTTGTTACTTATGACCGTTCCCAATCAGGTGATATCACCCAACCTCACTTTGACCTTGACCTTGACCTAATTTGCACTTAGAATAGTTCAAATGGGCTGTTTCTTAGTTAACTAGATTTTACCGTTTCGTCTAGCACCAACACCGCTTGCTACCCCACTTGAATACTTGTACAGTTGTTGCTTATGACCATCCCCAATCCACCCATATCATCCAACCTCACTATGATCTTGACATTGACCTAATTTGACTTATAATAAACTAGATTTTACCATTTCGTCTAGCACCAACACTGCTTACCACAACACTTTGATATTTACACAGTTGCTACTTACGACCGTTCCCAATCCACCCATATCACCCAACCTTACTTTGACCTTGACCTAATTTGGATTAAAAAATGAGCTATCCAACACCAACCGGGGGTATGTGTGTTTATCAAACACAGAATCTTGTTTATATAAATTTATAATTTAAATGATATTTTATAGACTCGAAATATTCTTGAACATTATGCCCCCCTTCAAAGAAGTGGGGGTATATTGCTTTGCACCTGTCCGTTGGTTGGTCGGTCGGATGGTCGGTCGGTTTGTCCGTAGACCATTTTGTTTCCGCATGATATCTAGACTATGCTTTGACCTATGATCATCCAAGTTAATATGCAGGTTACTTGAAGGAAAGGAAGACGCCTATCACTTTTGAGGTCAACAGGTCAAAGGTCAAGGTCATGGGCTTGTAACATAAAAACTGTTTTCTCTTCAGACCATTTTGTTGCCGCAGGATATCTGTAGATGTTTTGGCCTATTTGATGTTAAATCAAACAGAAAACAGGTATCCTCATATAATAGACTGTAAATATAAATCCATAATTTTACTCTTTCTTTCTTACAGCTTTATATTTCCTTTCTAAAATCATGAACTTTAATTTCCTCCCCATGTGTTGGTGTGCACATACAATATTAAAAAAATCTCTTAACAATTGCACATATATAAGACTTGGCTGCTAGTCGGGGGAAATACATGTTTTACAAACATCTCTTGTTAACTAACAATGATATTATTACGATTGTCCAGTGTATACTGAGCGTTATGGGAATCCTAAAGAAACCAGAGCTCATTGAAGGGAAGTGTAGTGCACGCAAACCATTGCTCTGCACCTCATACTTTTGGAGTTATTGCCCTTTGTTTATTTTCATACTGAATTTTTGCCCAGAGCATAACTCTAAGACTATGAAAGCTATCAACTTGAAACTTCGTAGGTATATAGATCTCATTGAGGAGAAGGCAGTGCACAAGAACCATTACTCTGCATCACATACTTTTGGAGTTATTGCCCTTTGTTTACTTTCATACTTAATTTTGTCCGGAGCATAACTCTACGACTATGAAAGCTATCAACTTGAAACTTCAAAGGTAGATATCTCTCATTAAGGGGAAGTGCAGTGCGCAAGAACAGTTACTCTGCACCTCATACTTTTGGAGTTATTGCCCTTTGTTTATTTTTATACTTAATCTTTGTCCGGAACATAACTCGAAGACTATGAAAGCTATCAACTTGAAACTTCATGGGTAGATAGATCTCATTGAGGAAAAGTGCAGTGCACAAGAACCATTACACTATATCACATACTTTTGGAGTTATTGCCCTTTGTTTATTTTCATACTTAGTTTTTGTCCGGAGCATAACTCTAAGACTATGAAAGCTTATCAACTTAAAACTAAATAGGTAGATAGATCATATTGAGTAGAAGTGCAGTGCACATACTTTCAGAGTTTTTGCCCTTTGCAAATTTTTTTATTTATTTTTGTGTCGCATTTTTGGTTTTAATAAGTGTTTTCTTTGCAATTAGCCGGAGTGCAGTGCTTTTGAAGATTATAATACATGTGTTAACAAAAATTTGAGCATTAACCTAAAGTGCTTCTTTCATTTGGATTCACGTAAGCTATCCGTCTTCAGGCGACACATCCGACTAGCGGAGTTCTAGTTTTGAATATCTGTAGTAGTTACAGAGATAAATGTACTTGTACACAAACTTAAACTGAATATTTCTAAGTTCAAAAAGGGAGATAATTTAGCTAAAAATCATGCTGGTCTCAGTTATTGGTATTGGCCAGCGACCTTATTAGCTCACCAGAGCACAGAGTGCTCATGGTGAGCTTTTGTGATCGCCCGTTGTCCGTCGTCCAGACATCTCCTAAACCATTTGGCAGATTTTCACCGAACTTCACAGGAATGATCATTGGGTGACCGTCTTCAAAGTTGTTCAAATGGTTACAGTCCACTGCATATGTAGGTCACCGAGTTAAAAATAGATTTAAAAAGTGTAAACTTTAAAAATCTTCTTTGAAACCGCAGGGCCCAGAAGTTTCATATTTGGTATGTAACATCCTATAGTGGTCCTTTACAAAAATTGTTCAAATTGTGCCTCTGGGGTCAAAACTGGCCACAACCCGGGGTTCTCATGGTATATATATATATAGAATATATAGCAAAATGACTTTAAACATCTCCTGAAACCCCAAGGCCCAGAGGTTTCATAATTCATATTTCCCCTGGGGTCAAAACTGGTCACGCCCTGGGGTCACATGGTTTATATAGACTTAAATAGTAAAATGACTTTTAAAATCTTTTCCTGAAATGGCAAGGCCCAGAGGTTTTTCAAGATTGTTCAAATTGTGCCCCTGGGATGAAAATAAGCCACGCCTCGGGGATGCAAATTCCAGTTGGGTTTCAATGTCTCAGGTGAGCGTCCTAGGGCCCTCTGGGCCCTCTTGTTTAACTTGTTCATAGTTACGGGGCTAGATTGATTACTGCAATATAGTTCGTACATATCAACCTGATTCTTAAGAACTTATTACCATAATTACGTGTTTGAATTATTTCCATATTTAAACCTTTATTTTGATAGTGCATGCATTTTACACGTAACTATGTTTTCAGGATACTCTTTCATTGATTTAACTCAATTGGAAGATGGAAACTAATATATTCATCCTAATGGATTTGTTTAATATTCATGCATAAAGGTCAGTGTAAGGTTAAATAGTCCAAGCTATACGAACAGATTGTAGCATCTAGGTTAAGATGCCTTGCATGTCAAATTCCAATTGAAATGAAAAAAATATCTATTAATTATGGTG
The DNA here is from genome assembly GCA_027627225.1 of Congeria kusceri. Lineage (NCBI taxonomy): Eukaryota > Metazoa > Mollusca > Bivalvia > Myida > Dreissenidae > Congeria > Congeria kusceri. The sequence goes on from CM051031.1 coordinate 4,189,476, forward strand.
TTTTTTTTGCAGATACAGAAGTATGCAGGCTTTTTCAAGATATATCCCATTACCTGTTTCAAAATGGAACAACCATTGCCCATAGACATAGAGAGGCTTTTTCCTGGAGCACAAGCATGTGCACGAGAAATAGCTGAGAAGGTTGTAGGCAAAGAACCAGTTGTAATAAGAGAAATGGGTGAGAGGTAGGTAACAGGTAATTTCTTAAATTCTCATAATTAAACCATTTGTAGCTTGACTTTTCAAACTACACATGTTATTCACTTGAAACTTGGAATAAACTAGGTCATCAACTCCAGCAGCAGGTGTAACAATCCACATAACTCTGTTTTGTATTTTAACAGAGTTACGCCTCTTTTTAGTCCCCTACCGGTGTTTCACTGGAGGGGACTATAAGTTTGCCCTCTGTCCGTCTGTCCATAACTCCGTCCGTCCGCAAAATATTCAAAAAGTACTGAAGATACTTCAGTGAAACTTGGTATACATATAAACGGCAATGTGAGTATTATGCATGACTTATTTTTTACCAGAGGTCAAAGGTCACGTGACTGTTACTTAAAATAGAAATAAACTTAAACAAACTGGATCCTGCGATAACTCAAAAAGTACTGAATATATTTCGAGGAAACTTGGTATGCATATAAACATAATGTGGGGATTATACAGGACCTTTTATTTTTCACCAGAGGTCAAAGGTCACATGACTGATACTAAAAATTGAAATAAACTAAATACTGTAATAATTCAAAAAGTACATAAGATATGACCATGAAACTTGGTACAAAGATGGAACTAAAGGTTTGCCATTGGTCTGTGTGTCTCTCTATCTGTTTGTCGATATGTTCGTCCGTCCGTCCGTCTGTCCATCCTTCCCCAAAACCTGGTTTCTGCAATAACTCAAAAAGTACTGAAACTTATTTCGATGAAACTGGGTATACATATAAACGGCAATGTGGCAATGTGAGGATTATGCACGACCTTTTTTCCATTAAAGGTCAAAGGTCAAATGACTGTTACTAAAAATAAAAATAAACTAAATACTGTTATAATTCGAAATGGACATAAGATATGACCATAAAACTTGGTACAAATTTGAACTATAGGTTTGCCATGTGTCTGTGTGTCGTTCTGTCTTTTTGTTCGTATGTCTGTCCATCCGTCCATTCCCAGCGTGGATCCTGTGATAACTCGGAAAGTACTGAAGACACTTTGTTGAAACTTTGTATACATAGCAACAGCAATGTGAGAATTATGCACGACATTTTATTTTTCACCAGATTTCAAACGTCACATGACTGTAACTTAAAATAGAAGTAAACTTAATACTGTAATATTTTGAAAAGTGCATAAGATATGATCATGCAACTTCATGAAACTTGGTACACAGGTTTGCTCTCCGTCTGTGTGCGTCTGTCTGTCTGTTCGTCTCTCGGTCTCACTCTGTCTGTCTGTCCCGTCCCCAAAACCTGGATCCTGGGATAACTCAAAAAGTACTGAAGATAATTTGATGAAACTTTGTATACATAGAAAGAGCAAGATGAGGATTGTACACGACTCAAAGGTCACGTGACTGTTACTTAAAATAGAAATAAACTTAATACTGTAATAATTCGAAAAGAACATAGCATATGATCAGGAAACTTGCAATGTTCTGCCGTGAATTAGGACCATCTGGGCTTAAAAAAGTGGGGACACATTAAAAAAAATGTGGGGACACAGAAATAAAATATATATAAAAAGTTATTTATTTACCTTTACTTCTGAGATCCAGCTATTTTACTGATCCATGTATGGTTTTCTTCTATAGTAGTCACTCAATTCAACACTTTCGTGTAACCTTGAACTTGTTAAACTGTTAACAACAAACTTCAACATATTTACATTAGTTTTAAGATTATGTTTACGGAGATTTAGTAGCAAAAATTCGCCTTTGCTTAACACTTCTCCAGTGCTCTAATGCCCTTTCAAAGTCAAATTCTTCAAGTGAACCTCCGTCAAGTTTGACAGTCAGAAGATCATCCACCTTCTCCCATGACAGTCTGTTTCTTAGAGCAGATTTTATTTGGTTTTGGCAGCTAAAACCAGGTTCACAGTCAGCTGTGTGTATTGGTGCCATCATTGCTAATGCTGCTAGCTTAAGATGGTTTGGGAACTCATGTGCATGATACTTCATCAGTAGGCCACACAGCTGCTACATAGTGTCCCTAGGATATCCTGAATTTATTACTAAAGGCTTCACTAATGACCACTCTTTTCTTGTTTCAACAGGATCAACAAGCTCTTCAGTAGTAACAGTGTCATCTGACCCATTCAAAGATTTTGAAACTTTGTCACATCCGAAATGATTTATCAGTGTTTTAATTTTGTCATCACCCCAAGTCTGGAGGTCTTTCTGGGAACAGCAAGAGATTGGTCTCATACCCAACACTTCAAATGCATACATGATGTTGCTGTCACTGTCAGGAAACCTGTCATCCTGCCTTTCTAATATTGCACTGATGAAATTGGATTTGATATTGTCAATGTTATTGCGCCCAAATACCAAATGATTGTTCTTAAAAAACAGTTTTCCATTTCTTTGAGTCAAATGTTCATTCTGAAGCTGGTGAAGGTACGTTAATTTCTCCAAGGCAGCCCTGCAGTGATTGACTGAAACTTGAACCATAGCAACATGAAATTTTGTTTTCTGAAACACAAGTTAAAGTTCTGAGACAATTGGCAGAATATCCATCAACAAATAGGTTGTTGCAATAAAATCATACTGGCTGAGCTTCTTGCTATATAATTTGGCTTTTGCATCGGCATCACTGGAGAACACTTTAATAAGGGAGTCAAGAGTTCTATAAACAGTTTCAACGGCTTAGTAAACAGATAACCACCGGACTTCATGCACCTCGTTGATTTTCAACTCGGGTTCATTCAACAATTTGAATGTACTTTGATAATCAACAAGATAGTTCACTTCATCAGCAGCTTGTGAGGTCACCAGGGCTAGCCTATGCGCAATACAGTGATAGTTGAGAAGCATTGTTTTTTTTCTCAGCATGAAACCTGTTACACCAACACCAGTGCCTGTCATTACCTTTGCGCCGTCTGTTTCGAGGCCCATGATTTTGTTCAAAGGAATGCTTTTTGAACACAGGATATCCTGAATAGGCTTGAAAATGTCTTCCCCAGTTGCACTGTGAACTTCAATATGGCACACAAAACTGAGTGGATGGTGTAAATAAGACAGGATCTAGCAAACGTATGCACACAACCAACTTTTTTTTGACTCCAATGTCTGTGCTTTCATCAATCAGCAAACTTAAGAATGGTGATAGGCTGATTTTGTCATCAATATCTTAACGTACAACATGGGCAATTGACTCAAGCATTTCAGATGCTGATTGGTCAGACCTGTATGTAATGTTTTTTTGCGTGTTTAACCCTGATATATGAGGACACTCTAAATGTTCTAAAATCTCAATCAAACTTTCATATTTGGTAATATAAATATTCTTCATTGCCACTTTCAAACTCTCTTCCTTATCTAAAGTTGCTTTTTTCACAGCAGTAGCAAATTCTGATTGCATGCCATCAGCCAACACTGCAGATTTATGATCAGTAGATTCAGCATGACGTGTTAGAGTACTTGTACAAACTGCATGTCATTTTATTTTCAGAAAAAATTAACCACGAAAAATCTCGAAGCCAAATTTGTTGAAAAGTGCGTTTTTGCGGGGCCTTTTCTTTCATTACTAGGATCACTTACGGACGATGTGGGGCGATTCGATGATTCATTCTGACTGTTATTATTTTCGTCACATTTTCTTATTTTAGCAGTATGAGGAAAAAAAACTCAAAATCGACTTTGTTTTCTTTGGGCGTTCAACTTTTTCTGCCATTTTGTTAGGTGTGGATAATTTCCCGATATCTGATTGGATTCTATAATCTCAAACTACCAATGAAATTTAGTGTTATAAATGCAGATAAACAATTGGATATAAAATGACATCACAACCAATTAAATAAATTGTTCTTTTTACGCTTACGATTTATTTACTTACTGGGTCTAAAATCTAATAGATTATTTGGTATTCGTAATTTGCGGACAAATCAATTTTTTTTGCACCAATGGCGCAAGGCCGCATCCACAGCAGAACACTGAACTTGGTATACAGAATTGACTTTATGATTGCCCTCTGTCAGTTTAGTACTGCAATAACTCAAAAAGTAACTCTAATGTCTGGACAATGTTACTTAAATAGAAAAAACAACAACTTAATACTGCAGTGACAAATGGGATTTGAATATGAAACTTTGTACATCTACAGATAAAGGGCAATTTGACGGTATTGCACAATGTTTTATTAGTAGGGGTTTCACCGGTAGGGGACTCCTGTATTGCTTGCAATTACTATCAAAGCCTTGTTTACATAGATTTTCTAGTTTAAGTTTTGGTTCAAAAGTGCTATAATTACACAACTACACTTGAAACTTGGACGTTGTTATTTTCATCAACTTCAGGATGAGGTGCATGAATTTCCACAACTCAGTTTGATATTATTCCAGAATTATATCCCCACAAACGAAGTATATAGGAGTGAGCTTGTCGGTCTGTTTGTTTTTGGTTTCCTGATGATAACTCTAGAAAAACTTCACATATTCAAATAATTTTTGATACACATGTGTAACATCATAGAATAGACATCAAAATCGATGTTGGTTACAAACCAGTAAATTTTGACAGAGTAATGGCCCCTTTTTGAATTAAAATTTCCTAAAAACATGGTTTCTGGATGATAACTCAAGAAAGGCTTGACATATTCAAATAATTTTTGGTGCACATTTGTAACATTATAGAATACAGGTCAAGTTCGATGTTGGTTACAAACCACTAGATTTTGACAGAGTTATGGCACCTTTTTGACTTAAAATTCCCTAAAAACATGATTTCCGGATAATTACTCAAGAATGGCTTGACATATTCAAATAATTCTTGGTATAGATGTATAGCATCATAAATACGGGTCAAGTTCAACTTTGGTTACAAACCACTAAATTTTGATTTTATTTGACTTTAATTCCCTAAAAACATGGTTTTCCTGGTAATAACAACAATGGCTTGACATATTTAAATAATTATTGGTACACATGTGTATCATCATAAAATACAGGGCAGTTTCGACTTTGGTTACAAACCACTAAATTTTAACACAGTTATTGCCCCATCTTGACTTAAATTCCCGAAAAACAATAACTCATGAAAGGCATCACATATTTAAATTATTTTTGGTATATTTAAATTATTTTTGGTATATTTAAATTATTTTTGGTACATATGTGTAACATTATAAAATAGAGATCAAGTTCCAGGTTGGTTTCAAACCACTAAATGTTGACAGAGTTATGGCTTCTATTGAAATTAAATTTTTCCAAATACACTGTTGACCACAAATTAAAGCATTCTCTGTCTGTCCATTTCTTTCGAATGGATGCCATAGTTTTGTGACCAGGCCATATTGTGGGGGTATATTCGTCACTCATGTGTGTCACTCATGTGACAATTCTTGTTTTTACAGAACAATAACAAATTGTCACGAAACTTCACATTCACAATTGACAGCAATAAAGACACCAGTCCTGTCAGTGTAACGTATATCATTAATTCGGACAAGACAATTAGTCGAGCAGATCAACAACAATTTTTAAGATAACCGTGCAGTAGCTTATATACAAAATGTTTTTGCATTTTCATTTAGCTAAGACATTGTTATTCACGAATCAGCGTGATGACACCCTGTCATCATTGAGCATTTAGTCCAGCAGATCAACAATCCAGCAGTCCCTCCCTCCCTCCCTCCCTCCCTCTCTCTCTCTCTCTCAAGAATATACAAGGAATAGTTTTGATAACTCTACTCACCACACTGTGGAGATGAATAAGATGCACAAATGCCATTGCTCTTTCTTATTACTTTTTGAATTCTTTCTCTTTAATTATTGAATCTTTACATCAAAAAAGCTTCTTTGACGAATGCATCTTTATGACAATTGCACTCGTGTTATGTCTTATAAATGAAATATATAACTCACTGGCTAACAGCTTAAATACCAAAAGCAATCAACCGGTTACTGAAATACTATTTGTTGCCATCCCAAGTGAAAAATGAAGTCTCTATCAAGAACATAGTATTTTTTTGTTGTAAAACAAGATTCAATAACTCCGGTCTTTCTGGTCCAATCTGGCTCATGCTAGACATTGACTGAGACCTTATGGTCATACACAAACAGTGCAAGTTTGGTCAAGATTAAAGAAGAAGGTCATGATGGATCAAAGCGCTCACCTCAGTACAGGTAATGACAGAGACCAGCTCTAACATCGGAATGTTATCGCCAACAAACTGACCCACATCAGACAGATATCCTACTGTTGTTGACCTTGCAATCGACAGGTGTGATACAGATGCCTGTCATGCCTTCTCATGTAGTTAACCTGGCAATCAACAGGCGATATAGTTACAGATGTCTGTCCGGCCTTCTTATGTTAATCATATGGCCATTGATAGGTGCAATACAGATGCTCTGAGGAACAGGGCTCAAGCTTACTTACAGCGATTTTTTTCCTTCTTTATAAAGTACCGGTAAACGGTACTTTCCCAATCGAGCGAAAATGCGAAAATTCCCAATCGGCATCTGAAAAAAATCCCAATCGGCGTCCGAATTTTGTTCAAAACGATCCAAAATTTCGTAACAAAACCGAACTTTCGGCGAGCGAACAAAGAAAATCGTATAGTTGTGTGTAACCACGCGCTCGATTAATTTCGGGTTATATTATTCAGCGCATTCAATCAATAGAGTCGTTTCTGTTTCCGGTTCTGTTGTCAGGCAGCCAGCGTTCTGTTTTACGTCGGTTTGTAACCTGATCGTAATTTGAAATGAGTCATAATAGCAAATATTATGCAAAAAAACTTAAAAAGAGTCATCAGGCAAGTGGATCCCTTCCACTGACGCAGTTTGGTTTCAAGATTTCAAACCAAGCCCCTGAGGCTGGTGGATATGAGGCCGTGTCAAATCAGGCCCCCGAGACAGTGTCATACCAGGCCGTTGAGGCCGAGTTACACCAGACCCCTGATACTGAAATAAATCAATCTATTGAGGCCGATTTTAACCAGGCTCCTGAGGCTTCTGAATCAGTATCAACTCAAAGTGGTTTTGGTGATAGTCAAGTTGAAGATACATCCCAGTCTGGCCATGAAATATTTTCATCTGAAATGTTGATTGCCCAAAAAATTGAAAATGAACCTTCCACACTTTCCCCACTCCCCAAAAAGCAAATTAAAATCAATGCAAAATATGAATGGAACTATGATTGGCTATATTTTAGCAGCAGCAAAAATTGCTTTTTGTGCAAGTATTGTGAAATTTTTGGACCAAAACAGGTAGCCCGTGGTGTACCATCGCCTTTTTTAACAGGCACTGTCCTTGGGGATCATCCTGTTCGGAAACTAACTGCACATGAGGAAACCCAATTACACAAGGACAGCCTCAGCAGGTATGTGAAGGCTAAAGAGGGTGTAGAGACAGAAACTATTCCCAAACTTTTACAGAGGCAAAAGGGTAAAAACAGTTCAGAAACAGAAATAAAGATAAACAGACAATACATCACATGTTTGATTAACACTGCAAACCTTGTTGTGCGCAATCACTGGGCGCTGGATAGCATTCCTGATCTCGTAGAGCATATGGCCAAAGCAAACTGTGGCAATATAACTGATTATAAGCAATTAAGTTCTCCCATGTATACCTCGTCAACATCCATTACAGAAATAGTTTCTGCACTCAGTTCCTACTTTGAACAAGAACAACTTGATAAAATTAGGACAAGTGACTACATTGCTCTGCTAGCTGACGAGTCTACAGACGAAGCTGGTCGCAGTCAATTGGCGATTCTCATTCGCTACCTGGACTGCGACAATGTGGAAGACCACTTTGTTGGACTTGTTAACGTCAAACGGGGAGATGCCGAAACTCTCACTCAGGCATTAGTCAATTTTTTGGAGTCAAAGGATATCAATATCAACAAGGTGATGTTCCTAGGGTTTGACGGCTGCAATACCATGAGTGGAGAGCAGAATGGTATATATCAATAGTTTTCTCAACTAAATATAAAATGAAAAATAATATTTCTAATTTTTGCTCTGTTTACAGTCCTGCATGATTAAATTATGATTCTTAAATGCAATTTTAAAATATTGTTTTACATTCAACTGCATTGAATTCAATTAACACCATCTAAATGCATAACATTATGCTTTTTTATGACAGGTGTGCAGAGACGTTTCAGGAATATGGTTCCTCATTCCCAGTACGTCAACTGCAGAAACCATAAACTAGCTCTCTGCGTGAAACACCTGATGAAACACTTTGAAGTTCTCGGGGAGGTGGATTATGTCCTGCTTTCAGTCTACAAGTTGTTCGAGTATTCACCCCAGAAATTTGCCGTGTTCAAGGTAGTGTGTTTTCTTTGTTAAATGCATGTGTTTCTTCATTGTTAACTGGCCATCTAAATAAATAATTTACTTTAATTTAAAATAATCATGCTTAGCTTCCTTATTGAACTCTAAATGACAGGGCAACGTTTTGAATATAAATTTTATACTTCAAATGAACAATTTAATAGTATTCAAGTAGTGGCTCTTGAACAACAAACCAAATATGATAATTTACTTGTATAACATTTTGCACAAGGTTGTATAATGTTTTTGTTACTCAGGATGTCCAGTCTTCATATGATGTCAAAGAGCTGGTGCTGGTCAGAGCAGCAGCTACTAGATGGTTGTCTCATGGCGTGGCCTGTAGGAGGTTCATAGATCGATATGTCCAGGTAGCTACACATTTTACTTCTGATGACGTATTGATTTCAACTTAAAAATCAAGAAACAGTTCAATATGTTATTATATTAACATCTGAAACAATATTGTCAAAAGTTATCTTAGATATTTGACAATTGACCTTATTAGCTTTTAAAAAGTTAATACATTCCTTTCACAATCTACAGTTAGGCTATTATAATTTCTAAACATGCAAATGCAGTTTGACACTGGGGTATTTTTTTAGTCCTGCTGCTTGTCGGTCAGCTGTTTGGTTTGTTCGTCTGCATATACTTTTTATCGGGTTGTAGATTAAATTTCTTATAAAATTTATAATAGATATAATTTAAACTCTAATGTCATTGCCATGAAGTGTAGATGCGCAAGATATATTTAAAAAATTTCATGCACTGGGATCAATATGTTCTTGAGTTATGAGTTGAGTTAAACTTAGCCATAGGCATGTCATTTGCTATGCTTGCTTCAAAGTGGTGTGGGGATACTTTAAGTCACTTTCAGGCATATTTCTTTTGTTTAATTGCAGATCATTGATACACTTGATGAGCTTCTGGAAAGAAAAGGAGAGCCTGAGATTGTTGCCATTCGAGACAAGATCACGAGCAAAAACACTGTGGCAGCTATTCTGGTCATGTGCGATATGCTCCAGCCAGTGAACATCTTCTGCAAGTTTCTACAGGGTTCTGCAATTGATTTCTCAGATGTGACAAGAAAATTAAAGGTAGTAGATACGATTTGTTTTATGATAAAAGCGAATTCATTTAAAGGTTCATCTGACAAACTGATCTTCACTGTATTTTATAGTGTAAGGTGCATTTTCTTTTATCATAATTATAACATAAGCTTCATACTATTTCGAGCTGAAAGACTGCAATAATATCAATACTGTACCTGATTCTCTTGCAGGAGTTGACAGACAACCTGGAAATCTTAACCCAGAGATTCAGGGCATGCCTACAACCTCCGGAAGTGGAAGATGACCTATATCTGTCGCGCATGAGCACCCTCTTTGCAGAAATTGATCAACGAACAGTTTATTCAAGAAGACTAAGGTAGTTTACAGAAATATTTGCTTATCAATGTGATTGACATACATGTTGTATACATTAGTTGATTAATGTTTGTGATCATTTAACAATTATTTCTTTTCAGAGACAAGGACAGTTACACCCCTACTCAGGTAGTGGAGGAGCTTGCCATCCCTATGGTCAACAAACTCCTAGAAGAACTAGATAGCGGTTTCAACTTCATGTCGCCAGAGCTGAAAGCCTTCTCAGTCTTCACATTGACAAATCTGCCTGAAACCATTGTGGAACTGCGAGAATCAGACTATGGAAAGGTATAACTGGCTTTGCCTGAAATTAAGAACATACAGAAGAATAGTAAAGATATACAGTTTATTTCATTCTTTGGTACTTTAATTTACAAATTATATTACTTTTAATTTTGAGATTTTTTTTTAATTATGGTCATCAATAATTTAAATTAGTTAAGTTACCTAGAGACAGAAAGGCCTGAGATGATTATCCTTACAAAGAACACTAACTTTATTAAGGCGAAAATTGAGAACTTGACCTCACACTATGGGCTTCAAAAAGAAGACACCTACAAGGGTCAAACATCGCAGAGCCCACCATTGTTCAACAAGGCTACTGCCCTTGCAGAGTTTGACGGCTTTAAATATGTTATGTTCATGCATAGGTATTGGTTGATGTTTTGGACAGTTCTGTTGTGACCATTCCGATTGTTTAGTTCCAAAAGGTCTGTTTTCTATGTGATTACATTGATTTAAATTCTGTGCTTACCCAAATTTATTAGTATGATTTTTGCAAAATACAAGTTTCAATTAAGTTATACAAATACTGCTTATGTTTAAAGCAACATCATACATGATGTAAACTTTAATAAAACTGTCAAAAAATCTGTGAAATGAAAGGCAGAGGAAACAATGATTCACACACTTAAATGAACTTACTTGTTTGCTGTTATTTAGCTTTTGTTCATTTTAGACTAGTATTCCAGATTTATTTATGTATGGTTTATACAGTTCTTAGTTAGCTACTGTTTCAGAGTTTGCTTGCTTTCCTTTTCTTTCTCTCAATACAATTTATTCTTCTCAAGATCATGTTTATATAAATGAAATTGTTTGTAATGCATGCATCTTACATAATATTTAAAAAATATTTATTATTTAAAATACATAATTGTTCCAGCTCTCCTTCATAGACACTCCATGATCATATATCATCTAATTAGACCCTGGTAGACCTAAACATATAGTTTTATATTATTTCTGTTTTCAGAAACAGCAATCCACCTGTGGACTTGCTGCAGAAGATGCTGGGGGATGAACATCTTAGGACAACCTACCCCTGCATGTACCAGCTGTTGCTGCTGTCCAGACTTGTGCCCTCCAGCACTGCCTCTGTGGAGAGGGTGTTCAGTCTAATGAACAATCTTTGCAGAACCAATCGAAACCGTCTATCTCAGGACACATTGACAGCACTAATGATGCTGTGCAGAGAGGGATGCGAGCAACTGAGTGATGATCAAACATCAAAGATTGTTGAAATTTTCAAAAAAATGAAAGAGAGAGACATTGCTTTATAAGAGATTAAAACAACTAGTTATTGATTTTGTGTGTTCTTTATAATATTTTGTTATTTATATCAACTTTATTACTTAATGGTCATTAAGGCATGCCTGCAAATGATTATTTTAATGGGTATGTTCAATTAAGTATGAACAGTATGATGTATTCAATAAGACCCAAACTTCACGACGCGATTTTCCAAATTTAAGGATTTCACGACTCGATTTTTCCCAATTTGAGGTTTTCACGACTCAATTTTTCCCAATTGGACCGGTACAGGTACTTTTCCCAATTGGACAAAAAAAATCGCTGACTTACCATGCCCAATCACACTCAAATAACACAGAGGTTCATCCTATCCCTACAATCACATGAGGTTCAAACAGCTAGTTGACTTCCATTTAGGCCTAAAATTAAATATAGTTTGTTTCCCCTGCTGCGACCGACGCAGCAAAATTGCCACGACCCAAAGTTTTTATTAGTGTTGTTAATCGGTCAGAAAATGTTTAGTCAATTAATCGGCTACAACAACCGACTAAATAACCGATTAATCAGGATTATTATTCGTGAAGGAAACCTTGGTTAAACATAACATATTTAACTGATTTGAGCTGATTTATTTATTAAAATTTAAATGTATGGCAGATTTTTATGATTTTAAACACCAATAATATGCGTACAAATATTACAACATTTAGTCAAGTTGCATAATTCCACTGGTGAATCAATACGATAAGCGACACATATTATTTATGACAAGTCAATACAGTATGCAATTAGGCTCAGCTGTTACAAAAATATAGTATTTAATAAAGAGGCTTATCAAAATAATCTTATTAAAAAACGGATAATTTTCACCTATCTTATAGTTTATTCTAGTAGCAAGTTAGCAACAACATATGAAATAAAAATGAATGAAAATACAAAAAAATGATACAATATTCCTGTAGGATTCGAACAACTGTACAAACATATCATTCATATTGAGTTAACTACTACTGCTTTTTTACAGTCTCATGAAATCTCTACACTGAGTCGCTATTAATAACATAAAATTATGTATTTTTAACAATTGTTTTTATAATCTCCACCATCATGTTTAATTCTGTGTATATAAACGTTTTCTCCAACCTCATTTAACATGTTTACTGATACGCCGTATTACACCACTTGAATATTCAGTTATTAAAAATCTTCGAGAAGACGAGAACAAACATAACGTGTCATATATCTACTAATGACAATAAAAGACATACAGCCATGTCACATTTTTATGATAAGAACTTTTACTCTGAAATTCAAACATTATGATGAAAATAAAAAAAATACAACTTTGGTTGAGCACCAGAAATGCCATAAAATGAACAAATATTATTTCAAAACATACTTTTGTTTAGACTAGGAAATAATATAAATCTCTGTTTGAAATACATGTATGTTTTAAACAAAAAAAGAAGTAAAATTGACTGTCTGTATGCAACACTCTTATTTTCAAATAACAAGGCTGTGCAAATGTTTATGAATTCCAGATGCATTGAAGTCACTGTTTAAAAATCCTTGTTTTTGTTTAAAAACACAATCATATTTACAAGATCTGATCTTAATCTGGAACGTTTTTTCGAAATAATATTGCCAGTTAGACTAAAAATTCTTTCGGAGCTGACACTTGATGCTGGAATAGCCAAATATTTTTTTGCCAGCACAGATAATTTGGGATATCTGTCTGAATTTGTTTTTCACCACTGTAAAGTGTCTGTGCTGGCATCTACACAAGGCAATCGCAAGTAACTTTGCAGTTCATTTTCTATTACATCAGCTGCCGTTTTTTCTTTCACTTCACGAGCACATAAAATGTCTTCCATCCATGAAGTAGGATTTTTTGGTTTATGTTCAAGGTCAGTTTTACGTTTTTTGAATTGTGAAGGGATTATTTCAACTTCAACTACACATGGCAATGCAGTCTCCAGTACATTTTCATTATTGTCTTTACACACTGACAGTGTTTTGTTTCACAAGCGTCTCTCTTAGCAAAGTCACTGATGTTGATTGCTCTGCTTCACTTGCAAATTGCATTGTGCGAAGACTGGGTGTCAGCCTGCAAGCGATCAATTCCATGTTTAAAGTGTCTGTTCTAGTCACTAACTGTTCATTCATTTCGGACTTTACCAATTTAATCATCTCACTATCATTGTCATCAATCTGAAGAACATTTTTTAATTTTTTCAAAGCTGGAAGGATGAGACCCAAAGTCGGTATTTGGTCAGATGATAACATCTCGGTTGCTTTCTTAAATGGTTCTAACAAAGCAATCAAGCACTTAACTTCATTTCTTTCTTTAAAGCTAAACATTTTATTTTCAAGATCTTTACTCCTCTTTCCCAATGTGTCTTCAGTTGCAACTGATGTTAAAACTGGAAATAATTTGTCAATTCTGGCCAACATGTCCAAAGTAGAATTCCGTCTGGTGCATACGTCTTGAATCAGGTGAAGAGGTGGTCCATTCGCTGGTAACTGTTTGTTTAACAAAAGTTCTGTAGCATTCGTACTAGTGTTAAAAAATGTAACAATAGATCTACCTTTCATAATTAAATTCTTAGCGTCTGCATTTTCTAAACCATGTTTAACAATCAGGTTCAAAGTGTGTCCATAGCAGCCTATTCTTGGGTACCCTAACATGTTTATTGCTTTCTTCTCATTTGCTGCATTGTCCGTTACAAAAACTGGATCTTTAATGCCCTAATCGTGAAGTGTCTCGGCAAGATGATTACTGATGTTTTCACCTACAAAATAATTTGAAGATCAAATCAGATATACATAGATAATAAGACAAACATATACCAGTATGCAGTTATTAATATTAAAAGTTTTTAAGTAATGTACAAGCCAACAAGGTGTATGAATGATTTTATGTACATAAAACTGTATCAAATTTGTTTTCATTATTTAATTATGAACTTTTCTAAATTTAATAATTAAAATATTACAATGTTAAGTTATGAATTCTAAGAAATTAACTAATTATAATAGAACTGTAGTGTCTATGTATTATAATAATAATAATAAAGAGAAGAAGAAAATTATGATGAACAAAAAGAAGATGATGATGAACAAGAAGAAGATGATGATGAACAAGAAGAACAAGTTGACAACAACAAGACACGCTATAATTATGCTAAATTAATTAAATACCAATTTAGTAAGTGAAAGAATAAAATTTGACTAACTGATATGTTACCCGTATGACGACCATTGAAGTGTGCAGTCTGTAGGACGGTTGAAGTTTCCACTCACTGTCAATAAAATGCGCCGTCACTGTATCAAAGCTTTCGGTTTGAATAGAGGTCCAAGAATCATGAGTTAATGCCATGCTTTCGCAGTTCTTAAGCACATCGAATAGCTTCATTTTTGCATCGGAATATGTCTCTCTCATCATTGATAAAACACCTTTTCTACTTGGAATTTTATATTGGGGACTTAACTCATGCACAAACTCTTTAAAACTTGAATGTTCCACAGTACTTATGGGCAACATCTTGTCTGTAACCAACGACAAAAGTTTATCGTCCATCTTCTTACATTTTTCTTTGGAGATTTTTTTTATTGATTGGGATTCATTTGAACCACTTTTTGTAAAGCTAGTAATTTTTTGTTGTGTGGAATCTTTTTCCTCATTTAGCTGTATGTGTTTGTGTTGCTCTTCAATATGCCACTTCATGGTGGATGTGGAATCTGCAAACAAAAAGAAAACATTTAGTAAATTTTTAAACTAAAAATGTTACTAAATAAAATATGATGCAAACATATGCAGATCCCACACAACAATAGTTATGCAGAACAATGAGAATATTGTTTGGATTTTAACACTGGTCGATTCGATTTGTATTGAATGCTACATGACATTTTAAATAGTCAGATCTAAATAATCATTTGGTGATCTTAATAAAGAATAAATAATTTAAATAGGCGTTAATGTGATAAGTGAGACTTACCATATCATATCAGATATCAGATTGCGTGTTAATCAATTATTAATATTATTAAGGATGAGATTGTTTTTATGTTTCCAGAGTAAACATTTTCATTTCAACAGTAGTTACTAAGAAGGGCGTTAGCCGCATCACAACGACAAAACATTGTTTATAAGCAACAACTATTATGCGAAAATTACTTCGATTCTAACATTACCAAACAACATATTCTGCAATTGCAATGCAAACTATATTTCACAATTTCAGTAACTAATATTTTGACTTGTTTTGATTGGTAGTTGACTTGTTTATTAGTAGTTAAACAACCATAAATTTTGTTGTCTATGACTCTACGGCAAACACTGTGCGTCTACACGTGGCATGTTAGCATATTAAATGAACAATTACAGATTGGTTTAATACTAAACAGTCTGTTGCTTGAAATAAGTTGTGCAAAATATTGCTTTACCGGAATTAGTGGTTATTTAATACATTATTAAAAATTGTTAAAATATTAAAGCAGATGATTTTTTTGTCTCATTGATCTATAGGTGGTTTTAATGACCAAAAAGATGCGCACTGTAAAAAGAATTTGAACTTAAATGAAATAAACAGGCAACAGTTTGACATAAATTGACATAAATTGTTTCGTAAAATGGCATGAGTATAGTCACTATACATGGCGAAAGGTCTAAAGGACGAAACATCCCGGATTCATACTCACTGTGATTCTTATATTGTGTGTTGCAATAATTGCAAAACACATATTCTTTGTCGATGTTTTCGTCCGTTGCCGCTAAAAACGGGTCCTTTAAACGCATGGAAAAATGTTTCCATACGATGGAAGGCTTTGATTTGCTTTTTTTTTTAACCATCGTTGACGGTACCATGTTGGAAGCCATATTTTACAATGACACCGGTTGCCTGTGAAACGCACGTTTTGATTGGTTAAATAAATAATATTGACGAATGAAATTATTTGTTTCAAATGACTAAGAATTCTGGAAAATTTCAAAGAAAGACAACTCGGGTATGAAAAAGTATAATTCGTCGATGAATCGAAAATCTTCGTCGACTAATTAATCAGTGTACTATTGTCGTTAATTAACTGACGAAATGATTAATCAGCCCATCACTAGTTTTCATGGACCAAAGAAAACAATATTTTATTTTATTTGAGTGTGAAAATGCGGGGTGCGAATCCTTAAAATGAATCCAATAGTGTATACAAATCTTACTTTCAAAAGACACTGATAAAATTACTTTAAATGGACAGTTCTTGGTAATGCGTAATTTGGTGTATTTTGACGAATGCTTTTACGAAAAGGACGCCATAACATTCAGTGTCAGATTCTGCAACCATTTCCGCTCGCATATGCATGTTTTTTAAAGACAGAACGGCCACCTGCAAGTCACAAACTCGCCTTTATGCACCAATTGTCCATTATAGATAAAATCTTGATGCAGGAGAAGTCAGCTTAACAAGAGCAAAACAGTCAGCCAATGAGAAGGCATAAAATTTCCAACATGCAAATGAGCGTCGTCATTAAAAAGTTTATCACGCCCTCATTCTAATTTTAATTGGTAAAGGTGCAAGTCTTTTGTAACACATTTGCGTTAGGTATGTGTTTTGTTATAGATATGCGTGTTTTTAACAGCCGCGTTTGTTATAAATTAATACAAATTAAAATAGTAAATAAATAATTATAAATAAATAAATATAATTTTGGTGAATTTTACTGAAAAGAACAGTTTACTAAGAATATGAATTACGACGTCATGTAACTCGACAAACTGATCGCGTCAAACGTCTTATTTTGTTTACAGAAATACAATTACTAGATCTAGTAATAATTAGGAAAGAGTTCTTCAAACTCATCAATGCACACGGATTATAATTATGCAAAAACTTTGGCTGAGGCAATATTTGAATGACAGTTAGGGGAACTAAAGTCCTTGTCAAAAATGAAAGTAAATAAACTTCAGCGCCTTTTCTTTTTATTTAAATTTATAAAAAATGTTATGTTGCTTGCTTTTTATTAATTTACAAAGTCTTTTTTGTTTTTATTTCCATAGAATGCTAATTCATTTATGCTCTAGCATTTGCGTTGTTCTGATACAGTATTACAGATTGATGCTTTTAAACGCTATCCACGTGCTAAGCGTGTAACACCCTTTTCAGCTACGAGCTGCTAGCCGCAGTTTGGCAGTCACCGTTGCTATGGCTGTTGCTAACAGCGTTCTGTTTTGGATGCCCGGAAAATTGCAACGTCATGCTATTACTCATTAGTTTTAACAGGTTTTATTATTAACGCTCCTGTTTTTAACGTATACTATTGTTTGTTCAATTTTGATAAATTATTGTAAGGTAATTAGAACATAGTATTACGTAAATAAGCAGAACATTATTAATCTACTACAACAAAAATATTAAGAATTTATGCTATAACTTAACATTTCGAACATGAAAAACATTAATGAAAATGGCTTATTGTGTATAAAAATAACATATTTTTCCGACGTACCGACCCACCCTTTATTAGCATGGGTCGCGGGACGGGAAACAAACAATATTTTATTTTCGGCCTTATGGTGTTTGGTTCCTTTTTTTTACACAATATTTAAAACAGTCGCAAGTGACAGCAATAAAGACACCTGTCAGTGTTACGTTTATCATCGATAAGAGTTGTCAACCAAACGAATCATCATCATACCAGTTAGCAGCTCAAATATCAAAACCAATTACCTGGTTACTGAAATACTATTTGTTGCCAACACTAGTGAAAATAAAGCCTCTATCCTGAACGTAGTTAATTTTGTTGCTTTTTTCACGAACAATTGCCAATATCTCAGTAACATGTATTTATAGCCCAATCAGGGAAATTCTTTTGTTTATTATGACATCTTATGGTCATGCACAAGCAAGTTTGATTAATATTAGATGGAAAATATAGTTTCTATGTTACGTTAAGTCCATTTTTGCAAATTTTCTCATAACAAAGGGGAAATAACTAGTGCTCCTGGCTCTGTCTGCACCATCATTGCAACCAGGTGAGACCTTATGGTCATTCACAAACGTGTAAGTGTAGTCACCAGGGAATTTCCCTTTCAAAGAGATTTGATTGACAAGGTGTTTAGCTATTCAGAATGCGACTTGATTGTTTGATAGACCTGTCTTGTTAAAACATTCATACACTCATACACGGTGTTTGACGGGCTTTAACACAAGTAGGCTTGGTTATAAATCCCGTCGTCAATTAAAAGTTAATTCTCTATGGAAACTGAATGCCAATAATTGACAAATTTTGGATTTTGTTTTCACACATAATGGGCGATAACTCCATCTGGCCCATATTAGACATTGACTGAGACCGTATGGTCATACATGATTAGTGTAATTTGGTTAAGATTTGACAACAAATAAAGTCTCTATCCTCCATAGTGTCCATGTTTAAATTTTTATTGAAAGAATAATAAATAATCGTTTTCAACAAGAAAATCATTGATTAAATAAATTACAAAACCAAATTTTATACCACACCTAACTTTTGGCGGCCATATTGGATGCCACCTTGAATTGTGAGAGTTGCTCAAGGATGACAAGGTGTCATCATCCAGATTCTGAGATGGTATTTTTCTGGCAACAAGAATCAAAATGCTGACAGCGTAGAAAGACTGTTAGTGACAAAGGGACTAAATGCATGTGAATTATGAGTGCACTTTTGCTAAAAGGAAATATTTGTTTGAATGAAGTTCAATGTCCCACCTTTAAACTTTATAATTTGGCTTCTTATTCAATAGTATTCGACATCTTAATGAAAACTGATTTGTAAGTAACTAAAATTTATTTTGTTCGAGCTAATTATCTTATGCAAACAGAATTATATACATGCCAGTTAACAAGTCAATCTGCAAGGGCCAGCATAACCGATAAAGCGTAGTAGTTATGCGCACCGATTGTTAGTGCTTCTTAGCCAAAGATCTGTAATTAAACATGTTTATTTATAGATCTTTGTTCATAGCCTACTGAATCAAAATCGATCATACAATGAAAGCTCTCGATTGTCCATAGTACAGTTTAAAATTAATAAATTACAGTAATTTGTTGTCAAAATATTCCAAATGAGAATTGGTAGCAAGAAAAAACACTTTCGCAACTAGTCAAAAATAACCGATGTAGCGTATTAATTTGGTGGCCTTATTCGAGGACACTCCGGTAAATATCTCGGTTACATACAAGTAAATAGCAAAAATTAGGGATGTCTTAAGTGTAACGTTATTTTGTTATAAATTGACCTTTTTACAAACTGTAATTGTAATAAATCAATTGATATAGACATTATAATACATAATACATACTTTATCTTAAATAATTAAAATGTAAGAAAAGGAGTGTGAAATTATGCTGTTTTGAAGAAGGACCCATTCTAGTTTCGATTTCCTGACTAAAAAGCCTGCAAAGAAAAGAAGTAGTTTTCCATGATACCTGTTTTCGAAATTTGCATCTCCATAGACCCTTGGCTTCCATCAACAGTCTAAAAACCAATTTTTTTTTGTATATTAGTCATTGCACGGTTCCACTGCAGGTTCTTCCAGACTAAATCAAACAGACCATCAAACTAGATGTATTTGCATTTTAATTGCGTTTTGGTCTTACTTATGATATTTAGCTTACTGGTCAACAGCTCGAATACCAAAACCAATTAACACATTCGTGAAATTCTGTGTGTTGCCATCCCTAGTGAGAAATAAAGTCTCTATCCGGAACATAGTCATATTTTTACGCAAACAAAGCCCAATAACTCGGTTGTTTGTTCCCCCATCTGGACATTTATTTGTTTTGTTTTTTATGAGATTCAGTGACTTGGAAAGGATTTTTCTACATGAGATAATTTCTCATTTCCACAAAAATCCATGGGCTTTTTCAAGAGGTTTATTGGATTTCCTCTGATTATTATGGGATTTAGAGCAATTACATTTTGTGAACGTCTAACTGTCAATTGAGAATACACATCACATAGACGCTCGCACTTCCTTTTCAAGGTGAACCGGTAATGAGAGTCTGTTGATATTGATTTTTTTAGACTGCCGAATTAATTGTATGGATAAAAGCTCACCACTTACAGTGACTGGGAAACCCATGCAAACTGCGATATGTGCGCATAAAATCGCATAGAAATGTTCACCTATGCGTTTTTATGCAGCACCAACATTTTAGAGTACGAATATAAAAAAACGCAGCCATACAATTAATTTGGCGGTCTAAAAAAAATCGCTGAAACCGTATGGCTAAAAGCTTTTATATTTGATATATGACATCTTATAGTGGTCCTGTACAAAGTTTGTTCAAATTATTTCCCTGTAGTCTTCAAAATTAGGCTTTTCAGCGAACAAACCCGAATTTTTATTTAATGGTTGGCTTTAAACGTTTTCAACAAAACGAGCAAGGCCAATAACCATTTAACCAGGTTTTAGCCTTAGGGCTTGTGCTTTTTTCGATCACTGCCCTTAGGGTCAAAACTGGCCACTCCTTGGTGATCACATGGCTTACATAGACTTTAATATCAAAATGATTTCAAAACTCTTCTCTTCTGAAACTGCAAGGTCCATAGGTTTTTTATTTGGTATGCAACATCTTATAGTGATTCTGCACAAAGATTGTTCAAATTATGCCCAAGGGGTAAAAAGTGGCCACGCCCTGGGGTCACATGGTTTATTTAGACTTAAATAGCAAAATGACTTTAAAAATCTCTTGAAACCACATGGCCTGGAGGTTTCGTATTTGGTATGTAACATCATATAGTGGTCCTCTATAAATATTGTTCAAATTATTCCCCTGGGGTCAAAACAGGTCACGCCCGGGGGTCACATGGTTTATATAGACTAAAATAATAATCAATTATGCCCCTGGGGTAAAATTGGCGAGCGCCTTTGGGGTCATGTGGTTTCAATAGACTTACATAGCAACTGGGTTTTAAAATCTCCTCTGAAACAGCATGGCCCAGAAATTTCATATTTGGTGTGAAACATTGCATAGTGGTTCTATACAAAAATTGAGCCCCTGGAGAAAAAGAAGCCACAGCCCGAGGTCATACGTTTTCTATGGACTTTAATGGCAAGTGGACTTTTAAAATCTTCTCTGAAACTCCAACGCCAGGAGAATTTGTATTTAGTATTTAAAATTGTATAGTGGTCTTCTACAAAGATAGTTGAAATTATGTCACTGGGGTAAAAAACGGCCATGCCCTTGGGGTATATAGTTTTAATAGACATATGGCAAGTGGGCTTTAAAAATCTACACCTTTGAAACGGCAAGGCCCAGAGATTTCATATTTGTCATGAAACGTATTTTGGTCCTCTACAAAGATCATTCACATTATGACACAATATAACTGATTGATATGATCTGTTTAATGGACTTCTGAATCTAATTTATTGCAGGTATGGAACAATTATTACCTGCCTGAGTGAGGACACGACGATTAGCCAGATGAAAATTATGGATTGTAGAGAGCTCAGACAAAATATGACAGGCTTACCACATAAGGTATATTTAACCAAGGGTCACAATAAATTGCTCGCTATTAGTTTCAGATAAAACTCATAAAATCATGAATAAAAATGCAGACTGTATAGATAGATTGTTGGTGAGAAAATGAATATATATGCACCAATCCCACCATAATTAAAATCTTTGCATTTACTAGTTACCAACTTAGGTTTTTAACAAATTGTTTCCGTCACACTTTTTGTTTTTGGCTGTATAACTTCTTATGCGTGGAAGAAGTTTAATATTACTTCTGGTTATTATTCCCCAAGACCAGATGTGTCACATACATCACTCATGCTTTTCTGTCAAAGGTCAAGGTCACAATACAACGTCAAAGATCAAATATTTGTCTGGAGTAAAATATTATCTGGCATGGTGGGATTTTCAAATAACCTAGCAGATATGATGACCATCATGGTATGGTGCACACAAGAACCAGGCCTGTAGCTTAATGCCAAGATAAAGGTGAAATATAAAAATGTCCATCTACGAGGGTTGTACCAGAAATGCATATAATTGAGATCTAGCTAAGGCAATTATACTAGAATATTTAATATGTTTGTTTTGCTTACAGCTTACAGCTCCTGTTTGGAGCTTTATTTTGTCCAGCAGGGAAGGAATTTCAAATAACTTGGCAGAAGTGCTAAGCATGTTGAAACAGTGTGTCGCACACAAAAACTGTCCCTAGGGTCAAGGTCACACTGATAGGTCAAAGATCAAATATAAGAATTTCAGAAATAGACCCTGTCTGTAGCATCATTTTGTCCAGCATGGAAGGAATTTCAAATAACTTGGCACAATTGTTAAGCATGGTGAGACGGTAAATCGCGCGCAAGAACTAGGTCCAAGGTCAAGGTCACATTTAAAGATCAAAGGTCAAATATAAGAATTTCAGCCATAGACCATGTCTGGAGCATAATTTTGTCCAGTGTGGAGGGAATTTCAAATAACTTGGCAGAAGTGCTAAGCATCTTAAGACGGTGTGTTGCATGCAAGAACCATGTCCCTAGGTCCAAGGTCAAGGCCACACTTAAAGGTCAAAGGTCAAATATAAGAATTAAAGCCATATACCCTGTCCAGAGCATAATTTTGTCCAGCATGGAAGGAATTTTAACTAACTTGGCACAGGTGATAAGCATTATGAGGTGGTGTGTCATGTGCAAGAACCAGGTGCCTTGGTCCAAGGTTACGCTTAAAGGTCAAAGGTCAGTTATTTGTATAAATGTTCAGGTTTATAAATATTTTTTGTCAGGACTAAAACTATTGATTGGAAATTTGTGATACCTCAACTTACTTCACAGAATAAGAAAATACATTAGCAGAAAATACAATATAAAAGGACACTCCTTTTGCAAAATATTTTGTATGCATATGAACAAAGCGGGGCCATGTAGAACAGGCTGCATAGGTGGGGGCATCCGTGTCTGAGGATACATTTCTAGTTTCTTCTGCCAACAGTTTAAATCAAAGTGGTAAACACACAAGTCAATGTGTAACCTGTCAGACAAAACTACATTTGTATGCTAGTTATGCGCCCCGAAAAAGTTGGGGGGAGCATGTAGTAGCTGTGTCCAATTGTCTGTTCGTCCGTCAGTCCTTCGTTCTTCCTTTGCACATTCTTGTCCGGGCTATTCCTCAACAACTAGTAGTCAGAATTCAACAAAACTTTATTAGAAGTATCATAACCAAGAGGACGTGTGCATATTACCAGGATGTTCCACTTCATTGATTTTTCTTGGAGTTATGGGACTTCTGGAATTTGTATATAGTGCACAATTCTTGGTAGGGCTATTTCTCAGCAACTACTTGCCAGATTTCAATGCAACTTTATGGAACGTTTCATTACCAAGAGGATTTGTGCATATTATCAGGATGTTTAAATTCAATACTGCAAAACCATTTATAATCGTGGGGCACTAATTTGCGTGGATTTTGAGGATGGAAAGCTCCATGAATTTAAGTTTCCAGCGAATAATTATTCGGCTAGCTTTTTTTTTTCGGCCGAATTTGCGCTTTAAGGTATTCAACCCATCATACTCAATGTATAGAACACCACAAATCATATTATTTTCTTAGTGTAAACCTATTTATTTAAGCTCGATTGCATCGAAAGCCTTAGGCTTATTAGAGACATTCTCGAGTCCATTTCCTGGGTAGAACCAGTACTTGGTGTCTTTTGGGGGAGATCTTGAGAACGCTCCCCGGGAGGGGATCGAACCCGGGACCTCCCGATCGCTAGGCGGACACCATATCCACTACGCCACCGCGACCTTATTTTCTTGAAGGGCATTCCTGTCTGGCTCTTCTTAAAAATTTAGGATTTTACCGTTTGGTTTGTCAGATATAGTTTTTTAATTACCATACCCCCTCTTTTGCTAAACACATCAAAAACTGACAAGCTATAGGCATCTTTACAAGTGAAATACTTTATTAATATTTCATAAACTTCATCTAAATATACATTTATGAATGGTACATTGAACACATATTATGAAATAATCAACAATTATTCTTGATTGAATTTATATGGAAGTAATATGTACTCATATTGCTAATTATATTTATGATCGATAAGAATTTTCCTGTTCTATTTTTTTAAAGCCATAAACAAAATGTGATAAACTTGCTTATTTTATGCATGTTCTGAATCTAAACCATAATATATTTTATTCTTGGACTATAAGCCACACAATGAAGGCAAAACAAATAAACTTGACCAAGCAAATTTGAAAAATTAAAACAGTTTTTAACACTACCCACATAAAAAATTAAGCTGGATTTTTTTTTTGAGAAATAATGTTTTTTAATATTTGAAATAATTATTGAAAACCTAAGAAAAATACTCCCATAAAACTTTTAAAAAGTTCTTAGATACAAAATACAAGCAATATATAAAATTAGTTTTATAACTATTGAACATAAAACATTACAATTAAACTTTGTTTCATCATTGTATATTCTTTTATAAACAATATTTATTCAAAAAGTCTAAAGCACATTATATAGAATATGAACAAAAGAGTTGTATCAGCTAAATTAACAATTACTACATTTTATAAATGAAATAAATATAAACATAATAGACAGAACCAATATGTGCTGCATTAACACATTTTCATCTAAAAAAAATTAACACTCCAGGCCATGTCAATCATGAACTTAACTGTGTTTAGAAAATGGCTGTTTTCCAAACAATCTGCTTATTTGTGTTATAAAAGTTTCCAACGCCCTTTTTGCAACTGTAATATAGGGCTTCCCATCCATTATATTTACATGTTAAATAGTAAATAAACTGTCAGCGCCTTCACAGTTGAATGTTTCGATGGTACATAAACCGGAGCCAGCAATGTCCTCTGCCGTAGTATTTTTATCACGTCAGTATAGGCAAGAAGACCCAGAGAATCAATGTTTCTGGCCTTCTCATTTTTGAACATCAGCTGGTTGCGCCCCGCTGTTGATGAATATGGCAATGCGACTGCTACTAGCAATGCCTCTGGTTGAACACTAACAGCCTGGTCGCCATCTAACATGTCGCCCGTCATACTGGATGTGTGTTTGCTTTTCGGAACAGTTGCATCACTGAAAATAAGTTTTCAGTACACAGTTTTACAGTAGATTCTACAATATAAATGGTCTTGCAGTAACTGCTATATGAAATTCAATGATACTTGATGGAAAGTTAAATAACTGGGATAAAATAACAATATTACTATAATAATCATCACTTTGATTTATTATGCTCACCGAAAAATTTCAGGGGAGCATATAGTCGCCGCCTTGTCCGTCCGCCCGTCCGTCCATGCTTTCGTCCCACTTTCTTGTCTGGGTTATTTCTCAGCAACTAATAGCCGGAATTAAACGAAACTTTATGAGAAGCTTCATTTCCAAGAGGAGGTTTGCATATTACCAGGATGTTACGCTTCATTGATTTTTCTCAGAGTTATGGGATTTTGAAGATTTCTGAAATATGTATATAGTGAACAGTTCTTGACTTTCTTGTCCTGGCTATTTTTTAACAATTACTGGCCAGAATTCAACAAAACTTTATTGGAAGCTTCATTACCAAGAGGTGTGCATATTACCAGGATGTTCCGCCTCAATGATTTTTCTCAGAGTTATGGGACTTTGAAGATTTCTGAAATTAGAATATAGTGCACAATTCTTGACTTTCTTGTCCAGGCTTTTTCTAAGCAACTACTGGCTGTAATTCAATGAAACTTGTGGGAGGCTTCATTACCAAGAGGAGGTGTGCATATTACCAGGAATTTTTGCTTCAATGATTTTTCTTTGTGTTCAGTGACTTTGAAGATTTCTTAAAGTAGTATATAGTGCACAATTCTTTTCCGGGCTTTTTCTCAGCAACTACTTGACAGATTTCATTGAAACTTAATAGAACTCTTCATTACCAAGAGGAGTTGTGAATATTACCAGGATGTTCCGCTTCAATGATTTTTCATAGAGTTATGGTACTTTGAAGATTTTAAAAACTTGTTTATTGTGCACAATTCTTGTACGGGCTTTTTCTCAGCACCTACTTGCCAGCTTTCAATAAAACTAAATGGGAAGCTTCATTGCCAAGGGGAGGTATGCATATTACCAGGATGTTCCGCTTCAATGATTTTTCTTGGAGATACGGGACTTTGAAGATGTGTCATATCTATTTCTCAGGAACTGCTTTATGAAATTCAATGATGCTTGATGGAAAACTAAATAACTAGGAATTGAAATAACCATACCAGTATTACAGTAATGATCCATTACTTTGATTTATTTTATTTTGTTTTTATTTTATTTTAATCTCACCTGAGCACAAAATGCTCATGGTGAGCTTTTAGGATCACCTTTTGTCCGTCGTCCGTCGTGGGTCGTGTGTCAACATTTTCATTCAAAGAACATCTCCTCCTAAACCGCTGGGCAGATTTTCACCAAACTTCACAGGAATGATCCTTGGATGACCCTCTTTAACAATTGTTCAAATCGTTCCGGTCCGCTGCATATGTAGGTCACAAGAGCTAAAAATAGATTTAAAAACTGAAAACTAAAAATCTTCCTCTCTGAAACCACAAAGCTTGGAGCTTTCATATTTGATTTGTGACATCCTCTAGTGGTCCTCTACAAATATTGTTCAAAGTATGCCCCTGGGGTCAAAACTGGCCACGCCCCGGGGGTCACATGTTTTATATATACTTATATAGCAAAATGACTCTAACAATTTTCTTCTCTGAAACCGCAAGGCCTAGTGGTTTCATATTTGGTATGTAACATTGTATAGTGGTCTTCTATAAAGATTGTTTAAATGATGCCCCTGGGGTCAAAACTGGCCACACCCCGGGGGTCACATGGTTTATATAGACTTGAATTGCAAAATGACTTTAAAAATCTTCTTCTTTGAAACCGCATGGCCTAGAGGTTTCATATTTGGTATGTAACATTGTATAGTGGTCCTCTACAAAGAATGTTCAAATGATGCCCCTGGGGTCAAAACTGGCCACACCCCGGGGGTCACATGGTTTATATAGACTTGAATTGCAAAATGACTTTAAAAATCTTCTTCTTTGAAACCTCATGGCCTAGAGGTTTCATATGTGGTATGTAACATTGTATAGTGGTCCTCTACAAAGAATGTTCAAATGATGCCCCTGGGGTCAAAACTGGCCACACCCCGGGGGTCACATAGACTTGAATAGCAAAATGACTTTAAAAATCTTCTCCTCTGAAACTGCAAGGCACAGAGGTTGCATATTTGGTATGTAACATTGTATAGTGGTCCTATACCTTATATGCAGGTCCTATACAAGATTGTTCAAATGATGCCCATGGGGTCAAAACTGGGGACCCATGGGGGTCACAATGTTTATATAGACTTAAATAGCAAAATGTCTTTAAAAATCTTCTTTACTAAAACCGCAAGGCCCAGAGGTTTCATATTTGGTATGTAATATGTTATGATGGTCCTCTACAAAGATTGTTGAAATGATGCCCATGGGGTCAAAACTGGCTTCACCCCGGGGCTCACATGGTTTATATAGTCATAAATGGCAGAATGATTTAAAATTCTCCTCTGAAACCACAAGGCCCAGAGGTTTCATATTTTGTTGGAAACATTATATAGTGGTCCCCTACAAAGATTGTTCAAAAGATGCCCCTGGGGTCAAAACTGGCCAGGCCCGGGGGTCACATGGTTTGTATAAACTTAAATAGTGTAGCACTTTTCATTTCTGCTCTCTAACTCGAGAACGGATTGACATATTTTAATGAAACTTCATACATACATACCTTATAGTGAGACCTCGCTTGGGATTGCTAATGGCGAGGGTTGGGTCAAGGTCAAGGTCGCTGTTACTAAAATAGAAAAACGGTTTCAGCTCAATAAATTGAGAAAGCATTGAGATATTTTAATAAAACTGAATATATAGACGCCTTATATTGAGACCTCAATTAGGATTGCAGATGGGTTGGGTGGGGTCAAGGTCAATGTCACTGTTACTAAAAAAAGAAAAACGGTTGCTGCTCAATAACTTGAGAACACTGAGATATTTTATTTTAACTTCATACTTAGATACCTTGTATGCAGACCTCGCTTTGGATTACGTAAGCGGTGGGTGGGGTCAAGGTCACTGTTGATAAAAATAGAAAAACAGTTTCCACTCAAAAACTTGAGAACGTATTGAGATATTTTAATGAAACTTCATGCATAGATACTTAATACATAGATACCTTATATCGAGACCTCGCTTTGGATTGCTTATGGGGTGGGTGGGGTCAAGGTCACTGTTACTAAAAATAGAAAAACAGTTGCATCTCAATAACTTGAAAACTCTTTGAGATATTTCAATGAAATTTTTTAAATAGATACCTTCTATCGAGACCTCGCTTGGGATTGCATATGGGGTTGGTGGTGTCAAGGTCACTGTTACTACAAATAGAAAAACAGTTTCCGCTCAATATCTTGAGAACGCATTGCAATATTTTAATGAAACTTAAAACACATATCTTATAACGAGACCTCACTTGGGTTTGCTTATGGGGTTGGTGGGGTAAAGGTTAAGGTCACTGTTATTAAAAATAGAAAAATGGTTTACGCTCAATAAATTGAGAACGCATTGAGATATTTTAATGAAACATCATACTTAGATACCTTGTATGGAGACCTCGCTTTGGATTACGTAAGGGGTGGGTGCGTCAAGGTCAAGGTCACTGTAACTAAAAATAGAAAAACAGTTTTTGCTCAATAACTTGAGAATGTATTGAGATATTTTAATGAAACTTCATGCATAGATATCTTATATGAAGATCTCGCTTGGGATTGCATATCGGGTGGGTGGGGTCAAGGTCACCATTACTAAAAATAGACTAAACATTTTTGTGCTGACTTTGATGCATTTCGTTCGAAAAATTTGGTTTTCGTGGAATTTCCACGTTTCTTGTTATTGGTATGTAACATTGTATAGTGGTTCAAAGTGGTACAAGGTTTCTTCAAATGATGCCCCTGGGGTCAAAACTGTAAAAAAATGGCCACACCCTTTTTACAGTTGATGTAGATTTCAATAGCAAAATTACTTTAAAAATCTTCTCCTATGAAACTGCAAGGCTCAGTGGTTTCATATTTGTAATATTGTATAGTGGTCCTCTACAAATATTGTTCAAATTATACCCCTGGGTTAGAAAGTGGCCACGCCTTGGGGGTCACATGGTTTATATAGACTGTACAAATCTCCTGAAACTGCAAGGCCCAGATCTTTATACTCGGGTAAGTGCTTTAGTGCCATTTTGCGCTCTTGTTATAAGCCATTACAATGCCTTTAACTCAGGTGAGCGACCTAGGGCCATCGTGGCCCTCTTGTTATAATTTTACTTTATCTGCATGTTCATATTGTATTTGTTTGGTATGCTCACAGTTTTGATGTCAGATTTAGTCTTGCAGTTCTAGTGATTTTTAGTCATTTTACAATCTCTACCCTTCTCATTACATTAATATTGCTTGACAAAGCGCATTGGGGAGCATCCGTCAGTGTTACTGATATCCTTGTTTTATTTTGTTTTTAATTTTATTTGTGTGGTGTGCATACAGTTTTGATGTCAGATGTCAGATCACTTCACAAGATGGCCACCTGAGCTAAAAATAGAAAAATGTTCAGAGGTCATTTTCTTTTAAACCTGTAGCTAGAGTTTGAAATAATTTCACACAAATGTTTGTTTTGTGGTCCTCTACCAAACTTTAAAAAAAAAAAAATTCTGGTCCACTGCACAAGATGTCTGCAAAAGCTTAAATAAAATTGCGTTCAAGTTTTGTATTTCTATCGTTATTTCAAATGTTTGTGGTCAATCTTGATGAAACTTTTCACAAAGGTTTCTTGGATGGTCCCAGGGTTCAACCTTAACGAGGTCCGTCGGTCCGTGACCTGTGATTTTTTGCTCGGACGGGTTGTCTTCGAAAGACCGATGACCAGTTGTTTTAAGAATGGTTCCAACTGTGTAATTCATAAATAATTATCATTTGTGATTGAGAATACAGGGAACTGTCCGAAATGATATTGTTTATTGGCATTTTACCGCAAGCTGTCGTGTATAAATCGCAACTTTTCCGATTCGTCAACTTCTACTGAATCATTGTTATAACAGCATGTTATATGTTGTAAAATCAACTTAACCCTTGCAGTGCTGAATTGATTTCAACTGTATTATTTGCCAGTGCTGAATTGTTTTATGACAAACATAAATAATACTATGGGTGTACTAAAAGTGCTGTAAAATTAACATAACAAGTACAATTTACACAAAAATTGAACAGTAGAATGGGTATATGATGACCTTCCCAACTAATGAAAAAAAAGGAACTTTACTATCAATCAGTTACCATGGTAACAATAAAAATAACTAAAAACAACATTTTTTAAGGTTTTTGTTTCTTTTTATTCATAACTAATATGTTCTTTCTTTAAGAATTGAATGCTGATAGTTAAAGAAATGTACTTTAAACAAATAAACACAAAACGACATCCTTTGGTGAGTATAGATACAGATAAACTACACCACCTAACAGCAACATTTTACTTACACCATACAGATATTGAAATAGAACAATCCTAATACAATGCACCAGGAAGCACCTAATGCACTATTGCTTTTATTAAACAAAATACAATCTACTGTGAAATAGAATCAGGTACTGGTATTAAGAATTGTGTTTATGAAGAAGCAAGCAAACTGTGTTGCCATGGTTACAACATTTTACTACATTCTTAAAAGTTTTGAAATAGTTTACTGTTTTATTTTTTGTCTTATTTTTTATCTAGAATATTAACTTTATATTAAGCTATGCATATTACATTTTCAGTGCATAAAACAAGGACTCTTTGCATTCAACTATCATTGAAAGAAATAACAGCATTAAAAATATGAATAACCTAGACAAAATTGAGTATTATTACTAATGTTTCAGTATATTCTTCCAAAAAATGTTGGACTTATGTCAAATAATGTATAACACAGACGCCAAAACTTCACATTGTTGGAATTGAAAGAGTATTGTTCAACATTTAAAGTATCCGAGATATATATCCCACAGAACATTTAATTTTTATGGGAAGAATGGGTTATATATATTGTAATCATGTAAATTATGAATACCGTAATTCACCTAAATGTTCAGTCGCGAAAAAATAATAATTTTTTTTGCGGCCGATTATTTAGATACCAAAAAAAATCCCTAAAAAATTCGGCCGAAAATTAAGATACTCAAGAAAACGGGGTACCGGAACGTCAAATAATTACAAAGTGTCTTACCGAAGTGTGAGCACACAAGGCGCACAATGTGATATTCAGTCAATAATTGTTAAATAAACATCCTTCGTTTATTAATTAACACCTTATTATACATTTTGCCAAAAGCCGTTTGATGTCGTAAAGTGGGGTCGCTCAATTGACAACAGCTGGCGTACATCGCAAAAGGCCTATTAACAGTTTGAACAACGATTAGGGTGATGGGGCACTTTCTTAGCAACATGCGCGCAAGTACTTTATTTATAATAAATTTGTGTTCAAAATCAGTAAAATATTTTCACAATTGTAATTAACGATGTAACACTGTTGACCAAAGTCGTCATCAAATTCGTGTCGTGCATCTCGATGATAATGGACTGCAAAAAAAAAAGCGACGCATTAAACAATATGCTAAAAGAAGAACCTTTAATAATTTGTTATGTGCAAATATTTTGAATTACAAATGTACTACCCGGTAATTTCATAAACATTTCATTCCTCGAAACGTTAACGATGCAACCATACTAACGCCGAAACTGTCAGATTTGAATTCTGCATAATTGTCAAGACGCTTGATTTAGTCGATCCAAATCATGCAGACGAACGCCTGTTGCTTAGCAACCAATATAGGCTCAATCGGGAGTGCAGTATCAGCTCGAGTTTGATTGACACATCACACATCTACCAATTAACGCAGTCCAGTTAAGAGGCTTTCAAATTGCATAGAAAGCAGTCTGATGTCATGCTGTGTGGTACATGCTTTGTTGATAAGTATACAACAACGTGGCAAGTTGTGTTAGTTGGGTTGGCAAAGCGACGTAATTTTCATTTGACTTAACGGATTTAAAAAAAACAACTCGTGATACAGGTAACAGATTTATATGTGCGAATATTTAGAAAAAATACTTTCATTTAAGTGTCCGGATTTAGATACGTAAAATAAATTATTTGCACATAAAAAATATGGTGTCCGAATATTTAGCTAGGCCGAACATTTAGGTGAATTACGGTAAACAACAACTACCGGTCTTATCTGGTGAAAAAATCAACATAACATTAAAAGAAAAATTGTTTTGGGGGGGTGAATATAATATTTACAAATGTGCTGTTATAATAATTGTTTTATTTTGTTTAGTTGATTTTGCTTTATCCAGCTGGCAGATGTATTCCAGTGCTAATATGTTACATTACTGATATTTTTGTAGTTTAAAAACAAGTCAATTCTAAAAAAGTGGGCAAATATACATTCATGAATCATACATTTCAGTTAGTAAGACTCAATGTAACGCTTGTTTTGCTTTTCTTGAAATGAGTTACAGTTTCCAGTAAGTTGGTACAATCTAACTGTTAGCATGATGCATATAAAATTATTCCATAAAACATAACAGACAGATGTGTAGCTCTTATAGAATATACACACAATCCATGACATTGTTTGGCCGATTATCTGGTAAAATCAGTTGAAGATGTAAACAACACAGTATGTTTTGAAAATATAAATTTCAATAATCAGTGTTCTTGAAATGTAATGACATTGATCAAATAACATACATTTAATTATTTTGTCATAATTTGAATAATTGAATATTGTGTGTATTAAAGTTGTATAGTTGAATGTTGACTGTCACTTTGCGTGAAATTGCGAGCACATGTACTTTTATTTTTTATTCGTTTTGGTTTGCACAAATCTGTATCATCTTCAGCAAATAAGCAAACATGCAAGGTAAAAGGTTATAAAAGGCTGACAGCTCATGGAACTTCTGGTAGCTTTAAAGTTTCCACTAATTGTTGTAAAAGACAATGAAATATTATCTTGGATGATATACATGTACACTGTGGTTACCATCATGCAAGTTTTAGTAATTAGAACAATATTTGCCGCTCATGCAGTTGATATTCAGTATAAAATAATAATAATATGTTTGTCAGTTGTGTTATTATAGCTGACAGAAGAGAAACAGTATTCATAAATATTAGAGACTGTAGGAACTGCCACATGATTTGCTTGCTTGACAGCTGGATTATCTTTATTAGTAACAGCGAAACAACTAGTTAACATGATATTGGTTTTGTAAAGCAAATTAATAAAATTATATATTGCGGTCAAATGTTCAAGATTATTGGAAATGTTTCCTTAATCTTCATAGCAAATAGTAGGACACCCATTACTGACAGTCATCTGTGCAACAGGGGTGTGGAAATATGAAAATTGTTTACTAATCCATGGACAAGTTTATTGAAAACAATCTACTTGTTTGCAATCAACAGTAACTTGTCCAAACAAAAATATAGTCTTATTCCAGGTCTTCCTTCATGATGTGTTTTCCTTAAATAATAAATACATTTATTTGAGTATATAATAATATGAAAATATTTTTTATTAACTTCCAGCTAGTACACATTCACACCCTGAAATTGTACTTGTCTACCAGGGACAAGTAGACAGGAAAAATGTACTTGTCAGACAGTAAAATTACCCGCGTCAGACAAGTCGGGCACAGGATTTCCACACCCCTGAGTGCCATGGCAACAGTGCAAGCTTTGTAATCTTTCTTTAGATCTGAGGTCCATTGTCTATTGGTCTTGTATTTTATTAACTTAATGTGACCAAAAGGTCATGTTATTACTTCTTCCAAATGGCCAAGTAGTTAGATGTTTAACATCATATTTGCACTTTTATTTAAAAATAAAATACAAGAAAATGTTAATAAGAATCTTATCTTGACTTATTTTGCATCCTTCCAAATATGACCAACTATTGACATTATCTATTTAATTACATTTAATTGTCTGAAGTTGATTATGAATAAATTGAAAATATTCCCATATAATTAAACCATGCCTTGAGGAAATTTCTTTAATTTTAAAATGACTTGATTAAATGTTTTTCAAGTCATCAA
Organism: Congeria kusceri; assembly: GCA_027627225.1. NCBI lineage: Eukaryota > Metazoa > Mollusca > Bivalvia > Myida > Dreissenidae > Congeria > Congeria kusceri. The sequence continues at coordinate 4,224,120 of CM051031.1, forward strand.
ATGATATAGTTTTGTCAATATAGAGCTGCAACGATTTAGCAATGACTTGATTTGATTTTTATTTCAAACATCATTTATAGTTGAATATTTCGATTCGATTTATGTTTCCTTTTTACTGGCTTGGTTTTGTGTATTTATGAGGCATCACTTGAAGTATAGTAGAGTTGTATTTGTTTAATGCCATTGTAATGGTTAATGTCAGTGGGTGTGCCTAATATTTAAATACAATAAAAATAAAGGAAAAACATTTGATGATAATGTTTGACATTAGATGAATAGTTCAGTGTTACAGTAACACTGATGCCATGATCAATTTACATGATGATTCTACACCATCAAACACTGTATGTATATTTAACAGTTTATGACAAATCATTTATACATATATAAAAGAGATTTGAATCAAAATTAGTTGGTTTAGTATAGACAATCGGATCGGGCCATTTACAATTAATTTATGCATCGAAAGATGCATCAGAAGATTAGTTGCAGATCTACTCGTCAAGCAATGCGCATATACAGTAGTAATTAAGTTCTATTACCAGTGAAGGTAAATTGCTACTTCTATATTGCAATTGCAGTTTTGGCAGAAAATTACAAATAAATAATAATATAATAAACAACACAGAATATTTACTGGAGAAAATTATCACATATTGAACAGCATATACAGTGCATGTTTATACTAATATGTACAGAAGTATTTGATTAGCCGCTGCTTATAACTCAGCATAGTTAGGCCTATTCATTTCTATTCATTCATAAACCAAAGTTGAAACATTTAAAGTAAAATTTAATTTAAAATAAAGGCACACTGGTAATCAACACGTGCAAAGAAAATTTGTAAAATATTACCTGGGAAGTTCAATTGTTAATTTTTCAAAAACTCCGCAGAAATCAATAACTGCAATTTTTACAAGATTTTATACATGTAATTATACTCATCAGTTTTTTCCCAATCACCTTAAAATGATGTGTAAATTGTTAATAGTTCAGAAACTTTAGAGTACTTATATAATTTTGTTGAATATAAAATAAGTAGAACCAAAACAACTAATTTCAACAAAAGCAGTTTGAAAGTGAAAGTGAAAGCAAATTGACATAATTATAACTATATCCTGTGTAAGATTTCTTGCCTATTTCTGAATCAAATGATTTTGTAGATAATGGAGAGAAATCCTCAAAGCACAAGAAGTACTGTGCTTTTACATTGTTAAGTTCTTATTTACAGTGGAAAAGTCCTTTACATTTCGTCCCAAGTGGAAACAAACGCTACGTCCGCCATTTTGTTTTGACAGGAAATAATCTCTTGCATTTCCTGTGCATAACAAATTAAATACGAACAAAATTTAACAATGATTACTAAATTTAATAATTAAATTTATTTTTTAACCATGTTTGATAAGGAAACAAGCATGATACCTCATTTTTATGAATAATATTTAAAAAAAATTAACCTCGTACGATTGTTGTAACAACAAAATGGCGGACGTAGTTGACAGTTATTAACAGAGAAAACCAAACACTTTTATACAGTGTAATTTGAATTGGAAAACAGAAAAGATTGAACAGAATGGTGCAAAAAAGTGTCAGGAATTGGATTATATACAGCATAAAGGATGTCACATTTGTATTTATTTGAAAAACGACCAGAAAGTGGAGGACATAAGGAATACAAGATTTGGCGGAAATATCCGGTCTCAGCATGGGCCAGGTTACCTATAGCTTGACCGGATATATCCGGTCTCAGCACTGCAAGGGTTAACACAATTTTGACTTAAGAAATTTTATCTGACGAGCATTGTAGATGGTTTATAGAGAAGCACTTTCCATTTATAATAATTATACCCCTATACTTCTTGAAAAAGTGGGGGCTATATAGGAATCACGTGTGTTGGTTGGTCTGTACGTTGGTATGTCACATATTTCGTTTCCGCTCCATAACTTTGTAATGCCTGGAAGGATTTTAATATAACTTGAGATTATTATTCTCCATGACCAGACGATATGTCGCGTACATGGCCCCTGCATGTCTTTCAAAGGTCAAGGTCACAATTCAAGGTCTAAGGTCAAATACTTGTATTTTGTTTTCTCTCCTTAACTTCTTAAAGGATTTTAATATAACTTCACTTAATTATTCTCCATGACCAGACAATGTGTCGCGTACATGACCCATGCTTGTCCTTCAAAGGTCAAGTTCACAATTCAAGGTCAAAGGTCAAATACAGGTAAAATACTTGTATTTCTTTTCCGCTTCGTAATGCATGGAAGGATTTTAATATAACTTAAGATTAGTATTCCCCATGACCAGGCGATGTGTCGCGCACATGACCCATGTTTGTCCATTAAACGTCAAGGTCACAATTCTAGGCCAAAAGTCAAATACTTGTATTTCATTTCCACTCCATAACTTCATAATGCCTATTAGGATTTTAATATAACTTCAAATAATTATTCCTCATGACCAGATGATGTGTTGCGTATATGACCCATTTTTGTAGGTCAAAGGTCGAGTTTACAATTTAAGGTCAAACTTTTAATATTTGCATTTTGTTCCTCTCCGTAACTCTAAATGCCTGGAAGGATTTTAATATTACTTCAAATTGTTACTCCACATGACTAAACAATGTGTCACGTACAGGTCTCATGCTTATCAGTCAAAGGTCAAGGTTGCAGTTCAAGGTCAAATATGTGTGAATCATTTCCGATTGTACTCTTCATTTTGCATCATAAGCTCATTTTTCCTTTTGTGCAGGTCATTTTGACAGTCAATACATTGTTCCATGTCAAAGCTTTACATCTGTGTCAAAGCTTAATCTTTGCCAAAGTGGTGTGTGGGGGTATTAATCACCTTTAGTGATAGTTCTAGTTAACGATAGTCATTTAAAAACCTTTTATTTCTTTTAAATGAAATTTAATCAAACAACATATATTGTATAAAATAAGTTAATAATAGCTTCTTTTCAAATTATTACATGCTACACTAGCAGGGTCAATTAAATTTGTTCCCATGTTTTTTTTACCAACAACCGAAATTCCAAAGTTAGGCTAAATATTTTGGACATGGATATCGTTAATATTAGTCCTGGCTAAATAGTAGTTACACAACATATTCTCTTTTCGACACGGCAATAATTTATTTTTTTTAGCTTGACTACTCAAAGAATAGGTGAGCTTTCCTACTCGCCCCGGTGTCCGCATCTGATGTGGTTCAAGCTTTTATTCAAAAGTTTTGTAATTTCATAATTACATAAGTTATTTACTTGAAACTTGGAATATACCTTTGCCATCAACTCCAGTGTCAGGGGCAGCATTCTACCTAACTCTGTTTTGTAGTTTGATAGAGTTGTGCCCCTTTTTCACTTAGATTGTGTGGTTAAAGTTTATATTCAAAAGTTGTGTAACTTCAAAACTACATAAGTTATTCACTTGAAACTTGGAATATACCTTTATCATAAACTCCAGCGTCAGGGGCAACATTCCCCATAATTCTGCTTTGTATTTTGACAAAAGTTATTGCTCTTTGTGCATAGATTTTTTGGTTAAAGTTTATATTCAGAAGTCTTACAGCTTGAAAACTACTTAAGTTATTCACTTGAACTTGGGATGTACCTTTAGTCATTGACTTCAACATCAAGTGCAACATTCCCCATAACTTAGTTTTGTATTTTGCAAGAGTTATGCCCTTTTTAGTCCCTACCTTTGTTTCACCGGAGGAGGCTATAGGTTTGCCCTCCGTCCGTCCGTCTGTCACGCCGTCCGTCCGCAAAATATCGTTCCTGCGATAACTAAAAAAGTACTGAACATACTTCAATGAAACTTGGTATACATATAAACGGCAATGTGAGTATTATGCATGACCTTTATTTTTCACCAGAGGTCGAAGGTCACATGACTGTTACTAAAAATAGAAATAAACTAAATTCTGTTATAATTCGAAAAGTACATAAGATATGACCATGAAACTTGGTACAAAGATTGAACTATAGGTTTGCCATCAGTCTGTGTGTCTCTCTATCTGTTCGTCCGTATGTTTGTCCGTCTGTCCGTCCGTCCCCAAAACCTGGTTCCTGCAATAACTAAAAAAGTACTGAACTTTCGATGAAACTGGGTATACATATAAACAGCAATGTGGCAATGTGAGGATTATGCATGACCTTTTTTTTTTTCACCAGAGGTCAAAGGTAACGTGACTGTTGCTAAAAATAGAAATAAACTAAATACTGTCATAATTCGAAATGGACATAAGATATGACCATGAAACTTGGTACAGAGATTGAACTATAGGTTTGCCATCTGTCTGTGTATCGTTCTGTCTGTTCGTCCATATGTCTGTCTGTCCGTCCGTCCCCAAAACCTGGATCCTGTGATAACTCGGAAAGTACTGAAGACACTTTGATGAAACTTTGTATACATAGCAACAGCAATGTGAGAATTATGCACAACCTTTTATTTTTCACCAGAGCTCAAAGGTCATGTGACTGTTACTAAAAATAGAAATAAACTTAATACTGTAATATTTTGAAAAGTGCATAAGATATGATCATGAAACTTCATGAACTTGGTACACAGATTGGACTATGGGTTTGCCTTCCGTCTGTGTGCGTTTGTCTGTCTGTTCGTCCGTCGGTCTCGCTCTGTCTGTCTGTCCCGTCCCCAAAACCTGGATCCTGCGAAAACTCAAAAAGTACTGAAGATACTTTGATGAAACTTTGTATACATTGAAAGAGTTAGGTGAGGATTGTACAAAACCCTTTATTTTTCACCAGAGGTCAAAGGTCACGTGACTGTTACTTAAAATAAAAATAAACTTATACTGTAATAATTCGAAAAGATCATAACATATGATCATGAAACTTGGTACACAGAATGGACTATATGATTGCCCTCTGGACTATATGATTGCCCTCTGTCAGTTTAGTACTGCGATAACTCAAAAAGTAACTCGAATGTCTGGTCAATGTTACTAAAATAGAAAAAACAACAACTTAATACTGCAGTGACAAATGGGATTTGAATATGAAACATCTACAGATAAAGGGCAATTTGACGGTATTGCACAATGTTTAATTAGTAGGGGTTTTCACCGGTAGGGGACTTCTTTATTGCTTGCAATACTATCAAAGCCTTGTTCACATATATTTTCAGGTTAATTTTTAGCTGAGTACAACGTGCTCATGGCGAGCTTTTGTGATCGCCTTTTGTCCGTCCTGCGTCTTGCGGTGTCAACATTTACACACATTTATTGGCCAATCTTCATGAAACTTGGTCAGAACTTTTGTCCCAATTATATCTCTGCCGAGTTTGAAACTGGGTCATGTGGAGTCAAAAACTAGGTAACTAGGTCAAATGGAAGAAAAAGCTTGTGAACACTCTAGAAGTGACATTTTTTGCAGAATCAACATGAAACTTGCTCAGAACATTTGTTCTAATGATATCATGGGTGAGTTCGAAAATGGTTCTGATCCGTTGAAAAACATGGCCGCCATTGGGCGGGGCAGTTTTCCTTATATGGCTATAGAAAAAGCTTGTGAACACTCTAGAAGTCAGAATTTTTGCCCAATCATTATAAAACTTACTCAGAACCTTTGTTCTTATGATATCTCGGCCGAGTTCGAAAATGGTTCTGCTCCATTGAAAAACATGGCCGCCAGGGTGCGGGGCAGTTTTCCTTATATGGCTGTAGAAAAAGCTTGTGAACATTCTAGAAGTCACATTTTTTGCCTAGTCACCATGAAACTTGCTCAGAACATTTGTTCTTATGATATCTCGACTGAGTATGAAAATGGTTCCGGTCCGTTGAAAGACATGGGGGGTCCGTTTTCCTTATATGGCTATAGGAAAAGCTTGTGAACTCCTTAGAAGTCACATTTTTTGCCCAATCTTCCTGAAACTTGGTCAGAACATATGTCCCAATGATATCTCGGCCGAGTTTGAATCTGGGTCATGTGGGGTGAAAAACTAGGTCACTAGGTCAAATTCAACAAAAAGCTTGTGAACACTCGAGAAGTCACATTTATTGCCCAATCTTCATGAAACTTGGTCAGAACATTTGTCCCAATGATATCTTGGCCCAGTTCGAATCTGGGCCATGTGGGGTCAGAATCTATGTCACTAGGTCAAATTGAAGAAAAAGCTTCAATTTCAATATGTACTTCAAAATTTTGAATGTCTGTTGTCACTTACGTTTTTCAAACCATGATGATTAGATCGCCTTTCCATCAGTCCATATCAGTATATCCATATCCGTATAAAAAATCTAACACATGGAAAATTGTTCGACTAATGAAACTCAGGTGAGCGACCTAGAGCCATTTGGCCCTCTTGTTTTATTCAAATGTCTTGTAACTTCCAAATTTCATAGTTCAACGATACCCTATAAACTACATAAGGTTTTCACTTGAAACTTTAAATAATTTGATGAAATAATTGCCCTATATATAAACTCAGTTTTGTATTTCAACAAATTTATGCCCCTTCCACTTTCCAAAATATGTACCAACTGAAATACTTCAAATAGTCGAGCGCGCTGTTCTCTGAGAGCTCTTGTTGTTTTTTACAACAGGCAGTTATAAATTGTATCTTGATTAAAAACCAATCGAAGTAAACAAAATTTCCACATTGTGGGAATGATTCAAACGTTAAGGAAAGGATAGCCCAATCAAGAAACGTTTATTAGATTGGCGTATGCCGTTGGGCGGGGGGGCGGGTGGGCGGGCTTGGGATTGCATATGGGATGGGTGGGGTTAAGGTCAAAGTCACTGTTACTAAAAATAGAAAAAGAGTTTCCTCTCAATAACTTGAGAACATATTGAGATATTTGAATGAAACTTCATACATAGATACCTTATATCGAGACCTCGCTTGGGATTGCATTTGGGGTGGGTGGGCTTAAGTTCAAGGTCACTGTAACTAAAAACAGAAAAACGGTTTCCGCTCAATAACTTGAGAAAGCAGGAGATATTTTAATGATACTTCATGCATAGATACCTTATGTCGAGACTGCGCTTGGGATTGCATATGGGGGAGGGGTGGGTGGGGTCAAGGTTAAGGTCACTGTTACTAAAAATGAAAAAATGGTTTCCTCTCAATAACTTGAGAACGCAGTGAGATATTTTAATTAAACTTAATACATAGATACCTTATATTCAGACCTCGCTTGGGATTGCATATGGGGTGGGTGGGGTCAAGGTCACTGTTACTAAAAATAGAAAAACAGTTTCCGCTGAATACCTTGAGAACGCTTTGAGATATTTTAATGAAACTTAATACATACATATCTTATATCGAGACATTGCTTGGGATTGCATATGGGGTGGTTGGGGTCAAGTGCAAGGTCACTGTTACTAAAAATAGAAAAACGGTTTCCGCTCAATAACTTGAGAACGCATTGAGATATTTAAATGAAAATGAATACATAGATACATTATATTTTTGAGACCTCACTTGGGATTGCATATGGGGTGGGTGGGGTCAAGGTCACTGTTAGTAAAAAATACAAAATGGTTTCGGCTCAATAACTTGAGACACATTGAGATATATTAATGAAATTTTATACATAGATACCTTATATCGAGACCTCGCTTGGGATTGCATATGGTGTGGGTGGGGTCAAGGTAAAAGTCACTATAACTAAAAAAAGAAAAATGGTTTCCTCTCAATAACTTGAGAACGTATTGTGATATTTTAATGAAACTTAATACATAGATACCTTATATTGAAACCTGGCATGGGATTGTGTATGGGGTGGGTGGGGTCAAGGTCACTGTTACTAAAAATAGATAACTGGTATCAGCTCAATATCTTGAGAAAGCATTGAGATATTTTAATGAAACTTAATACTTTGATACCTTATATCGCGACCTTGCTTGGGATTGCATATGGGGTGGGTGGGGTCAAGGTCACTGTAAATAAAAATAGAAAAACAGTTTCCTCTCAATAACTTGAGAACCCATTGAGATATTTTAATGAAACTTAATACATAGATACCTCATATTGAGACCTCGATTGGGTTTGCATATGGGGGGGGGTCAAGATCAAGGGCACCATTACTAAAAATAGACAAAGAGTGTCCGCTCAATAGCTTGAGAAGACATAGAGATATTTGAATGAAACTTCATATGTAGATATCTTATATCTAGACCTCGCTTGGGATTGTGTAAGGGGTTGTTGGGGTCAAGGCCACCATAACTACACATTTTTGTGTGTACTGACTTTAATGCATTTTATTAGGCAACTTTTTGTTTTCATGGAATTTCCATGTTTCTTGTCTTTTTAATTGCCCTAATTGCATTTTGATTACTTAGCACATGAAAAACTCATGTATGTCAAATGTATGTAAAGTTCAAGAAGTTGATAATCGCATCTTTATTTAAGGACCAATGTTCATACAACATTTACAGGGAAAATATGTTATATTATATAATGAATAATAGATTTTGATGTGTGCTGAATATATTTTCCGATTTCAATTCTGATAATCATTTTTTTTAAGCCCCCGGCATCTTGATGTCCTTCTGTCCGTCCATGACAAGATTAAGTTCATTTTATTATTACGCCAAGCACCAACACTGCTTACTACAACACTTGGATACTTACACAGTAGTTGCTTATGACCATCCCCAATCCACACTTATCACCCAATCACACTTTGACCTTGACCTAATTTGCACTTAATAATAATTCAAAAGTTTCATTTCTTGGGTAACTACATTTTACTGGTTCGTCTAGCACCAACACCGCTTACTACAACACTTGGATACTTACACAGTTGTTGCTTAAAACCATTCCCTCTTCACCCATATCACCCAACCTCACTTTGGCCTTGACCTAATGTGCAGTTAGAATAATTCAAATGGGCTGTTTCTTGGTTAACTAGATTTTACCGTTTTGTCTAGCACCAACACCGCTTGCTACAATACTTACACAGTTGTTGCTTATGACTATCCACCCATATCACCCAACCTCACTTTTACCTTGACCTTGACCTAATTTGGACATAGAATAATTCAAATGTGCAGTTAGAATAATTCAAAAAATGGGCTATTTCTTGTTTAACTAGATTTTACCATTTCGTCTAGCACCAACACCGCTTACTACAGCACTTGGATACTTACACAGTTGTTGCTTATGACCATTTCCAATCCACCCATATTACCCATCCATACTTTGACCTTGACCTAATTTGGACTTATTGAATAATTCAAATGGGCTGCCCAGCACTGACAGGGGGCATGTGTGTTTATCAAACACAGTGTCTTGTTAACTATAGTATGCAATATGCAGTTCGGACCAGAAGGCTTTGAAGGTAGCCGGTCATGTCTACCATCACTTCCCAAAAGTTAAGGTCAAACCCTGTGGTCCTCTACCAAAATATGGTTCTGCTTCATTGCACAATATGGCCACCAGAGCTAAAAATAGAAAAATGCCTAAACACTCTAGAGACACATGCCTGGCTTGTGAACACTCTAGAGGCACATTTATCAGAATCAGTATTACACATAGGTTGCCATCTAACACGTTTGGTGAGTTATGTCTATTCTAAGAATGTTCTTGTTTTATTTAGATTTTACCATATTGACAGACTACATTTCTCTGTACAATGTGTTAAAATGATCAAATGTAGGATTTGTTACAAAGGTTTCACTTTCTTGCGTTACAGGTGGCTGCTTACGTAGTGAAACGCTGCCTACAGCTGCCTACAGATTACAGTTCCATAGACTGTCCAACAGTTTTGCAGAATTTCTCCAAAGTTTTACCATATCTGCCGAGAGATTTTTCCCTTCAACTACCTCAGGAGACTCTATGTAACCCAATGTGTACACAAGTTTTTCAGAAAGGCTTGGATGATGGAATGGTAGGCCCCAAGTAATATCACACCATCGGTAGAATTGAACTCAGGATTGTAATTATTAACCAATTGCCGATCAAATTCATCACTTGAAATCGTTAGAAAATCGGTTGTTTTTTTCAGGAAATAACAATTAAAATTGCAATTGGTAATATCAGAAGGAGGCCCCCTAGACTGCTGGTCAAATTGCTTAAATATTGATAACAATCGCTTATTACATTTCATTATGACAACCCTTTGAACTTCTGAATCTATATTAATTTAAACATGTAAATCTGTAGGAATTGCTATTTCATGTGAATTGGATTTAAATAGTATGACCATATTGTAATACCACAGAGTGCTATCTATAAATACTAAAAAACCAGATTGTGGTATATTGTAATATTTGTTGATTATGTCTCCCCCCACGTAGTGGGTAGGGAGATCTATTGATTTTGTGCTGGAAAGTTGTAAGCCTTGATGTATTGTCTCCTGACCTTAGTCGAATTCATGAGACGTGCTGCAAATTTAGTGTTACTTTATATAGGGCTAAATTCGCTGGAACTTCTCATTGCCGAAAGATCGTTTATGTGGTGGAAACCTAAAAGTTTAAATTTTCATTAATTTCCATTATTTGTGACAATAAAGTTATAAATCAACGTATTTTACTTAAAGAACACCTAAACTGCTTAACATGTGCCGAAATTTACCTAGAACATGCATTTATTTCCGATTTAAACTTGCGAATAAATCTACATTCATGTACAGTCCACCATGTTTACCTTGCCTTGTTTAACCCTGATGAATGATAGAATTGAATGACCAATCGAAATGACGCAATCGTTTCAGTGTAGTAGAATATCGATTAAAGTTTACACAGTGGAGGACAGCGAGATGTGTTGAAAATGCAATAGTGTGTAGGTTTAAATTGGTGTTGCATCCAAAATGGAAGTGCTATGGTGCAAATATTTATGAAACATTATTGAGGAATGAATTCTCTTTGCAGGTATGTAAATTTTATTAAGAAATATTAATGCTAACCATGCCATTTCAGCGCATGAAAGTAGCGACGAAAATCCTGTCACTACTCTATAGACACATAGGGAGAAATTTCCACCACAGAATTGGTCTTTCCCCGGTTAGGCCCCGCCAATATTGCCCATATAAAAAGTAGCTCAATATTGGCACAGGGCCTAACTTGTTATGCTACTCCTGACATATGCGCTTGTTCTCCACAACCCCTGGTCGGATTTTGACAAACTTCACAGGATTGATCAGTACCAAGTCTAGTTGTCCACATTTTCGACATTTTGTCATTGGTGGAGTTACGGCCCTTTGAAGTTTTTCACATAACATACATTGTCTGCGCTTGTTTTTCGTAACCCATGGTCGGATTTTGACAAAACTACACAGGATTAAACAGTACCAAGTCTAGTTGTGCATATCGTCCGTATGTTGTCGGCCACAGATTTTTGGCACAGTTACGGACCTTTGAAGTTTTTGACAAAACTTCACGGGATTGATCAGTACCAAGTCTAGTTGTGCATATCGTTGGTATGTCAGTAGCGGTAGATTTTTGGCAGAGTTATGGCCATTTTGAAGTTTTTCACATAAGATATGTTGTCTGCGCTTGTTCTCTGTTACCCCTGGTCAGATTTTGATGAAACTTAACAGGATTGATCATCACCAAGTCTAATTGTGCTTAATGTTGGCGGATTTTTGGATGAGTTATGGCCCTTTGAAGTTTTCACATAACAGACCTTGTCTGCGCTTGTTCTCCATAACCCCTGGTCTGATTTTGACGAAAGCACCAAGTCTAGTTGTGCATATCGTCGGCATGTCATCGTCGGCGGATTTTTGGCCCTTTGAAGTTTTTCACATAACAGACCCTGTAAGCGCTTGTTCTCCATAACCCCTGGTTGGATTTTGATGAAACTTCACAGGCTTGATAACCAAGTCTAGTTGTGCACATTGTCGGCATGTCCTCGGCAGCAGATTTTTTGGCAGAACTATGGCCCTTTGAAGAGTTTCACTTAACAGACCTTGTCTGCGCTTGTTCTCGTTAACCCTTGGTCCGATTTTGACGAAACTTCAGTGGATTTATCAGTACTAAGTGTAGTTGTGCATATCCTTGGCATGTCGTCGTAGGCGGTTTTTTGGCGGAGTTATGACCCTTTGAAATTTTTCATATAACAGACCTTGTCTGAGCTTGTTCTCCATACCCCTGCTCGGATTTTGACGGAACTTCACAAGATCAGCCTAGTTGTGCATATCGTCGACATGTTGTCGGCTGCAGATTGTTGGCGGAGTTATGTCATTTTGAAGTTTTTCACATAATTGACCTTGTCTGCACTTTTTTTTCTGTAACCCCTGGTCCGATTTTGACAAAACTTAGTAAAACTAAACTTAACTTTTATGAGTACCAATTCTAGTTGTGCATATCGGCTGCAGCAGAATTTGGGCATAGTTATGGCCCTTTTGTGTTGTTGACAAAACAGACCTTGTCAGTGCTCTTTTACGTAACCACTGGCTGGAATTCGACAAAACTTCACAGGATTTATCAGTAGCAAGTGTGGTTATGCATATCTTTGGAATGTCATGGTAGGTGGATTTAGGGCGGAGTTACGACGGTGCCTGGGGCGAGACATATGTTTAAAAAAAACAAAAAAACTCTAGATTATTGCAATATTTATGCAAGATATTTTTACCTTTTCTGAATGTTCTTAATATGCTTAATACATATCAAATCACTATTTACTATATGATGACTTTTAGCTCGACTTTTTGAAGAAAAGGCAAGCTATTCTACTCGCGTTGGCATTTGCATCCTGGCAAGGTTTAAGTTTTTCGGTTTCTTCAGCTAGTTTCTCAGGAAGGGCTTAAGGGATTTCATTCAAAACATTTATTCCCTATATTAAAATGAACCTATATGCCAACTTTGGTAAGTTTGAAATCTTCAGAATTATGGGCCTTTTTACATTTAGAAATTTTACAAATAAGCTATTATTGGGTTAAAGTTCTTCGGTAAGCTAGTTTTTCAGGAATGACTTGAGGGATTTCATTCAAACTTAAAACTTTTACTCCCTACATTAAAATGATTCCATAGGCCAATTTTGATATCAAAACATTTGTCAAAACAATGGGCCTTTTTACGCTAAGAAAATTTACATTAAAAGCTATTTTGATAGGTTAAAGTTTTTTCGGTAAGCTACTTTCTCAGGAATGGCTTGAAGGATTTCATTCAAACTTAAAACACTTATTCCCTATATTAATCCAGGGTTACGAGCCAACTGGGGCCAAAAAAAAAAATGTTTGTGTTTCGGGTAATGGTCTCAAAAAAGTTGGGTATGGTCGGGACTGAGTTTTTTTTAGCTCCACTGGCCAAAGGCCAGTAAGCTTCTCCAATGGTGGTTTGACTATTGTGCGTGCGTCCGTGTGTGCATAAACATTGCCGACATCTCCTTAAAAACCGGTTTGCCAATTTTGTTGAAACTATAGAAATATTCCTTGGGTTGTCCAGTCTCTGGGAAAGTCGTGAATTTATTACTGGTCACGAGGACAGGTAATGCCCCAAATAGTACTGTCCCGGACCAACTATTACTGGCTACTTATATTTTTGCAAGAAATAATTAAATATTTAAAAACAACTTTGAAGAAAACTAAAACAATATACACTTAGGGTGCTTTATTAACTAAAGCTACTACTATCAGCATGTTAATTTTGCAAGATATATATGAAATTCAATTGTGTTTGTCAAAGTTCCTTCAGCGTCTTCAACACAATCGGTGACCCTCAAGTATTACTTTATGACTGGTGTTAATGTTAAACTTCAACTGGAAATATAAGACAACAACATTGATAGGTTTCCTGTTACACAGTCATTAACGCTTCGGAAATGGTGCGCTTCATCCTGCACCTGTTGGGAACCAATTTTCTCGCAAGATTTGTGATGTCATCTTATTGAGACACAAACATGTCGAGCAAACCAGTTGACGGAACCAGTCAAACAAAAACCGAAAACGAAAGGAGATTCCGAGGGTGATGTAATGTTATAAACATAATGTACAGAATCGATGTCGTAAAATATTTTTGACCGAAATTTTCACCGGACACGAGGACCAGTATTAGTGTTTAATCTAGAAGGGCAGAGGGGCATGGCGCTTGACTTGGAAAAAGGGCATTTTGTGCGCGGTGACACTGTTAATAGTGGCATATCAGGTTGTTGTTTTTTCCTGAATTAATAGCTGAAACCAGATGTGAAATTGTATGTAACTGACTGATTCATTTTATCTGCTTAGTGATTTTTTCAAGTCAAACAAGTACGTGTATTAACAAATCTTAATTTTCCAATAGTATTGCTTTTTATTATTGTTAAGTTATATTGTTGTTGCATTATTTATTCAGAAAATTTATCTATTCATTGTTCATAAGTATTTCCAATGTGCAAATTAGGCAATCATACATGAAAAACTTATTAACAACCGTCAAACTAAAACGTTTATGGGCATGTTAAAATCATGCTTATTAAATTTAATGATAAAATACTTGTTAGTTCTAACCTGCTTTTATTTATACATTTTTTTTACCTTTTTTATTAAAGGAAATATTTGCATTTTCACCTACATTTGTTATATGTTGTTGCTGTTGATGATGACACTGCTACGAATATTTTGATTAATGATGAAAACTTAAATCAAGATAGAAAATTTTGAAAACAAACATTGCAATTCGGATTGAAATGATGTATCCGAATGTTTGTCCGAATTAATAGCTAGTTCTGCAATTCGTTTTTTCATGGACTTTTGTTTATGATTTGAAAAAATATTGTATAAACATGTTTTCTTTTTCATAGTTAATTATTAAAGACCAAATTGAGTCTGCATGTATATGCATTCTGCCATTTATTATTACGTTTATCATAAAATTTGACTAAACAAAATCATTACAAATTGCATATGAAAACGTGGCTGCTAAACGCAGGCAATTTACGCTCACTTTCAAATCAAAATCAGTGTGTTTTATTGTATCTGGACACAAACTCGTCAGCTGATTGCCCCTGCAGCTGATCTTACCAATTGGTGACAGATTAATAAACCATAACATGCCATCACAAAAGGCCCTCGTTAAGGGCAATACAGTCATTAGATAAGAGGGCACTAGGCGCTAATTGCCTTTGAAAAGGGCAGAGTGGCAGATCAATAAAAGGGTGTGGCTGGGCGCCGCGTTGATTAGGTCTGGATAAAACACTACCAGTATTCAGACAGTTTTTCCCGGACCTCATGGATTTTTATCGGCAATGTCTGAGGTCTGATAGTCTTTCACTGAGACTGGTGGTCCTCTACCAAATATTGCTCAAATGGTTCCGGTCCGCTGCAAAAAATGGCTGCCAGAGCTATAAATAGAAACATCTTGAAACATCTCCTAAACCACTGGTTGGATTTCAAAATAATATTACAGAAATGATCCTTGGTTGGTTCTCTACCAAAGTTGCGCAAATGGTTGTGCTCCGTTGAAAAACACGGTCGCCAGGGTTGGGGCCATTTTGCCTTGTATGGCTATATTGAAATCTTCTTGTCAGAACCACTGTTTTACGATGCCCCTAAACTGACAAGACGTGATTGTTTCTTTTTATTTCGTATTTACCAAATGTATTTCGTAAAAACGAAATGTTATTACGTATTAACGTAATACTATTTTGTAAAAACGAAATGTTATTACGTATTAACTTAATAATATTACGTTTAAGCGTAATAATAATTCGTTTAAACATAATATTAGTTCATAATTACAAAATGTATTTCGTAAAAACGTAATATTTATTCATAATTACGAAATGATATTACGTTTTACGAAATAGGGTTAGCTGTATACGTTTATTGCGTTTTAACAAAATACAATTTGTTATAACAAAATAGTATTACGTTTTTATGAAATATGTTTCGTATTAACAAAATAATATTACGTTTTATAAAAAGAACATTACGTTTTTACGAAATAATATTACGTTTAAACGAAATGATATTACGTTTTTGCAAAATAATATTACCTTTTTACGAAATAGTATTTCATTTTTACGAAATTCTTTTCATTTTTACTACATAATATTACGTTTTGTTTAAATAAACAGAAATATTATGTTTCAAAATAAAGTGTATATTGTTACTTTAGGGGCACCGTACTGTTTGGATTTCAAAATAATTTGACAGAAATGTTCATTGGGTGGTTCTCTTCCACAGTTGCTCATATGGTTCTGCTCCATTGAAAAACAAGGCCGCCAGGGGCAGGGCCATTTTTTCTAATATGGGTATTTTTAAAACATTGACTATGTTCATTTCAGAAACCACTGGTTGGCTTTCGAAATAATTTCACGGAAATGTTTCTTAGGTGGTTCTCTACCAAAATACTTTGAATTAGGCCATCCTTAAAAAATAGTTTGTTTGCGGTAACGCGACCGACTCATGAAATTGGGCCCGACTTACAAGTTTTTATAGACTCAGTGAAGCAATATAAAAATTTTCTTAGTTGAAAATGTTAGTTACATATTCACTTTGTTTGTAATTAATTCATTAAGTTTTTATATCAACTAAACACTGCATTGTTATAACCTTGCAAGAATATTTCTAATTTGAACAAACAATATTACACTGGCATACACTAAGCAATATGATTTGCTCTTGTATTTTGTGTTAAGATAATTTGGACCGTGTCTAAGGGTCATCTACATTTGTTCCCACACCCCAAAAAGATGCAAAAAATAACATAAAATCGACCTACCTACCGACCTTGAAAATTCTGGGTCGCATTACTGCAAACAAACATTTTATTTTTTGGTAGCCTTATATTGATCTGTTAAAAAATCATAGCGGCCAAAGAGCTGGGCCTTTTCTCGTTACATAGCATATCAGAGTCCTTTTCTCGTTATACAGCATATCAGAGTCCTTTTCTCGTTATATAGCATATCAGAGTCCTTTTCTCGTTATATAGCATATCAGAGTCCTTTTCTCGTTACATAGCATATCAGAGTCCTTTTCTCGTTACATAGCATATCAGAGTCCTTTTCTCGTTACATAGCATATCAGAGTCCTTTTCTCGTTATATAGCATATCAGAGTCCTTTTCTCGTTATATAGCATATCAGAGTCCTTTTCTCGTTATATAGCATATCAGAGTTCTTTTCTCGTTACATAGCATATCAGAGTCCTTTTCTCGTTACATAGCATATCAGAGTCCTTTTCTCGTTACATAGCATATCAGAGTCCTTTTCTCGTTATATAGCATATCAGAGTCCTTTTCTCGTTATATAGCATATCAGAGTCCTTTTCTCGTTATATAGCATACAATGTATCAGAGTCCTTTTCTCGTTATATAGCATATCAGAGTCCTTTTCTCGTTATATAGCATATCAGAGTCCTTTTCTCGTTATATAGCATATCAGAGTCATTTTCTCGTTATATAGCATATCAGTCCTTTTCTCGTTATATAGCATATCAGAGTCCTTTTCTCGTTATATAGCATATCAGAGTCCTTTTCTCGTTATATAGCATATCAGAGTCCTTTTCTCGTTATATAGCATATCAGAGTCCTTTTCTCGTTATATAGCATATCAGAGTCCTTTTCTCGTTATATAGCATATCAGAGTCCTTTTCTCGTTATATAGCATATCAGAGTCTTTTTCTCGTTATATAGCATATCAGAGTCCTTTTCTCTTTATAGAGCATATCAGAGTCCTTTTCTCTTTATAGAGCATATCAGAGTCCTTTTCTCGTTATATAGCATATCAGAGTCCTTTTCTCGTTATATAGCATATTAGAGTCCTTTTCTCGTTATATAGCATATCAGAGTCCTTTTCTCGTTATATAGCATATCAGAGTCCTTTTCTCGTTATATAGCATATCAGAGTCCTTTTCTCGTTATATAGCATATCAGAGTCCTTTTCTCATTATATAGCATATCAGAGTCCTTTTTTCGCATCTGACACTCTGTACTACATAAGCCAGTGGAGCGTTACAGGCTCTTGCCTCTGGCTTTAACTTTTTTTCAAGACACATTTTGGTAAAAAAAACATTAAAAATTATATAAAATCTGACAAATACGGATTTCAAGGAAAACAATCATCGCTCAAAACTTAAGCCTCGGGTTTTTTTCACTATGCAGGTTGGCCGAAACAATGTTCTTACTGGCCAAGGCTCGCTACCCTGAAAACAAACCAGAGCAGCCTTACAAACAAGAGCCACTTCAGCCCATTATAACTTACTTGGGGAAATACCCTAGGTGTTAACATGATGAAATGAAACTAATGCCGCTGTATACCTGTATATCGCAACACCCCTAGCTATTCCCAGGTGTATTTGAGCAAACTCCTCGCAGCGGTTACCTCCCCTATTGTTTAACGGTAACCACTGCCCTTACAAGTAAAATCCTTCCAGATCTGGAAGGATTACGTGTTTGTAACGTTTACTTATTTAATGCAACGCAGTGCAATTTTCTACATAACTGGAATTTTTATATATCGTTTGCAGTCAGTAATGAAAACAAAAATAACTAATTAACACCGTAAATAATATCTAGAAGATTTATATCGATCATCATCACGTGGTTTGTTATGTTGGCAGGGGTTTGATTAGAGCTATGCTCGGAACCAGTCAGATCTCTGCGCGGAGGTTGGTATTGAGAGACTTAAACTAAGCCTTGTTCAACCGCTCCCTCATCTGCCTGCCATAACTCTTTTATCACGTTTGACATTATTCGTGTATTAAAGGGGTTTAGATAACACTATATTTCACGGGATGAACCTGAAACTATTGTATCGGGTAAAAATTTAAGCAGATACAACAGTTTCATGCTCGATTTATATAAAGTTTGATGAATATCTGTTGATGCAGAGATACTTACTGCTAATGAAAACTTTTGAGCAACAAGTACTTTTATATTGTAATCTGAGGCTAATTCCTAAATTTTGGGTTTTATAGCTACATTTATTTGGTGTTAAATGTTTTATGGCTACATTTATTTGGTCATAAATATTATAATTATTTGAGGTTAAATCTTTGAAGTGCAGTTAGTTATAAAACAACAATTATGCTTTTTTTTTGTTACAGACAAAAAAGCTAGTGAGCAAATGTTTCAAGGTGTCGGAAGTGCCTCTGACTCAGGAAGCTATTAGGTCCATGGGATCTCTTCTAACTGAGCTGCCCTTGGCAAAACTGGAACAGATCAGCAGTGCAGACCTCGTAGCAAACTTTGATAGCATCAAAGAAGGTCTCAAAAGTGAAGACGACATGAGTCAAGGAAAGCAAAAGGCTGTCAGTCAAGGCAGGACAAAGGCTGTCAGAGAGATAGTAAAAAAGGTACACTTAATGCAGATAACAGCAAGTCTCTGCCTCTCGTATAAAGGCTTGTTTAACTTTACAATAATGTATTATTTAATAATATTGATTTGTGGTTGGTTGAAAAAAGTGTTTTTAAAATAAAACAATTAAAAAACCAATTAAGATATATAATCATTACTTACAAAAATGTTGAAAGAAACATTGTATGTCCACACTTCTTAGTCATATTTGGTACAAGAAAAAAGAACATTTTACGTGTAAACATCAGATTCAGTAGTAATATTGAATGGCCATGTTACAATATTGTTGGAGTACTTAAATGTGATCATTTTAATTTCATTTGATGATAATTTGTTTAGGTAATCGTTGTTATTAGGACTTTATGGTATGGCTTTGAAATTCATTTTTTTGTGGCGCCTGAAAAGTAGGGGTTACTTTTGGCGGTGGCAGCAGCGTCCCCTTCAGGTTGCGCAGACAATAACTTGAGAAGTTTCTGTGCTATTATTATTAAACTTTATGAAAGTGTTAGTAGGCATAAAAGGAAGGTTAAATTTGATTTTCGGCATAATTGCTGTTATTGTAATTGAGTGATAAAAGGCATAAAAGGAAAGTTAAGTGCAATTTAAGGCATAATTGCTCTTATCCTACTTGAGTTATGCCCCATTAAAAAAAATAAAATTGTTCAAATAAGGCTTGTGCTGACAATAACTTGAAAAGTTTTTGTTCAATCTTTATGAAACTTTATGGAAGTGTTAGTAGGCATAAAAGGAAGGTCAAGTTCGGTTTTTGGCATAATTGCTCATATCGTACTTGAGTTATGCTCCGTCAGGCATAGTTCTAGTTATATATGTGGCCCACACGCCATTTTGACCCATTTGGAGCTGACGTCATTTCCGAGAAAATGCGAGACAAAGTTGTCACACTTTTTTGCGCAATATTATATCGATAACAGTGTTAAATAAATAATGAAATTACATGCCAAAACGATTTGAACGAGTATCTTTTACTGAAAGTTTGACCTTGTCAACAAACACAGAACTTCCCGTTCCATTACAAGGTAGGTTTTCTTCATTTTTATTTGCAAAATATCATAGTGTTATCATGAAATGCTAATATAATGACGGCCAGGTACCTTCACTATTGTTGTACAACCCATATAAACGATGACACTCTGTAAATATCTGTAAAAATACCATTTTGGTCTTAATTGAATTTGTAACCCGGAAGTGTATAAATCTTAAAAACTGTCTTCTGCAAAATATTATATTGTTTAATCTCAGAAATGAGTCAAGACACAGAAATTTATTCTCAGGCCTCAACAGTTCCATATGCAATTTCCCAGAATAATGACCAAGTTTGTATTGATGAACTTAATAATGTTGATTTACTGTATAAACCAAATGGAGAAAGAGTTTGCTCTTCACTTGTTTATTTTGATCATGCTGCATCAAACTATGAACCTGAGAATGCAGACACTTGTTTGAAATCAGTAATTGTTTATGATAAAGATGATTCTGACTGCAGTGACGCTGGTATTGAAAATGTCCATTCCTCTTGTATTTCCCACGTCAGTCATGACACTCGTATCTCAGATACAAGACAGGTTGATGAAAAGGAAGAGGCAGTTGTTTCAGGGTTTAAGCAAAAAACTTGTGAATGTACTGCTCTCTATGGCCAACCATGTTCAACTGTGGTAGGATTTGTAAATTGTCAAACAATAAACACACTTCAGTGAACAAGAAACAAAACGTCCAAGGCTAAAGCTTTCTCAAAAATATTTTTTTTAAAGGCATCAAATTTGCAAATTGTCTTTTTGCTTTGCACATGCAACATCTGCATCCACTTTAAAGAGAATTACAAAGTCATATGACGATGAAGGCTTAACACCCAAAATTCATGCCATCACACATCAAATGCACTTAGCCTCGATGACAACATCCGCATTAAAAAATTCATCAAAGAGTATGCAGTTGAAAATGGATTGCCATTACCAGGCCCAATGCCAGGTTGTCCTGATTCAACAGTGTTGTTACTGCCCTCAGACAAGACACTTGCTGATATACACAGCATATAATAAGACAGTGCAGAAAAGGCAGATTATCGCCAAGTATCCCTTCAAACATTCAGAAAAAGGTGGAAAGAACTTTGCCCACATAACAATGTTACAAAATCAGCTACAGATTTATGTTGTGTCTGTCAAATCTTCTTGGCAAAGCTAAACAGTAGTGGTAGAATGTCAGAAGAAGACAAAGAGGATCTGGCAAAACAATACTCTGACCATCTAGGAATTCCGAGGAGGCAGCGGCTTTTATATAAGTTTTAGACAGCAAAGCCACTTGCGCTTCTCAGGATATTGTTGAAGGTGTGAGATAGAAAATGCAAATTAGACATACAAGTTATTATTGTTATTATTTTTATTATTATTATAAACATATGCACATATTTTGGCAGCAAAATTATCATGCATTTCATTCATTTCTGTTTAAAATATGTTCTCATTATTCAATATAATTTAAAAAAATTGTGTTAATTTCATATGTGCATGAATACAGGGAATTAAATTATGATTTGTAAGATTTTAACCATAAATCATATGCATTGTCAGTAAAAAAAAAAAGGAACATTAAATATTTTTAAATTTAATTCAAACATTCTTTTATATATTATATTGCAGGGTCAGGTCCATGTACATTTGATGGCACTATACACTATTCATGGGACTTCGCCCAGACAGTACATTACCTGCATCATGCCAGGCAGGTCGGCCCAATTTACTTTGCCTCGCCCAGGAAGTGCCATGCGTTTGGAACGTGCTCCGAAGGAACAGGTAACATGTTATGGAATCAATTGCCCGAAATTCTGATGCCTTTGTAAACTATAATGGTCTATTTCATGTAAAATTGTAATACTGATTTTAGGCAAGACAAATGTTAAATTAAATTTACATTAGACTTGTAACATGCTCTGACCTTATATTTTTCTATTGCAGGACGACAGACATTCTATTTAATAGATGAGGCTGAGCTACTTGGGAAGGGGGCAGACTGTGTGATCAGCTTGGTGCACCATTACTTGCAGCACTATGGTGGTGGAGAGAAGAATGCACAGGTATACCAGGATATTAAATTTATGGACAAAGAATGTATACAGAAATAGCAATTTATTATTCTGTTTGTTGTAAACTAACAAAGTAGAGCTTCTAATTTATGTGATACATATTGAAAACCAATATAGACAGAATGATTACTTAAATAGCGTTTTGACCTTTTTGTTGCTCTAGGTCCATTTTGACAACGCTGTACGTCAGAATAAGAACCATGCAGTCATATGGTATTGCATGTGGCGAGTGATACAAGATTAGTATAGACAATATAATTATTTTATTTCCCATCGTAAACACCTGAATGCAAGACTAGCAAATGATAAGAAATATGAAATTTCCCCTATGTTTCCACAAATCATTATATTCAGTAACATTTATTTTCTAGCACCAGAGGTGTGTAAATCCCATGCCGACTTGTCCGACGCTGGTCATTTTACTGTCGGACAAGTTAATTTTGCCTGACAAGTGCGTGAAATTCAGGGTGTGAAACTGATGTAAAAGTTGAAAGTTAATTATCATATATTTGAATATTTGAATAACAAATTGTGTTTCATTTATTATTTAATAAAATTAACTTTTAATGAAAAAATATATCAGAAAGGCCTGGAATAAAAACTATATTTTTATTTGTACAAGTGGCTATTGCATGCGGACAAGTAGATTTTTGCAAATAACTTGTCCATGGACATATTAATAATTTTAGTATTTCCACACCCCGGTGCATGAAAAGTATTAGACAAGCTTCTAATTTTTCAGGCCTTCATGAATCCATTAGCATCAACACACTGTTGGCCGGACACACACAATTTGCCGCAGACTGGCATTTTGGTGGGTGGAAGGTTAAGTGGAGGGCAAGTGATGCAGAGACTATACAGGACATTGCCAACACTGTCCAGTCCTCATCTAGATCTGGACATAACATGCCCCACCTATTGTCACAGCCAGGGAGACCGGTCCAGTTCTTTGAGTGGAAGTTGTACCTTGTGTTGTACCTTGTGGACTTCTTAAGGAACATCAAGTGTATCACTAAGTACCACCATTTCTTTGTTTCCAAAGATCAGCCTGGTGTCCTGCGCTGTAAGGAGTATGCTGACTCCACTGAAGAATGTTTTGAAGTGTGCAGTAGATAAGAATGCAATGCCATCTCTCAAGAACATTCCCACACTCCCTTTAGCAAGGCAGTGGTACCTGTATGAAAACATTTCCAAATTTGTCAGGTCAGAGTCTGCAAGAGAGAAAACATTTCCCAAACCACAATTGCCAAAGTAATATTTATTGTGAACTGGTTGTCATAAAGAAATGTGTCACTGATATCTATATTTTCATACTAGATTTGGTAGATTAAATGGTTATTTTATTGATTTCAACTTGATCATTTTGATCTGGAAAACTACCGGTTGATGTTTCAAAAAAGAATCGGAATTTGATTTGTTTATCTCACCTGTTAGCTTTCTTTACATTCAAGCTTAAATTAATTATACATAAACTATATACATTGTAGTTGAATGTTAAAAATTATTTGTCAGATGGAACAATCAAGATATTTCTTGATTTATATTATACATCTGTAGATGTAAAAGTAATCTTAAGACTTACCTTCAGAAATGAAGGTATTCCGACTTAACTTTTTAAATCATAAACAGAATTGTGTTTATAACTTTTACTTGTATTTGTAAATTGTGTAGGTCAAGTTGTTGTCCAAGTTTATCTTTCAATGGTTGTCAAATACACATTGCCATATTGTATGTATTATGTTTTGAAATAATACATTTTAGATATTTAAGAGTATGACCACCAGGTTTAAGAATTCATTACTTTTGATGTGTCATTTTCTTGTTGAATAGATTACCCGTAAATATAGATTGTAAATAGATTGTGAATACATTTATTAATTTAATGATTTTTAATATTTTTCAATTCGATATTTTTCAGACAGATTTTGATGTTGTAATTCTCAGTTTGAGAAGATTGGTTACCGTGGCAACCATTTTTTGACTTTATAAGGTTAATCTTTTGGCAGTTAGTTTATATGTACAACATTTAAATTACCTTGGAATTTGTTTTAAATTTGATTGTATATGAGTAACATTAAATGTTTTAGATTTTCTGATTCGATTTATTGCTTAACCCATGGTTACAAAAGGCAGTAAAATCTACATTGTTATGAATGTTCACACATCTGAATATGTGGACATAACTTTTTTAAATTGTTCATCAATCTTTTTTTCATGAACATATTTTTGTTTAATTTTTAAATAATTAAATCAGTTGATATTAAAGAAATTCTTATTTTTAGAAGATTGGTTACCATGGAAACCATTGTTTGACTTCATAATGTTGATGCTTTTGGCAGTGTAGTGAATATGTTAAACTGTTTTTGCTATTTCCTTTAACATATTATGGCTTGAATGTTGTTTAAAAGGTGATTGTATATGAGTAATAAAAACAGACTACTTTTGGATTTTCCGACTTTATTTAATGCTTACACTATCATTACGAAAAAGGCCGTAAAATTTACAATTTTAGGAATTTCCACAAACAAGTTCAGATTTAGATTCCCAATGCATTACTATACCTGAAAATGATAATATCTCAAAATGTCATTGTTTTACCAAATGGGTCAAAATGGCTTGTGCAGCCACATATATTGTATAACTTTAGGGACCAGCCTTTGTTTTATTATTCTGTTATTTTCACTGAATTAAGTAATCAAACTTACTATTGCTGCAGGTAGCCACACAGTCTGGTGACCTGTCACAAATCAGTGACTGCAAGACCTGCATCCAGTCTCTGTCCGTTAGGGACCTAAAGAAAACGATCACATCTAATGACACAGCAGAAGTGCTTACCAAACTGGGCCTAAACAACCATACTGTGCAGTTCACTGACTCGCAGGTAGGACTATGTATAGATCCTTCTCATTTGTATTATCAGTACATCATTGCTCCAAGAATACTTTAAAAGTATCTGAGACGTGTGGTGGGAAAACCGGGCTTAATGCATGTGCCTAAAATGTTGTCCCGGATTAGTCAGTGCACTCTGCACAGGCTAATCCAGGATACACTTGCGGCTTTTATGGTATAACAGTCTCCGCGAAAGACCGTTGGACCTTGGACAGTGCAGATAAAAATTCGTGAGGTCCGGAAAAACTGTCCGAATACTGGTCCTCGTGTCCGTAGAAAATTTCGGTCGAAAATATTTTACGACAGCGATTGCTGTACGTTATGTTTAGAAAATTACGTCACTCTCGGAATTTCCTTACGTTTTTGGTTTTCATTGGACTAGTTCCGTCTTGCGTTTTAATTGGTAGAATTTAAACATGTTTGTGTTTCCATAAGATGACGTCACAAGTCTCGCGAGAGAATTGGTTCCCGACTACATGGTTGATGTGACAGTGTAATGACTGTGTAACAAGAAACCTATCAATGTTGTTGTCTTGTATTTCCAGTTGAAGTTGAACATTAACAACAGACATAAAGTCGTATTTGAGGGTCACCGATTGTTTTGAAAACGTTGAAGGGACTTTGACAAATACAATTGAATTCATATATATCTTGGTAGATTAACATGCTGATAGTAGTAGCTTTAGCTTATAAAGCACTCTTAAGTGTATATTGGTTTTTTTTTTTATAAATATATTGTTTTTATTGTATTTAAATTTTTCTTGCAAAAAAAAATAAGTGGCCAGTAATAGTTTTCCGGGCCAGTAATATTTGGGGCATTACCGGTCGTCGTGGCCAGTAATAAATTCACGACTTTCACGGAGACTGGTATTATCTGTTTCAAGGAAGTATCTTCTAAACACAAATCCACTGTAGGCGGAAAGTGCTCTCCTGGATTATATTCTGCGGACTGCACAGACTAATCTGGGACAACACTTTACGCACACGCATTAAGCCCGGTTTTCCCACAACGCGGCTCATTTAAGGCCAACATTTTAGTGAGATCTTTGATATTCACAAAGATATATGTGTAAGCCCATGAGATTTTTGGCCCAAAAACAATAAATCATAGCAAAAATTCAATATTTATACAAGTAACCCGATAAATAATATTTTTCGTTGACAGTTTCAAGATTTAAACGATTATTTGAAAGATCTTAATCATAATCCTGACTTTCCCATACAAATCATGTGCCGCAACTTTGATGTCAGTTTTCTCGAAACGAGGCAGGCAGCAATTGTGATAAAAATCTCATGGGCTGCCACATATGTGCTATTATGTATTTGCATTTTAACTTCACAAATTCATTCCTATTATGTATTGTAACATGTATGTCATTTGAAACATTATTGCTTTTTTTGCCTCCGCAAAAAAAGTTTGAAAAGGGTGCATACTGAAGTCTCCATGTTAGTTGGTTGGTCTGTTAGTATTTTGTCAAGCGAACTGCTTCTACATCCTTTGGCAGATTTTCATGACACTTTAAACCGTTCATCCTACATGATGTGACATTTGTTTTTTATTCATTTTAAAATGGCCGACTGGCAGCCATCTTGGATTGAAGCTTCTCCTTCGAACTACTTCTTCAATTTTTGTTTGATTTACATGAAACTTCTCACGCTTCATATTCATAAGAAGTAAAAGTGCATTACATCATTTTCAAGTTGGGCAGATTCAAGATGAATTGTTGATTTGTTCAATTTTGTGGAGTGGCAGATTTCCATAAAACTTCATAATGCATAGTAGTGTTTGGAATAATATTTTCTTGAACAAAATTCAAAATGGCTGATGGTTACCATCTGCGATTTAGTATTTAATCATTATAATTAATTTAAAGAGCTTTCTGTAACACAATTTATTTATCTATTGTTGACATTATAAATATGCTAATACTTATATTATCTGCAATTGGGTCAAGGAGGCAATTGCAGGTATTCATCACTCCTGAGATAGCTCTAATTTCTTGTTGGTTAGATAAAATGTAAATTTTATGTGACATTATTCGTATGTCTAAACATTATAGGCTAAATTCCTAGCCAAGAAAGTGATTGCTGCTAATATCACAACATTATCAGTAGCTGACTATAGGTATTGCACATACTATTGGCACTTGCTATTTGATAGTTGGATTAAGCTGTTTGCTTTCCTTGTTTTATTCTGGTTACACTTGTTTCTGTTCATTGTATCATTAAAATGTGAAAAATTAATATGTGTAAGTACTGTAATGTTGTTCTACAAAATGCATTCCATTTGCAAATATTTGAAACAAAGGCCCAGTGCCGTGTCTGTCTGTCAGTCTGTCTGTCTTATCCATGTCTTGCGAAGAGTTTAATCGGAATTGTATTGAAAGGATGAATCTTCATATGTGGCGCATAGTGGGAAAACCGGACTTAATGCATGTACAGTCTGCACAGGCTAATTCGGGATGACACTTTCCGCCTTAAGTGGGTTTATGGTTAGAAGACACATCATTGAAACAGACAATACCATACAAGCGGAAAGTTCCATCCCAGATTAGCCTGTGCGGACTGCACAGGCTAATCCGGGACGACACTTTACGCACATGCATTAAGACCGGTTTTCCCGCGGCGCAACTCATATAATGATGGAGGATGTTGAGAGGAAGTGCAGTTGGAAAAATACCAGAATGGAAAATATTCAGTATTCTAGACATTTGTACCACTTTTTTAGTAGTAAATGTGTGGCACATTTAACTGCATTACTAAATTATAAAAAGATTCAAATGAAAAAGAAATGGAAAGATAGAAGAGCATCATGAGTAAGTGTGAGTTCAGTATTTAGAGTTATTGCAATTTGTTTAATTTATCTTATGAAACATTGCTCACTTGATAATGAACACAATTATTATGAATTTATTCTCAAAAATGTTTGGGGTAACTTAATTTTAGCTTGGTTAATGATTTCAACTAGTTTGTTAAAATGTTACCTTGTAGTCTGTTGAAACACAAGTAAATTGAAGCAGTTATTATATACAACCCATCAAAGATTTATGAATAGTAGTTACCAGGCACTGATTTCTACCATTATTTGTCTATTATAGAAATATTACCTTTACATAATTTTAGTTATTATTATATCTACTAATGTATTTATTTGTACAAATAAAACTTGCTTGTGTCTTTCCATAATATGACAACATTTCATTGCAATCAACTTTTTTTTTTTAAGTTTAATTATGAAAACCATTACCAATGCAGTAATTATATTGAACTCCACTGCCAAATCTGTGCAAGATGACAGCTCTTCAATAAATATCACCTGGCTTTACTGTGGGTTTACTTCCACAATGCACGCCTGATAATGTGATACTGTGGCATGTCTTTCAGGGGAATGAAGTCCATTGTGAAGGGCCTGCTGTCTCGGGACGTGGAGAAGATTGCAGAGGATAACAAGAACAGGTCTGACGGTCTGGCCATTGCCGTCGTGTTCTGTGAACAGACCAACTGGCCCACCAAGACGGTAAGCTAGTGTACTTACTTTGATTAGGTCATACAAAGTACTTACCATACTCAGGATCTGAATATTTGCACTTTGAAATGTATATATATATTTTTGTTTCATTTATTTTGAATTGTTTTTATATTATTTATATCATGCACAGAGCATAATAAAGAAATAGAGAATATTATTTTGTTGATTTTGGTGTAAGATTGTTTCATTTACTGTTTTAAATTGGGAACCAGCGTGAAACAGTGAAAATTACAATAGTGGTAAGTTTCACTGTTTTGAAAACAGTGAATTGCCAATTTCATTTCACGGACATTTCCCTATTTCCCTATAAGTCACTGGAGAGCATAAAATAATAGACGATACTTATTTGCATATGTAGATACAACCCTTTGCTCCTGACATATAGGAGGGATTTACAACCACGTCACTGATATCTGTTATGTGTACTAGGTGTGCACGCTTTCCTGGAAGGGCGGACAAACAACTGTTAACTGGGGCTACTTCGAATAGGATATTTGCTGTAAAATTTACAGAAAATGATATACCTGGAGCAAAGTTTTGCTCAGGCCCCCCCAAAAAATAGTCCTGTTTCTGGTCTCCCGATCAACCCTTTACTTTTGCTGCCGACCTTACATATTTTCTGGTCCAAAAATAATACAGACTGAAAAAGACTGTTACTGTGTACAACACAAACCATTCTCCCATCATAAAAAAATAAAATATAAATCCCTAACTACTGACCCTTTTTTGTGGGGGGCAGGAGACCAGAAACTGAAGTGTTTTTTTTTTGGCCTCATCTAAAATATCTGAGCATTCTATTGTTAAACTACATAGTTAGATTGCTTAGGTTTAAAATCATCTTAACAATTTGCTCTATTTGATTGTTTGGCTAAGATATGCATTTTCTTAGTTGTTCTCTAACCAAGTTCCTAGAGAAATTTGTTTTAAGACAATAATTTAAGAAAACATTCTGTATATAAATGGAAGTTAGGAGTTAAAAGTTAAAACATAGACATATGATTGGGTCTAATAAAGGATATGAAAGTTTTGACTTTTAACATAAAAATGACAGTTAAATCATTAACTTCCTATGATCTAGTATCTATTCATTTTTCTCTGACAATGCTACAGATGTTTAAGTTTTTTATCTTAGTATTTTTTTAAGTATCATGCTATTTAAGGATTTATCTGAGAATAATGTTGTTGTTTTTTTGGACAGCTTTGCACCCGTCTTAAAAGTTAAAAAATTTCTAAGACATTAATAATTAAGATTTCATTTGAAATTTTAATTAAAAACTTATAAACATGATAAATTGGTAAACATACACTTGCATGCGATTAAAATATTTCAGGCTGATATTTTGTATTTATTATTTTGTACACTTTCATCAATGTATTTAACTGAATATTCTAACCCCGACGAATAGTATTAACTGACGTCAAAAGCATAATCTAATACAGAAGTTTAAAAAGATTTACAGCCAAAATGTTCCTATTTTTTGGAAAAATGTCCAAAATTTTCTTATCAGAAAAAAATATGCCTTCCAATATGTTTAAAATGTTCCTTTAAATGTTGTTTTATTGCAGTTAGATACAATGTTTATTATGTTATTTGTTAACCAATTCAATGTCATATGATTTTTTTTTTTTTTCATTTTTTTAGACAAAATTAATGTTCTCTAATAAAAAAGAAAACTATTTTAGATAAAAACTTAATGAATTAAAAGGTAATTAACCTAGCTTCAAGTAAGATATAGTAATTTCTAAGAAAGTTTCAGAATACCGATTTTCTACAAATAACATAATATATACAGTACACTTATATTGTCTTAGAAAATTCTATTTAATAATGTAATTTTCTAAAACAATATTAGTGTATAAATTATGTTATTTTTAGAAGATCCATTGAACATTGTCTAACATTTTTAAACCAACACAGACATATTGAAATAATTTTTGGTACACATGTGTAACATAATAGAATACAGTCAAGTTCAATGTTGGTTACAAACCACTAAATTTTGACAGTTATTGCCCCTTTTCGACTAAAAATTCCCTAAAAACATGATTTATGGACGATAACTCAAGAATGGCTTGAGATAGTCAAATAATTCTTGGTATACATGTGTAACATCATAAAATATGGGTCAAGTTTGACTTTGGTTACAAACCACTAAATTTTGACAGTTATGGCCCTTTATTTGACTTAAATTCCCTAAAAACATAGTTTCCTGACGATAACTCAAAAATGGCTTGACATATTTTAATAAATTGGTACACATGATTGTGTAGCATAAAATACAGGTTCAGTTCGACTTTGGTTTCAAACCACTAAATTTTGACACAGTTATAGCCCCCTTTTTGACTTAAATTCCCGAAAATCATGGACAGTAATTCATGAAAGGCTTCACATATTTAAATTATTTATGGTACATAGGTGTAACATCATAAAATACAGATGAAGTTCAACTTTGGTTACAAACCACTAAATGTTGTCAGTTATGGCTTCTATTGAAATTAATTTTTTCCAAATACACTGTTGACTATTGACAAATTAAAGCATTCTTTCTCTGTCCATTTCTTTCGAATGTATGCAACGTTTTGTAATAAGGCCATATTGTGGGGATATATCCATCACTCATGTGACAATTCTAGTTTTAACAGAAAATCTACTTAAGAAACAACAACAGTAGTTTGGGCATATAAAATAGTCCTTGTTGCAAAAGTGCAGACTATTTCTTGAAAATCTTCAGTGAGCTGGTGTCATTATCATGACCATTCCATGAAAACATGTTATTTTTTGTTTTTTTTAATTGAGTCGGGGGGTTGGGGGAGGAGAAATAAAAATAATATGTCTTTATCACCAGTCGACCAAAAAAAAAAAAAATGGAATTTTTTTTTATATTTATTTATTTTCAAAATAACACATTTTTTAACAGTAACGGCCAAAAACATGCACTTTTAAGACATACTAGTCAAAATAAAATAGTTGAAAAGTCTTTAACTACGTATTTAAACAGAATTAAACAATCATTATTTGATACTTATCCAAACATTTATTATTTTTAACTTGACAACTGCTTTTGTTTCATATTGTATTGTCATATTTCTGTGTTTGTACACTTGTTATTATTTTAATTTAAACATTAATTAGCTGGCACTTTCGTTGACCCCAGTATCAATTTTCATTCTTTTTTGTAACTACTGGATCATCTGGAGCTCACTAACTTAATACTGAAATTTAGTAGTTTTCCTGACAGGTTTTCTTTTATTCATACTTTAAATTGACATGGCCTATAAGTTTACCCTAAAAGTTTACCTATTTTCAAACTGGTCCGATGCAATCATTAGGCAATTTATACAGTCTAATAATGCATATAATTTAAGAATGGCATTTTAATCAGTAATATTTATTTCATCAAACCTACCCAAAGCTTTTCATAATGTCAAAGTGTATGCCTGAGAACACCTCTGCTTCGTTGGCAAAGACACTCAAAATGATTACTTTTTTTTCACATAAATTGGTAACGATGTCAGAAACTGTGTTGTTCTATGGTATTTTTCAAATTGAAATGGATTCTCTTTCGTTTTTTATCAATTTTCAGATTTTTAGGGCCTGGCCTTTTCATAGGGAAAATTAGCACGAAATGCCTGATTTGGGGGGGGAAAAAAAAAAAATAAGCAATTTGGGGGGAAGATATTAACAGCTATAAGATGTTTACAATCCACACATTAATAATTGTAAGCATCATGTAATTGTAGTATGATTTGTCACTATTCCCCTGTCATCTGTCTTTTCTAGGAACACTGGCCATTGGAGGAACCTACCTCAATGTTTTTATTGTTTTAATTGATATCTATTTTACTGTCAGTGCTGTAGAGTAATATTATGGCATTAACAAAAGCACTTAAATTACTTGCACTACATTAAATGCATTAAACATTGTAGTTTATTGTTCATTGCAGTAATTTGAATAACTTTAAATATAATTTTCATGTCAACATGTAATACACTCACTGTTATAATATTAACAAGTGCTTCACAAAATATTAATGAATGAACTAAAATTTGTAAATAGTATACTATAATGAATTGTTGTACTCTGGTTAACATAAAAAGGCTGAACAAAATATGTATCAATTAGTACACGTATCAAAAACAACTAATTAGTAAAATAGGATATTGTATTTGAAGTAAGAACTGAAGAACAATCCACTTTGACTTTACTGTCCGAAATGTAAACACACCCAATAACCAGTCCATTTGACATATTCCAGACACAAAATTTCCCACTCCATTTATCAATAAGATAATCCTTTAATTAGTTGTGTCCACTGATTTTTGAACAGCCTGCTAGCAATCATCTTTAAGAAGACAGTGAATATTGACAAACAGCTCAGTTGTTTTCACAAATTTGATAATGAATTTCCAAGATGAAACCATGCACCTGGCAGACTGTGCTAGACTGGCTATTGGAAATTAATAGTTTGTGTTATAAACTATGTGTTCTATACAAAAACCAGTCCTTACATTTTGCTGAATTTATATTCGTACTCAAAGTGTTTGGTCTCCATGGGGAAAGAAATGGAAATAGTACTTTTTATTGGAACATAGTACAAAACATTTTAGCTATCGGCATATAATTTTTTTGTGCTATGAATAAAATACAAAGTCGGCGGGGATATTAATAATAAAATTCACAAAAGTTACTTTTATTTTTATTTGATTTTGTCAAAATTTAGGGTCGGCGCTCTCGTAAAACAAAATATAAAAAAATGTTGGCCTAACTAAAGTAGGTTTACAAGCCTCACACTGAAGTTTTCAGTATTGAGGAGATTCCATTGTTGATGAGTTATACAGTGTTCATATCTGAGGGATTTTTGGAATATTTGTGTAATTATTAATTATTTTTGTTACTCGTAAGCCAAAACAAACTGTAATTTTAGTAGTGAAAATTTGTAACTAAGAGAAACTAAACATGCACAAGTAATTTACAATCAGTCGTATCATTCATCATTAACAGTGGAATAATGTCCATCTGACAAATGCCAAAATTAGGACTCATTGAACAAAAGACACTTAGTAAATTATTATTATTCTTTCGTTTACACTTCTTGACATTGTTTCTGTAAAACACTTGGTTGCGTTGCTCAGCAGCCGAAGAAATAATATGTTGTTTATTGTTCTGCTCTGGAAATGGTTTCCACTTCATGACATCAACCGAGACTTTCAAATTTGGTTTGGACTTGATGGAAATGATGAAAACTTGCGACGGTCTGAAAGATTTTAGTCAGTCATCTATGGTATATAAGTGGCATAAACGATTTAAAGATGGACGAAACTCCATTGAAGACGACGAAAGGACCGTTCGGTCATCTTTTGTAATCCCATCCGTACAAGAAATGAAAGGACCGGTAGGACATCTGTTGTGATCCCATGACATCAACCGAGACTTTGAATTAAGAAGTGTCATCAAATTTGGTTTGGACTTAGAAATCGCCATTCGAACCAATGGAAATGATGAAAACTTGCGACGGTCTGAAATATTTTAGTCAGTCATCTATGGTATATAAGTGGCATAAACGATTTAAAGATAGACGGAACTCCATTGAAGACGACGAAAGGACCGTTCGGTCATCTTTTGTAATCCCATCCGTACAAGAAATGAAAGGACCGGTAGGACATCTGTTGTGATCCCATCCATACGAGAAAAGGTGAGGAATATTATTCCAGACAGACGCAGCACTGTGTGACAGATTGCAACAGAACTTGGTGTTTCTTGTTCGACCATTAATGAAGTTTTGACTAAAGTGTGAATACAACTCTCACTGAGATAAGTTTACTGGGGTTTGAACTGTTGGAGCATCCTATATACAGCCCCAATTTGGCTCCTATGGATTTCAGAATGTTCCCCGAAATCAAAGAGTGTCCTCTGAGGCCAACATTCTCAATTATTGAAGATTTGACGTTGGCAACCAGGCGAATTGTGTCGCAAATGGACATAGACTGGTATAGAGAGACATACAGCAAGTGGATTTCCAGACACCAGAAGTGCATTGCGCTATGTGGTGACTATGTGGAGAAAGTGTCTCACTCGATGTAAATGACGTTTGAAGTGTCCGTGACATCAAATTGGCCTACTGCATGCACCAAGTGTCATAAAGCGATTGTTTTTAAAGTGTTGTAACTTTTTTGTATGTACTTGTGTATTTCTACAATATTTTCATAGGATGATAACTAATAAATGAAATTTGTTTTTGTGGTAAGTTTATGACATTATCATTAAAATGAACAAGATCGGAGGCAAATTATACAAACATTCCAAACAGCCCTCGTATGATTTAAAATTGTTACAAATAATTGATCAGAACCCAAAGCTTACATGTTCCACAGCAGTTGAAACCTCCACTTTGTCTTACTGCAGTTGCGCTCAATATATGAGATGATAGTAGATGGACTGGAATTCAGAAATTCTTCTGACCCCATGAAGGCCCTTACTGCTGTAGATGTAGCAGGTTTCGGATGCGAATGCCTGATGAACTTTGTGTAAGTTACTATTTCATCTAAAAATACACTGGAAAACAGACATGTGAATGCAAAACACAAGGTACTCAACAAAATAAACAATAATTTAAATGTGATTTTGGTAGTTACATTATTTGATGCTTAAATGTACCAAGAGTAAGAAGCAATTCTATTCCTTTAAAAATGGTAATAAGCACTTCTATTCCTACAAAAATGGTACCGTAATAAGCACTTCTATTCCTTCAAAAATGGTACAGTAATAAGCACTTCTATTTCTTCAAAAATGGTACCGTAATAAGCACTTCTATTCCTTCAAAAATGGTACCATAATAAGCACTTCTATTCCTTCAAAAATGGTACCGTAATAAGCACTTCTATTCCTTCAAAAATGGTACCAAAATAAGCACTTCTATTCCTACAAAAATGGTACCATAATAAGCACTTCTATTCCTACAAAAATGGTACCATAATAAGCACTTCTATTGCTACAAAAATGGTACCGTAATAAGCACTTCTATTCCTACAAAAATGGTACCATAATAAGCACTTCTATTCCTTCAAAAATGGTACCGTAATAAGCACTTCTATTCCTTCAAAAATGGTACCATAATAAGCACTTCTATTCCTACAAAAATGGTACCATAATAAGCACTTCTATTCCTACAAAAATGGTATGGTAATAAGCACTTCAAGCACTTCTAATCCTACAAAAATGGTACCGTAATAAGCAATTCTATTCTTACAAAAATGGTACCATAATAAGCACTTCTATTTCTTCAAAAATGGTACCGTAATAAGCACTTCTATTCCTACAAAAAATGGTACCATAATAAGCACTTCTATTCCTTCAAAAATGGTACCGTAATAAGCACTTCTATTCCTTCAAAAATGGTACCGTAATAAGCACTTTTATTCCTTCAAAAATGGTACCATAATAAGCACTTCTATTCCTACAAAAATGGTATGGTAATAAGCACTTCAAGCACTTCTAATCCTACAAAAATGGTACCGTAATAAGCAATTCTATTCCTACAAAAATGGTACCATAATAAGCACTTCTATTTCTTCAAAAATGGTACCGTAATAAGCACTTCTATTCCTACAAAAAATGGTACCATAATAAGCACTTCTATTCCTTCAAAAATGGTACCGTAATAAGCACTTCTATTCCTTAAAAAATGGTACCGTAATAAGCACTTTTATTCCTTCAAAAATGGTACCATAATAAGCACTTCTATTCCTTCAAAAATGGTACCATAATAAGCACTTCTATTCCTTCAAAAATGGTACCTTAATAAGCACTTCTATTCCTACAAAAATGGTACCATAATAAGCACTTCTATTCCTACAAAAATGGTACCGTAATAAGCACTTATATTCCTACAAAAAATGGTACCGTAATAAGCACTTCTATTCCTTCAAAAATGGTACCGTAATAAGCACTTCTATTCCTTCAAAAATGGTACCGTAATAAGCACTTCTATTCCTACAAAAATGGTACCATAATAAGCACTTCTATTCCTACAAAAATGGTACCATAATAAGCACTTCTATTCCTTCAAAAATGGTACCATAATAAGCACTTCTATTCCTACAAAAATGGTACCATAATAAGCACTTCTATTCCTACAAAAATGGTACCGTAATAAGCACTTCTATTCCTACAAAAATGGTACCATAATAAGCATTTCTATTCCTACAAAAATGGTACCATAATAAGCACTTCTATTCCTACCAAAATGGTACCGTAATAAGCACTTATATTCCTACAAAAAATGGTACCATAGTAAGCACTTATATTCCTTCAAAAATGGTACCGTAATAAGCACTTATAATCCTTCAAAAATGGTAATAAGCTCTTCTATTACTTCAAAAATGGTCATGTTGACCCCTACTTCACAGTATTAATGTTAAATGTTTAATGTTGATGTTCCTTAATTACCACAATGTTATGGTGACATAGACTCGTTGGGCCGGATGTAACTTGGCAATTATTGTATACCGCTTGTAGAGTATGTATTTATTTACATGTAACGTCAACAAAAACGTATGTACTTGGTAGGACTGAAGTTTGCATTAATATTAATATTCACATCTTCCAGAGAAGATCAGTTAGCCTCTATGGACCCATTGGTCTGTACCGACGTCTGCAAGAAAGTTGGACAGTGCGATAATTTTGACAGACTCAACCGCGTACACAGGAAAAACTTCTTATATGGATGCATGAAATGCCAGGTTTGAGGAGTTACAATAGGAAGTTGATATTCATTCTAACAGGACAGGGGTGGTATTCACAAAGCATCTTAAGTTGTTTTTTTTCTTATCCTTAAATCTGGAATTTTTTTCAACCATATCATTCAGTACAGAAACAATTAAGCACTTATTTACATTAAAAAAAAAAATCAGTATTACTATGTTATTTTAGGCATATCAGCAGCACATGCCCGTGGTTGTTTAGTAAAGAAATAAAATGCATTCAAATTTGCACTTAAGTTAAAATATTTGAGAAATGATTGAAGATGCTTTGTGAATATGACCCCACAAATTTTGCTTTTGTACTGCTTGTCCACTTTGTCCAATTTTTAACACGGCATAATGCCATTATCACCATGTACACCAGGAACGTCCCCGAACAGGGCGTAATTCTTGGACCTATTGGAATGTATACATTTTGTTGTGTTATCTTTATCAACAGTCTATTTTAACAAGGTTTGAAAGTGTAACATATATTATGAAAAATGTTTTCTTTAAAATATTTGGGTTATTAAATTGGGGTATGTGGTTGGTCATGGGCTGGCTGGCGGGCGTGGGACGTCCAACTGGGGTTTCCGCTCAATAACTCGACAACAAATTGAGATATATTAATGAAACTTCATACATATATATACCTTATAGCAAGACCTTGCTTGGGATTGCATATGGGGTGGGTGGGGTCAAGGTCACTGTTACTAACAAGAGGGCCATGATGGCCCAAAGTGCTCACCTGAGAACTGGTACAGATGAAGACCATACTGTTGTGACAGGTTTGAAAATTAAGGTATCTGAACAATCCACAGTGGGGGTAGGATCAATTTTGATTTAAAACATTGGTAAGTGCAATGGGCTAACTAAAGTATGAGTTGGGTAATGGATGTGCGTTTTTTTGCTAATGGTTCTGAAGTCATTGACAATTCTGGAAAATGCAAAAACAGTAGATTTTGATGTCTTTTTCGCAGACAGTTTTGGAAAACTAGTTGCAATGCAATAATTGCGATGGCTGTGCTATAAGGTAAAGTTTTGCTTTTTCTTTTATAATTTTCTTTCCAATGATGATGAATGATATTAATGCAGGCTCTGAAGACATCAAAGTTGGAAATCAAATTTTATCGATCAATTTTTATGGTCATGCGCAAACTGTGTAAGTTTGGTCAACATTGAATCAAAATTCGTGTGTGCAAGCCATTGATAACTTATTTATGTTTTTTCCAAACACAAGGGGAAATAAATATGGTGTTTCTGGCCCGATCATGCTTATATTCTACTTCACCTGAAGACTTACGTTCATAGACAAACTGTACACGATTTGTGAAGATTGGATAAAAAATGAAGTCTCTATCCTGAATAATGTTAATTTTTGCATAATTTTTTCACAAACAAAGGGCTATAGCTTTGGTGTTTCAGGTCCAATCTTGCTTATATTCAACTTCACCTTTAATCTTGTGGTCACATACAAACTGTGCAAGATTGGTAAAGATTGGTTGAAAAATGAAGTCTCTATCCTGTATAATGTCCATTTTTTTCACACAGGGCAATAACTGGTGTTTCTGGTCCGATCTTGCTTTTATTCGACTTCTACTGTAATCTCATGGTAATAGACAAACTTTGCAAGATTGGTGAAGATTGGACGAAAAATGTCTCCCTCTATCCTGAATAATGTCCATTTTTGTATATCTTTTTAATAATTATAAACAAAGGGCAATAACTCTGGTGTTTGAAACAAGATCTGGCCCATTTTTGACATCTGCTGAGATCTGATGGTCATACACAAACTGTGAAAGTTTGGTTAAGATTGGATGGAAAAGGGCACTTTTGCATGAAAAAGGGGCAATAACTCTGCCGTTACTGGCGTGATCTGACCCAATAACAATCCCATTTAATGGTCTTACACAAACTGTGCAAGTTATGTCTAGATTGAATAAAAAATGGAGTCTTTATCGCGATAGCCGTCCAAATTGTAGACGACACCTTGACGACGGACGATAGAGAGGTCCCCTATACCAATAGCTCACCGAGCACTTTCAGCTGAATAACTTGAGAATGCATTGAGACGTTTTAAGGAAACTTAATACATAGATACGTTGTATCGAGACCTAGCTTGGAATTGCATATGAGGTGGGTGGGGTCAAGCTCACTGTAATTAATAGAAAAACGGTTTCCGCTCAATAACTTGAGAATGCATTGAGATATTTTAATGAAACTATTATTACCTTATATTGAGACGTTACTTGGGATTGCATATGGGGTGGGTGGGGTCAAGGTCACTGTTACTAAAAATGAAGAAAAGGTTTCCACTCAATAACTGAGATATGCAGTGTTCTGGCGAGGCCGCAAAATTGCGATATTATCGCTTATTTTTTGTCGCATACAAAATTTCATGGGATGAATTGTCAAAAATGCGAAAACATTTGGGGACGGATATAAAATCTCTCGAAGTGTATCGAATACGAATCAAACATCCTGTTGAGGTCTGCTTTCTGATTGGTTTAATTAAATATGGCGGTACAATCTTAGCCAATCAATAACATAATGCGTTTTGAGGTTTTTCTCCGTATTGAAAAGTATTCGCTTTGTTTTCAAAGATGTAGTCTTCTGCGCGTCGCCTAAGAAAAAAGCCTCGAATGTAATATTGAGTAATTTCTCCTCGCAAAACATCAAAACATAAGTGTTTGTTGGTAACGATACGAGTCTGGTTGTCGCTTCGTATGCTGTCTGCAGCGCTATTAATAAAGCCAGTGACGGTCTAGAAGTTTCTTTGACAGAAACTCAAAGTGACAGTGTCACGAATTTGACGTAAAAACCTGAACGAAAATTCCAAAATTCTTGTTTTAAAGAGCACAGTTGGCTTGCCTATAATATTGAAGGAAATTTTATGACGCATTCACTTTTTATTAAGCACAAAAAGATTAATGTTTTTCCATGGAAAATCACTAATTTTAAGTTTATTAGTTATATCAGTTATTTGTGTTGAACAGCTTATAAAATTAAAAAAAATTAACTGTGTTTGTTATGTTAACTGCTGTTGGTTAAACTCATACCAACCACTGACACTTGTACAAGACACAACTAGTCAAGGTAAATAAATATTTTTATTGATTTTATCATTTGTAGGAAATAGTAGGTGTATTTAGTTTTTGTCTCAAAAAAAATTCAAAAGTCCCCAACTTTTCATGAGCTGTGAGACAAATGTCTCACCTTACGTGATACCTCGCCAGAACACAGGATATTTTAATTAAACTTCATACATAGATATCT
Source organism: Congeria kusceri (assembly GCA_027627225.1). NCBI lineage: Eukaryota > Metazoa > Mollusca > Bivalvia > Myida > Dreissenidae > Congeria > Congeria kusceri. Next base: position 4,264,832 of record CM051031.1, read on the forward strand.
TATATTTAGACTGTTTTGGATTGCGTATGGGGTGGGTGGGGTCAAGGTCACTGTTATGAAAATAGAAAAATGGTTTCCCCTCATTAACTTGAGAACTAATTGAGATATTTCAATGAAACTTTATACATAGATACCTTATATCAAGACTTCACTTGAGATTGCGTATGGTGTGGGTTGGGCCAAGGTCAAGGTCACAATAATCAAAAATAGAAAAACGGTTTCTGCTCAATAACTTGAGAACACATTGAGATATTTTTATGAAACTTCATACATAAATACCTTATATTTAGACCTCTCTTGGGATTGTGTATAGGGTGGGTGGGGTAAAGGTCGAGGTCACCATTACTAAAAATCAAAAACAGAGAACACATTGAGAGATTTTTTATTAAACTTTTCTAGATCTTGCTTGGGATTGCATATAATATAATGATAATAAAAATAGACAGTTTCCACTCAGTACAGTGTTTTTGGGGGGGCCGAAACTTGGCCCCATTTCCCTGCTTAAAAAGTATGTATTTTTCCCTTTTATCTACCATTAAATTCCCATCAGAATGTAAGATTTATTTTGGTAAAAAAAAAAAAAAGACCAAAATCGGACAAAAATTGACTAAGATACAGGAATTTTCGTAAACAATCCCAGCTATTTTTCAGCAAAACAAGTTAGTGCATAATCTAAGTTATCATTTGTAGCAAAACAATTGATTAATATTTTATAACAGAGTTGCATATAAACATGTAATGCTTTTTAAAAAAAATTCCCCTTTTGCTATAAATTTCCCCATCTGAAGGGCCCCGCCACCTTTCCCCCAAAGGTGGAACAAAACACACTGCAATAGCTTGAGAAGACATTGAAATATTTTAATGAAACTTCATGTGTAGATACCTTATATCTAGACCTTGCTTGGGATTGCGCATGGGGTTGGTGGGGTCAAGATCACTATTACTAAACATTGTATTTTTGTGCTGACTTTAATGCATTTCTTTCGAAAAATTTGGTTTTCATGGAATTTGCATGTTTCTTGTTACTAGATTAATTTGACATCATTGACTATATATTCAGTATATAACTCAACAGTCATTTAATGAAGCATACAATACATTTGAATGAATATATCATCCATAGTGTGTAACAGCTGTAACACAAATAAAACAAAATCCACAGTACAGATGAAAGTTCCAATACCAGCAGCTTTGTCATTAACTTGCTTGGTTTAAAAAAAAAAGATATGAAAACAAAAATGCACACAATTATGGACTACATCGTCAATATTCCAACGGAAGCAAGTATGAATATTTTGCGAGAGCAAGTATGAGTTGCTCCTGAGATTTAACACCCTTCTCACAGAACCTGAGGCCGGAGAGTTTCACTACTGACAATATAGAGAACCTGGGCGCCAATCTCCTGGCACAGCTCACCCCCGAACAGGTGGCCCTTGTCCCCAGCACAGCGTTTCCTGCCTTCTATGACATGCTACCTAGGATGTGCCTTAGTCCGGACCTTGCCGAGGCAATGACAAACAAACTGGCAGGGTAAGAGTTATCATACATCGAGCAGTGGGATTTGGCTCACGCTTACAGACAGTATAAACTAGTTGTGAGTGGGAAACTCCAATATTTTTTGCTAGCATACAGAGTTTTGTCACCAATAAAAAAAAACGTGATATTTTTTTAATGTAATAGTGGATTTGATTTTTTCTGTTGAGCAAATCTGTAAATTGTTGAATGTCAACAACAATTATTTACTTTCTAATTCATGTGACTTTATTAAAAAATTCATGCTTTAACTTTTTAACTTGAATTTTGCAGCTTTGCAGCTGGATTAACCACAAATGACATATACAAACTGTCCAGTGCCATGTACCTCCTTTCTGCAGAAGCACAGTCAAGCCTAGATAAGGTGAGAAGTAAACCAATTCATTTTAGCTTGATTGTGTTGAAAGCCTGCGCTTATGAAGACACTTTTGAGTCTATTTCCTGGGTAGAGCCAGTACTTTCTGTCTTTTGAGCAGAGAGATCGAACCAAAGATTGTCTGATTGCAAGGGAGACAACTGCAGTTAGTCATATTTTACAGTGTTGTAAGAGTTACTTTCCTTTTTGTCTATTGAACAATCATAGCCACGCTCACTAGCTGTTGCTAGGTGCAAAGGTTGATCATTTGGGTGCTTTGACTGTTATCTCTCATATGTATATGTTTTGTTGCAGGCCACACATGGTGTTAAATTGGCTAAGAACAAAGGCCAATAGCTCAGAAAATAATGTTTACCTGGATGACTATGAATTTATGATAGTCGTTTCAACTCCTTCCACTCAATGTCTGCTTTTAATACGAGTTTGTATGCCAGAGGAGTTGAAAAATGATTGGGACTCCACGTTCATTGACGGGACCCCTAAATTTCAACATCCTGAGTCCTGGGGACCCCTAAAATTTAACATTGCTGTAAAACCCTACACAGTAGGCTGTCATTTTTTAGCCTGTACTGTTTGATAACCCGTTTACCTTGCAGGGTGTGTTGAGGACCATGGCTGCGGATCTGCTGGGGCAGTTGCTGCCCTCAGACCCGGATGCTTTGAGTGCCAGGAAGGACTGTGAATACTGGCTGGACGACGCAGAGCGTGCACAGCTCAAGAAGGCCAGGTTCAGATTCCTTGTCACTCTGAAGAATGCCCTGATGGCATCCACTGCAAGGAGAAAACGATCTGAATCAAGTATGTGATCATGTTATAATCATATAGTATTTTTTAGTTCTTTTCTTTTCAACTTCACAATGTTATGTGATTGTTTTCTTGAAATATGCACGTTGCCATCATCAATAAGTAATTGTTTGACTGTTAATGTCTGTGAATGATTTCTTATATAAAGATTGAAGTAAATAACCCTAAAATATATAGTTTCTGTACTTCTCTGTTATTAATCAAGTTGTGCTTTTTATGGCTTTATAATGTTCTGATAGGTGTTTATACACTCAGCTTGAATATTCACTTTTGCATTGAACATTAAAATTATTATGTCCCCGAGGAGCATATAGTCGCCGCTTTGTCTGTCCTTTTGTCTATCCGTCCCATTTTCTTGTCCAGAGTAATACTCGGCAACTTCTGACCAGAATTCCATGAAACTTCATGGGAATCTTCATTACCAAGAGTTGTGCACTGAACCAGGACATTCCACTTCAATGATCTTTCTCAGAGTTAAGGGACTTTGAATATTTCTGAAATAAGGGTTCAGTGCACAATTCTTGTCTGGTCTATTTCTACGCAACTGTTGGTCTGAATTTAATGAAACTTTTCAGGAAGCTTCATTACCAAGAGGAGGTGTGCACTGAACCAGGGCGTTCTGCTTCAATGATTTTTCTCAGAGTTATGGGACTTTGAAGATTTCTGAAATGAGAATATAGTGCACAATTATTTTCTGCAACTATACAATGAAACTGTTTGTGATGCTTCATTAGGTGTAAAAAAAAGAAAGTTTGTTTCAGGTTACCCAACCTACCCTCAAAAAATGCCCCGACCCTAGAACATTTAATTGGGTTTGTCAGATTCATTTTTCTTTTATTAACCTTTTTAGCTCACCTGAGCACAACGTGCTCATGGTGAGCTTTTGTGATCACCTTTTGTGCGTCGTCCGATCATGCGTTTTGCGTCAACATTTTTATTCAAACAACATCTCCTAAACCGCTGGACAGATTTTCATCAAACTTCACAGTAATGATCCTTGGGTGACCCTCTTTCAAAGTTGTTCAAATCGTTTTGGTTTGCTGCATATGTAGGTCGCCAGAGATAAAAATATATTAAAAAAGTAAAAACTTTAAAAATCTTCTTCTCTGAAACTGCATGGCTGAGAGCTTTCATATTAGGTATTTGGAATCTTCTAGTGGTCCTGTACATAGATTGTTCAAATGATGCCCCTGGTGTCAAATCTTGACATGGCCCGGGGGTCACATGTTTTATATAGACTTGTATAGCAAAATGACTTAAATAATCTTCTCTGAAACAGCAAGGCCCATAGGTTTCATATTTGGTATGTAACATTGCATAGTGGTCCTCGACAAAGATTGTTCAAATGATGCCCCTGGGGTCAAAAATGGCCACGCCCCAGGGGTCACATGGTTCATATAGACTTAAGTAGCTAAATGACTTTGAAAATTTTCTTCTCTGAAACTGCAAGACCCAGAGGTTTGGTATTTGGTTTGGTAACATTGTATAGGTGTCCACTACAAAGATTGTTCAGTTGATGCCCTGGTGTCAAAACTGGCCAAGCCCCGGGGGTCAGATTGTTTATATGGACTTAAATAGCAAAATTACAAAAATCTCCTGAAACCGCAAGGCCCAATGGTTTCATATTTGGTATGTGACATCCTCTAGTAGTCCTCTACAAAGATTGTTGAAATGGTATGAAGCATTGTATAGTGGTCCTATACAATAATTGTTCAAATGATGCCGCTGGGGTCAAAACTGGCCACGCTTCGGGGGTCATATTGTTTATATAGACTTAAATGGCAAAATGACTTTTAAAATCTTCTCCTATGGAACACTGAGGCCCAGTGGTTTTATATTTGGTATGTAAAATTGTATAGTGGTCCTCGTATGTAACATGGTATTGTGGTCGTTTACAAAGATTGTTCATATTGCTCCTGGAGTAAAAACTGGCCACGCCCCTGTGGTCACATGGTTTATATAGCAAAATGACTAAAAATCTTCTCCTCTGAAACCGCAATGTCCCAAGGTTTCATATTTTGTATGTAACATTGTAAAGTAATCCTCTACAAAGATTATTTAAATTATGCCCCTGGGATCAAACCTGGTCACGCCCTGGGGGTCACATGGTTTCTTTAGACTTATATGGCAAATGGACTTTAAAAATCTCCTGTTAAACTGCAATGCCCAGGGGTTTTCATATTTTGTATGTTACATTGTACAGTGGTCCTCTAAAAAGATTGTTCAAATAATGCCCCTGGGGTAAAAAGTGGCCAAGCCCCAGTGGTCACATAATTAATATAGACCTAAATAGCAAAATGACTAAAACTCTTTTTCTGAGAAGCTGCAAGGCCCAGAGGTTTCATATTTGGTATGTAACATTGTATAGTGATCCTCTACAAGGATCATTCAAATTATGCCCCTGGGGTCAAACCTGGCCACGCCCTGGGGGTCACATGGTTTCTATAGACTCATATTTGGCAAGTGGACTTCTCTTCTGAAACTGCAAGGCCCAAACGTTTTGTATATGGCATGTAATATTGTATAATTGTCCTCGACAAAGAATGTTCAAATTATGCCCCTTGAGTAAAAAGAGGCCACACCCCAGGGGTCACATGGTTCGTATAGACTTAAGTGACAAAATGACTTTAAAAAATTTTCTTCTCTGAAACCTTAAGGCCCAGAGGTTTTGTAATTGGTTTGTAATATCTTATATTGTTCTTTTACAAAGATTGTTCAAGTTATGCCACTGGGGTCAAACCTAGCCACGCTCCAGATTCAAATGATTTATATAGGCTTATATGCAAAGTGGACTTTACAAATCTTCTCTGAAACTGCAAGCCCCGGAGGTTTCATATGTTGTATGTAACATTGTATAGTGGTCCTCTACAAATATTGTTCAAATGATGCCCCTGCAGTAGAAAGTGGCCATTCCCTTTGGGTCACATGGTTTATATAGACTGTTAAAATCTGCCCCTGAAACTGCAAGGCCCAGATCTTTATACTCATGTAAGTGGTTTAGTGCCATTTGGCTCTCTTGTTTTAAGCCATTATAATGCCTTAAACTCAGGTGAGTGACCTAGGGCCATCATGGTCCTCTTGTTCAATTATTAAATGTGTTTTGGGATAAATAAGTGCTTTGTTTTGATAGTATCCACTTATAAACAATGTTTAAGGATATTGCTGATATGTTTTGAATATTTATTCAGTTTCAGAATCTTCAAGTTGACCATTTACCAAAAAAATAATAATAATAATAAATAAATCCCGATTTACCTACCCTCATTTTTTTGAGCATGTAACCTGAAACGAACATATTTTTTATGCCTGATCAAATGCTCCATTTCAATGATTTTTCTTACAGTTTATGGGCCATTGATGACAGCTGAAATTAATATATAGAGCACAATTGTCTGGACTCTGCTTTTCTGATTGCATTCCCATTACTTGGCAAAGCACATTGGGGAGCATCCATCAGTTCACTGATATCCTTGTTTAATTTTGCTTGTATAATATATTTAATTTGTAAACCCCCTAACTTGTAGCGGGAGGCATATAGTGATTGTCCTGTCCATCCGTCCTCCCCCGTCCGTCCCTGACAAGGTTAGGTAGATTTTTGGATACTTACAGAGTTGTTGCTTATGACCATTCCCTATCCACCCATATCACCCAACCTCACTTTGGCATTGACATTGACCTAATTTGGACTTAATCAAGAAATTAACCTTTTCGTCTAGCACCAACACCACTTACTACAACACTTTGATATTTACACAGTTGTTACTTTTGAATAATTCAAATGGGTTGTCAAGCAATAACCAGGGGCATGTGTGTTTATCAAACACAGTGTCTTGTTTTTTCCCTAAAATATTGGTAATGTAAGAACATTTTCATTTCTGTTTTGAGTACACTGAACCGATTTTCTAAGTGGCCATTTACTGATTAACTTATTTCAGAAAAAAGTTGAACAAAACATGCCAACAATTTAATACAAAGGAAAGTACATACAATGTTTATATTCATCAAAATACCTGTTTGTGATTACATACAACATGATAAATAAAGTGAACGTGATAACAAAAACTGCAATGTACAAATACACTGGTCAAAATAAATGTTAAAATGTTTGAAAAGAAAACTTAGAAAATCTGTTTAGTGTGTTGTTGCAGGATTGAAAACATATGTGCTAGAATTGTATAGCAGTCTTAGGGAACTTGTGTGTGTTGTTGAAGGATTGAAAACATATGTACTAGAATTGTATAGCAGTCTTAGGGAACTTGTGTGTGTTGTTGCAGGATTGAAAACCCAAGCGCTGGAATTGTTTAAGTCTCAGGGAACTTGTGTGTGTTGTTGCAGGATTGAAAACCCAAGTGCTGGAATTGTTTAAGTCTCAGGGAACTTGTGTGTGTTGTTGAATGATTGAAAACCTATATGCTGGAATTGTATAGCAGTCTTAGGGAGCTTGTGTGTGTTGTTGCAGGCTTCTGGACATGCAGCAATATCCAGCAGTACGGAGAGCTGTTCCTGACGGCCACTGTGGAAGAGATAGGGGCCATGTCCGGTGACGATTTCAAGGCCTGCATCGACGAAATCGGCACTATGAACTGGAACACTGAACAAAAAACGGCACTCAAAGCAAAAATGCTGGCAGTGAGTTATATGGCTTGTAAAAATATAGGTTGAAGTGCAATGTTTAGATTGAACATAAAACTCTGTTGAAGTCAAGCCAAGTACAGTGAGCCCATAATAGAAATGCAAGGTGTGGAATTGGATGTCTTTTGTTTGTCACTTAACCTATGTTTATTTATTTCAATGAATGAATAAGTTTTTTCTATGTAACTCATTTTAAAAGAATTAATTAATTTAAATAAAGAAAATTTGTATTTCCAGCAAAATGCTAAACAAAAATGTATTTGAAACAGTCAAATTCCTGGATAATTTGTATAGTATTGTTTTATACCACAATTGCTTAGGTATTACATGTCAGTGCTATGTTCAATATAGATTTTCTACACAGCCATATCAAACTGTCAGTTGTGTCTGTTGGGTCTAACAGGCCTAGAGTTTGGGTGTTCCTTAAATACCCCAAGAGAACCTCAGTGTTACATGTTACCGGTGATGGTGAAAGTTACACTATGTATTCCATGTATTCCAATCAACTGTGTTGAATCCTATTGAAAGCTTAATCATGAAGTGTTCTTGGTTTAAATGCATTCTGATGAATGTAAAAAAATCTGTTTACAAATATAAATTCTGTGAATGGTTCTTGACACTCTTTGGATGATTGCAGCTGTGGATAAATTACAGGCCTACAATGCTACCTCAGCGTGTGATGTTGTGGACATCGGCAGTATCGGCACTCTTGTTACGACTCTGACAGTGACGGAGATAAGATGTCTGCCACTCAATGACTCCACCCTGGTGTCTGCTCTCGGCTCTCTGGGTGGCTGGCAGGCTGATGAGGTAGGTTTCACGAGGCATCAAGGTGGCAGGGCTCATATGCCGGAGATATCACTACTAAAGCTGGCAGCACTCACATGCGTGAGATATCACTACTAAAGGTGGCAGGGCTGACATGCCGGAGATATCACTACTAAAGTTGGCAGGGCTCACATGCCGGAGATATCACTACTAAAAACGTGGCAGGGCTCACATGCCGGAGATATCACTACTAAAGCCAGCTTGTCCCTGATTGTCTGATCAAGTTTTAAATGTAATCTCTTAATAATAACTACTGAAATTTCAGTTATGTAGTGCTTTTGTTTTAATGAGTAGTTTTTGTTGAATAGATTTTCAGCAACTGACCATGATTAGTTTTTATGCCTCCGGAAAAAATTTGGGGGGAGTTTAGTCGCCACCTTGTCAGTCTTTCTGTCTGCTTTTCGTGTCTGGGCTTTCTCTCAGCATCTGCACATTACTGCATTTCCCATTACATGACAAAGCACATTGGGGAGCACCTATCAATTTCACTGATATCATCCTTGTTTAAAATGTTAAAATTTAATTATTAAATATATGAGGCGTGTTGTGAGAAAACCAGGCTTAATGCAGCACAAAGTGTCATCAATGATTAGCCTACAGTGGATTTATGTTTCAAAGAGACATCCTTGAAACAGACTGCACAGGCTGATCCAGGACGACACTTAACGCATATGCATTAAGCCCGTTTTTTCTGCCACACGCCTCATATATAATTGTGTTATTTGACTTTACATAAAAGCTTTATTGTTCAGAGGACATGTAATTTGAAAAGTGCTATTGCTGATTATACTGTCATTGTCTTATGATGAGCTGCTGTCACTTGCACAATATGTATAAATGTTTAATGATTCCAACCCGTCCTTCCTATTCTGCAGCTTACAGCTCTGGCCTCGGGTGTGCTTGCTGCACAGGGAGTTACAAACCTGTCTCAGAGTAACGCTGTCTTCCTGGCCACACTCGGATCCATCATCTGCGGGTTTGAGCATCAGGTCCTAACAACAATTCCACCGGCACTTTTTCCGTAAGATATTGTCACAAAGTTTTCTTGTTGACAAAAATTATATTTAAATAAGGAATGCAATGTTAGGCTTTTTTCAAAAGTAGGAATATTTTATTTATTTTAAGCCTGCCAATTGGTATATGGCAGAAAATATTTGTATTGTACAAAGAAGTCCATTGAATGTAACTTTGTTATTTATAGTAAAGCTTTCTTATAAGATATTGTCAACCATGTAACTGCTGTTCAACAGGAAAGTCTATTTGCAGATCAGAATAGTGTAAATAGGTACTTAAAAAAAAAAGTATTTTGTACTCCAGATAGTCTTCATTATTGGTTTTATTAGTCTTGAATATATCCTCAATTGTCCCAAATTTGATGTCACCTAAATTCGATGATGTTTTTTTTTTTATTGTATAGATCTAATGTGAAATAAATAAAAATATGAAATGTAAATTTTTTATTTTCTAGATCATTTATATCAGAAAATCTCACCTATTTTCACACATTAAAAACAATCGTCAAGTTTAGGTAATTTTGAAGTAGGATTTTGAATAGATATTCAGCTGGAAACTTTTATTTAACAATTAAATAACTATTTTTACATGGTAAAGACAGAATGGAAAAAGCTTTACTATGTTAAAACAATAATAGCTGCATTCTGTATGTTCCATTGTGTGAACCCTTAAATGTACACAGTCGCATTCTATTTGTATTTATTGTGCAGGGAGAGTGGCCCTCAGTACTCTCTGTACTCGGACTGTACCACCGCCCACCTGGCCGCCCTCAAGGGGGTGCTCAGTGACCCGGCCGCCTACGGCCCCCCTGCATCATGGACAGCTGCCACCATGTCAGAACTGCTCTACGTCATCGGTAACCATCCAAGTTTTGCCTTATCTGTCATGGTAGGGAAAACTATTTTGCATGCACAGGATAGTTCCTAGATGCACATGATTGGTCTTTTCTGGTATTGATGAACAGAATATTCTGTATCTGTATAGAACTATCCAGTATTTAATACTCCTCTGATGTCAGGCATTATCATGTGCTCTGTTGTGTAAAATATGTTACCAGTACATCATACGAAATCCAAGTAAAAGACTATATACATCACTCGGTTAAATTGAATTCCGATAAATGACTGATATTTGGTGAAAGGTCTACTGGGACTGGTGCTAGCAGTAGCCAACCGTAGTGTAGAAGGGTAGCGTAACTAGTAATATATTGTGCTATGCAAATATTGAGTTACTTTTTATAATGGCAGTATCTGCCTGCAGCCTTACCGGCTACCATGAAGTTAGCCCTTTATAAAAAGTGTAACTCCATTTGTTGCACGGCTTATTAGGACTCAGATGAAGGTTGGTGAGTTTGTTTGGACGTATTCTTCAGGTGGAGTGACGGGCGAGGAAATGAAGAGCTTGTCACTGGACGCCATTGAAGGCATCAGCCCTGTGGCTATTCCAGCCATACCAGGCGATGTGCTCAAGGTATGCAGTTAGCAGGACTAGGCAGTGATCTATTATTCATGAAATTTAAAGCGAGTAATTACAACCATTACAGTCTTCGAAATTCGCATTTTTAAATTACTAGCCAGTCGGGCTTGTTACCTTACAATTTTAACTAGCCCGAAACAATTTTTACTAGCCCGAACTTATATTAATGAAAAACACAAGTTGCAACAACAGTTCATTATATTTATCATTACAAAACTAGTACATTCACATGTCTGTTACAATCTGAACTATTTTCATCACAAAACATGTCAACAAACTTTTTGTTTTGAACAATAACACATCAAACAAGTGAAAGCGGACGTGGGGTACCTGATTGAAATAGCGATTGGAGCTCAGCATATTTTAATCGATTACTTCATAAAGGTCACAAATCATAACAAAATACGACATTCGTATTTACTCGGCAATTTTCGCCAGGCATCTGTATACGAAAGATAATGCGTACCTACTCGGACATTTCCGTTTTGCTTATATCGGACAAACTGCTAAGACAATCGTTACTCTCCGGTAAGTCGGAATTCAACGATAGGATTCGATTGGATGTGTCACGACTAGGTGCGCGATGATGTTTTCTAATGTAATCCAATCGAAAATACGGTTGTAAACGAACGCTTTACGGTGTTGTTGACATTTTCTACGTAGATTGAGTATTTATGAGATTATTTGATTTTAATCTCTAATTTCTGGCCATAATATTTTATTCGCCAGGCGGGCGATAATTATGGATTTTTTCGTTCGCCCGATTTTATTTTTACTCGCATTTGCGAACGGGCGAGTGCGAATTTCGAAGACTGCCATTACATGCCATACGTCCCGGTCTCACCGGGATTGTCCTCGGTTTCGCGAGGTCTGTCCCAGCGTCCCGGTGAGATGCATTTTGTCCTGGTCAATCACAAAAATCGATGTTAGTGTACCATAAAACTTACATTGGGCCAACAATTAACTTCAGATCGTTAATCCCTTTATCGGTAACTATGAGGAGCATAAGAGGAGCAGTAATGATACCCCATTAGCGATTAATTTATCGTTTGTCACACTTTCGCGGGATGGGGGTCATATATCCGCGGTCGCTAATTGCTGGTGATTGTTGCATTTTTTCGGAATAAAAAAGGAACTGTGTTTGTTATTTTGATTTTAAGTGGAATAGGTGTTATCACATAATTAGTTTGGTAATGTTTGAAGGTAAGTATGAAAATAAATGGAGAACTTTTCGAGAATTAAAGATGCAAAAACAATCATTACTTTCCTTAAATTCGTTTTGTTCACATCGCAAAATTTGATGCAGTTAATGACACAGTGTATAATGGAACGTAGCCCTGGTATAAGTCTGGTGGAGTAGTCTCCCTTGTAAACGCATTTGTTTATTTGACAGTGTTTATATTTGCATGTTTCGTATAATTTCTTTGATGTCATAATTAAAAATACATGTTATCATCTATATTATTGAATAAATATGATTAAAATATATGCGTGTGTATGTTTGTGTTCTTCATTTTGGGTGTTTATTGTTTGAACTATAACTATATAGACTACGAAACGGAATAGGACCTAGGTTAGATAAGATAAACTATTATTATTACTCGTTTTCTTTTCGGACAAACTGACAATATTAATGTGTCCCGGTCAAATGTCCCGGCGATTTTTTGGCAATGTCCCGTTTTGGCCTGAAGAAATTATGGCATGTATGTTACAACTTTTACAAACACTATTTACTTAGTTTCATACACTCGTGATTTCAAGTTATGAAACTGAAAAGAATTATATCTGCAATTCAGTTTGATTAGTAAAACCAACTGTAGATCCAAATATTGGCATATGTAAAGCATGTTGAAAGGATTCAATTACAGTTGGGATCCATGAATCGAATAAAAACACGTGTTTAATTTAGGTTTGATGTATAATGCTCTATATGGACTAAATTGTGTGATTGAAGATTTACATTCAGTACACAAATTAATACAAATTAAATAGATAGAACTTAGTTTCTTCCAAAATATAACCAGATAAACTTTTATTGAACCTGACTGTAATAGCTCTACTACTATACAAAGTGAACAATATAAATGTGGTCATTGTAAGTTTGTCATAGTTTACATTACTGTTGTTTGTGTATGAATGTTAATCTATATTTAGCAGATGTTTCTGTCAAAGTCTGTAGATTGAAAAACAAGGATCATTTGATGTCAATGCCTGCAAATGGAAAACCAATGGTCACAATTATCACAAGCCCAAAAACCCTCCACCATTAAATTTGAATCTGGCTTGCTTGGCTTCTCAGTTTTATACCTGTATAGGCGGGCATCTAACATGTTCCTGCTCTAAAGTATTAATACACAAGTTTGGGCTTGCTTGGCCCAAGTGCTAGTTTCATGACAGGAAAACACTAATTCTATGTGCATGGTAGGAGCTGAGCGTGGAGCAGTTCTCTGCATTCTCTGACAGCCAGGCCGTGGCAGTGACGGCTGCACAGAGACAGGCGCTGTCTGCAGACCAGGTCAGCAAGCTGGAGGATCTGTCCACCCTCGGTCAGGAGGACATCGCTGCCATTGGAGTGGACGACATTTCTGGTAGGCTGCTGTTACCAGTGTAAACAACACTCGCACTCATCAAAATTTCTGGTAGGCTGGTGTATTACCTGTGTATCAACGCTACAACACCAATAAACTCCAAACAATGAAAATTGGAATGTTTATATCATGCTGCTTGTTATTCAATTAGCCCATTACTTGTACACTTGTAGAGTTCTGAAAGAATTTCATAATACATGGTCTGATTATCAAGTGTTGATGTTTTCAATGTATATTCTGCACTGGAAAAATAAGTTGTCCAATTAAGAATTAATTTTCTATTTATCATTGTTTATCAGCCAATTAACAACGATTTGGAGTTCTGATGCATAGGAATTAAACCATGAGGGCGTTAGCCTGAGTTGTTTATTGGCCACGCATCAGAACAACAAAGAGTTGTTTATTGGCCGATAAACAACGATGATGCAAAACTTATTTCGATTCTAACACGATTTGACATATATTTTTGCAATTGTAATTGGATTACTTTTTACTATGCTCCGCTCAGAATAGGAACTTGTTTTTGTGTTGTTTATTGAGTTGTTTAACAATGATAATTGTGTTCTTTTTGTCTATACAAAATTAGCGAGTATTATGTTAGAATATATTTTATTTAAACTTGTTTTTAAGTTTTTATTATATTTCTGTATTCAGTGGGAGCCCAGGTAGCAGTCTCCCTGATCACGACACTCCTGATGTTGATGACATCGGCCATGATCCTTCTGTGAAACCGGTGTACCCGTGGAAAACACCGCAATCGCTCTATAGCTCATCTGCATAATTTGTCCAGTTTAAAGTATTGTATCTGTGCACAAATGTTTGTTTGTTTAAAATTACTTTTGAATTTGTGTTTGTATAAAAAAAAATCAATATTTAATCACAGTTACAAACACATTCATGCATGTTCTAGTCTGAATTGTTTTCATGTATGTTGAAATGAATTATTACATTAAAAGTTATTTATGTTTATCTACTGTTGGTTCCATTCAAAGACTCTTGTCATGCATCAGATCATTTTGCAAGAATAATATTTTTGTCGTTCATCTTCAGCATTTACCCTTGTGACCACATTTATTGCCCAATCTTCATGAAACTTGCCCAGAACATTTTTGCCATTATTTCTGGGAGCAGTTCGAAACTGGGCCATGTGGGGTCAAAAACTAGGTCACTAGGTCAAATTTTTTGCCCAACCAACATCAAACTTGCTCAGAACATTTGTTCTGATGATATCTCGGCCGAGTTCGAAAATGGTTCCGTTCCGTTGAAAAACATGGCCGTCAGGGAGCGGGGCAGTTTTCTTGTATGGTTAAAAAACTTTAAAAGAGGGCCATGATGGTCCAAAGCACTCACTTGAGAACTGGCTCAGATGAAGACCCTACTGTTGTGACAGGTTTGAAAATAAGGTATCTGAACAATACAAATGTTTCCACAAAGGGGGGATAGGATCGGTTTGATTTTAACAGGCTGTTGATCAAGTTAGCAAGAAAATATAGGAACAATATAGGAATAATTGCACCAAAAGTATAGGATTTTTGGTCATTTTCTTTTCAAGAAAATATACGAATATTCTAGTAACAAAAGAGTTGTCTCAGGGACTCGTTTATTCAACCGCTTTGTCCCAGTTTTGGGCCTTTATCACTACAAACAAGAAACATGGACATTCCACAAAAACCAATTTTTCGTACGAAATACATTAAAGTCAGCACAAAATAGCGAGGGCCATGATGGCCCAAAGCGCTCACTTGAGAACTGGCACAGATGAAGACCATACTGTTGTGACAGGTTTGAAAATTAAGGTATCTGAACATACACGTTTCCGCAAAGGGGGATTGATATTGGTTTGATTTAAAACATTAGTTAGTGCAAAGGACCAACTAAAGTACGAGTTGGATGTGCTGTGTTTTTGCTTATGGTTCTCAAATCTTTTTTTTCGATATTCTTACCTGACCCTTTTTCATTCAGTCATGGACAATTCTGGACAAGGCAGTCTAAAGGACAGCTGTATCCCCCGCCGTGATCCTTCATTAGATTATAAAGGTGACTTTGAAGTATCACACTGACCTTAATCAGTTTCATGAAAATTCCTTAAAGGGCATAGGAAATATGAAGCTGACAGGAAAATGGAGGCTCAAACATTTGACCTTTAAGTGTGACCTTGAGTTGGCAAGACTGCTCCATGCCTTATGCACATTGCCTCAATGTGATAAACATTTGAGCAAAGTTTTATAAAAATCCTTCAAAGGGCATAGGAGATATGGAACAGACATGAAAATGGAGGCTCAAACATTAGACCTTCAGGTGTGACCTTGACCGTGAGGTGGCATGACTGCCTCATGCCTTCTGCACATTGCCTCAATGTGATAAACATTTGAGGCAAGTTTCATGAAAATCCTTTAAAGGGCACGAGATATAGAACGAACATGAAAATACAGACTCAAATATTCAACCTTCAAGTGTGACCTTGACCTTGTATTTGGCGTGACTGGCTTATGCCTTCTGCACATGGTCTCAATGAGAAAAACATTTGAGCCAAGTTTCATGAAAATCCTTCAAAGGGTATAGGGGATATGGAACGGACGCGAAAATGGAGGCTAAAAAATTTTACATTCAAGTGTGACCTTGACCTTAAGCTGGCGTGAAAGGCTCATGCCTTCTGCACATCATCTTAATGACTTCAACATTTGAGCCAAGTTTCATGAAAATCCTTCAAAAGGCATAGGAGATATGGAGCGGACACGAAATGGAGGCTAAAATATTTGACCTTCAAGTGTGACCTTGACCTTGAGCCGGCGTGACTGACTCATGCTTCAGCACATCGCCTCAATTACCTAAACATTTGAGCCAAGTTTCATGAAAATCCTTCAAAGGGTATAGGAGACATGGAGCGGACACGAAATGGAGGCTCGAATATTTGACCAAGTGTGACCTTGAAAGCTGGCGTGAAAGGCTCATGCCTTCTGCACATCATCTCAATGACCTAAACATTTGAGCCAAGTTTCATGAAAATCCTTCAAAGGAGATTTGGAGTGGACACGAAAATGTTACGGACGAAGGGCATTCCTATAATCCCCTCCCGCTTCGCGGCGGGGAATTAAAAATGCAGAAACAGTAGATTTTGATGTCTTTTCGCAGTCACTTTTTGAGAACTAGTTGCAATGAAACTAATTGCGATGGCTGTGCTATAAGGTCAAGTTTTGCTTTTTCTTTGATAATTTTCTGTCCAATGATGATAAATGATGTTAATCCAGGCTCTGAAGCCATTAATGTTGCATGTACAAACAACTTCATGTAAGGTTTGCAACTGTTGGAAATCAAATTTTATCAATCAATTTTTATGGTGAAACTAAGTTGGGTCAACATTGAATCAAAAATTTTGTGTGCAAGCCAATCATGGATAACTTGATGTTTTTTTCCACACACAAGGGGCAGTAACTCCAGTGTTTCTGGCCCTATCATGCTTCTATTCGACTTCACCTGTAATCTTACGTCATAGACAAACTGTGCACGATTGGTTAAGATTGGATGAAAAATGAAGTCTCTACCCTGAATAATGTTTATTAGTCCCCTTCCGGTGTTTCACTATAGGTTTGCCCTCCGTCCGTCCATCCACAAAAAATTGTTCCTGCGATAACTCAAAAAGTACTGAACATACTTCGATGAAACTTGGTATACATATAAACGGAAATGTAATATGCAGGACCTTTTATTTTCACCAGAGGTCAAAGGTTACATTACTTACTAAAAATATAAATAAACTAAATACTGTTATAATTCGAAAAGTACATAAGATATGACCACGAAACTTGGTACAAGGATTGAACTATAGGTTTGCCATCCGTCTGTGTGTTTCTCTATCTGTTCGTTTGTCTGTCCGTATGTCTGTCCGTCCCCAAAACCTGGTTCCTGCAATAACTCAAAAAGTACTGAACTTGTTTCGATGAAACTGGGTATACATATAAATGGCAATGTGAGGATTATGCACCTTTTTTTTTCACCAGAGGTCAAAGGTCACATGACTGTTACTAAAAATAGAAATAAACTAAATACTGTAATAATTCGAAATGGACATAAGATATGACCCTGAAACTTGGTACAGAGATTGAACTATAGGTTTGCCATCTGTATGTCTGTCTGTCCGTCCGTTCCCAAAAGCTGGATCCTGTGATAATTCGGAAAGTACTGAAGACACTTTGAAACTTTGTATACATAGCAACAGCAATGTGAGAATTATGCACGACCTTTTATTTTTCACCAGAGGTCAAAGGTGCCTGTTAATAAATATAGAAATAAACTTAATACTGTAATATTTTGAAGTGCATAAGATATGATAATGAAACTTCATGAAAGTTGGTACACTGATTGGACTATGGGTTTGCCTTCCGTCTGTGTGCGTCTGTCTGTCTGTTCGTCCATCGGTCTCACTCTGTCTGTCCCGTCCCCAAAACCTGGATCCTGCGATAAAACTTAAAACTGTAATAATTCGAAAAGAACATAACATATGATCATGAAACTTGGTACATAGAATGGACTATATGATTGCCCTCTGTCAGTTTAATACTGCAATAACTCAAAAAGTAACTCAAATATCTGGTCAATCTTACTAGATTAGAAAAAACAACAACTTAATACGGCAGTGACAAATGGGATTTGAATATGAAACTTTGTACATCTACAGATAAAGGGCGATTTGACGGTATTGCACACTGTTTAAAATAATGGGGGTTTCAACCGTAGGGGACTCCTGTATGCTTGCCTCCTGTATTGCTTGCAATACTATCAAAGCCTTGTTTTTGTATATTTTTTTCACAAAGGGCAATAAATCTGGTGTTTCTGGCCCGATTTTGCTTATATTCGACTTCACCTTTAATCTTGTCGTCACAGACAAAGTGTGCAAGATTGGTGAAAATTGGATACAAAATGAAATCTATGTCCTGAATAATGACCATTTTTGCATATTTTTTTCACAAAGGGCAATCTTGCTTATATTCGACTTTAACTGTAATCTCATGGTAATAGTCATACTATGAAAAATTGGTGAAGACTGGATGAAAAATGAAGTCACTATCCTGAATAATGTCCATTTTTGTGTACTTTTTCATAAACAAAGGGCAATAAATCCGGTGTTTGAAACACGATCTGGCCCATTTTTGACGTCTGCTCAGACCTAATGGTCATACACAAACTGTGAAAGTTTGGTTAAAATTGGATGGGAAATAAAGTCTATAATTTGGTTAAGATTGGATGGAAAATAAAGTCTATATGTTGGAAAAAGGCATTTTTGCACTTTCTTACATGAAAAATGGGGCAATAACTCTAGTGTTACTGGTGTGATCTGGCCCAAGAACAATCCGGTCCAAGATTTTATGGTCATACACAAACTGAAACAAATCGTTGACGGCACACTGACGACATACGATGCAGGTGAGGTCCCCTATACCAATATCTCACCGAGCACTTCGTGCGAAGGTGAGCTAAAAACAGGACAGATTATTAGATTATTTAGCAATTTAATGGTAATGCAGGAAGTTCTTTATGTGGGCCACTCACAAATGAAAAGCCTATGGTAGACTTCAGGGAAACTCCTTTGAAAGACAATTGCTGCATTTTTTTCCATTCCATGAAAATTGTTCATTTTCACATATTTTGCAGATCTTTCAATGCCTAATACAATGAAATCATAAAAAATGTGGGTCACCGAATTATATTTTTTGGAAAATGCATGTAAATGACCCGTCAATGCATTTTATAAATAATGTGTGTTTTTATTTTAGCAAAATAATAGTATTGACCATTGATTGGTAAAAACATGGCGACATTCTATTGGTTGAAATGGCTTAATGTAAGAAATCAATGAGTTACATTGTGAAAAGAAACATACATTTGCCTAAAATGCTTTTTCATTCATTTTTTGGCAAAAAAATCTAAATTTTATAATCAAATAAAAAGCTTGGTTTTGACTATCGAAAAAAATCTGTTCTGTGAAAAGTCCTGAAATTTCTGTATTTAATGCATAATTATATGCTTCATATACTGGAAAAAAGAAAACAGGGGGTCACCGTGCTTGTTTTCGAGAAAAAAGATAGCCTACATGTGCGTATTGGATATTTTTCTGTAAAGAACAGGATGGAATGACGGTCATTATTTAGTAACAGCAGTTTATTATAACTATGTTCAAAAGTTATTACAGCCAAAACACTTCATATTAATCGCTAGCAAGTTTATAGCTATATACGAGATCAATATTCAGGCTGCGTGTTTCTACTTTCGTTTCCATTGTATTAACAAACTTTCACAAATAATCAAGTCTCAAGACACTCCTATAATCATGGCAATTATTATAAATATATTTGATTCTAGTTGATAAATTACAGTGTACACAATACTTAATAAATATTATTATCTGTCAAGACACTTCACATTTTGATGATTTAAATCAACTCCACTGATGTGCGAAAGATGCATAGAAAAAACTACCAAAATCGTCTTGAAAGGATATTTTTCACTCTTGTTTTATGTACCTACATTGTAAAAACAACAAAACACGAAGATGTTTGAAATGGTTTGTTTTTATTTTTGAAAAAAACTGAAAAATAACTTGACTGGAAGACATCAATTACTTTATTATAGTATAGTTCAGAAAATAAGAAAAAAAAAGTTCAGTTTAAAACAAAACAATATTATCACAAAATAATTTTGGTTTTTGTACTTAATGAATCAATCTGGATTATTAAACTAATGTCAAGAAATAATAAAGTGGCTATAGCTAGTAACGGATCAGTAAAATCTTTGTAACTAAAACAATGTATAGGCACTATTTGATATTTCATAAGTCCATAAATTATTCGTTATATTTCTCACTGAAGTCTTTATACTGTTTTCTACCAAACAAATTCACAGTCTATATAAAATATCCTGGTTATATGTCTCTATATTATAATGTTGGAAGTCAATCCGGGGCGTTGTATTCCACTGCGAAGGGCCGTCTACTTGTCTTCAAGGGTGGGGTCCATCTGCTCCTTGAAGTTGAATGGATCAAACAGGTAGCCGTCCCCGTGGTAGAACTTACTCTGGAACTCCACCCTGCAGACACAAACACAGAGATATGTTAGAACATAGCAACTGTGCATCATTATCCCAAATTATGACGAGCATGTTCTAGTATTCAATATATTTTACCGTAAATGGTAATTATCATGTTCATTTTATGATACAGAGAATCTAGTATTACAAATATATAGTAGAAGGTAATCTTTACAAACTAGTAGGATCATGCAGTTAAGTTAAATAATAAGTCCTAATTATGGTGGCAACCAAGTTATTATTTAGTGTTCCTTTTGATGGTCACAAATGTGTATCCCAATTTTAGCTTCAACGTTATAAGCCTATGTTTAATTTTGTTCTGACTGAAGATGCCGAGACAAAAATGATGAAGATCTTAAACACTCGGGATTTTGTTTATATAGAAACATACAGTAAAGTTTGTATTGAACAAGAGCTGCCTAATGACAGCGCGCTCGACTATTCATAGTTTTGTCAGAGTTATTGGCCTTTATAACTACAAAAAAGGGGCTTAATTCTGCTAAAATGCTGGTCACAGTCATGTGCCTTGGCCAGTGCCCTTATATAATGACCTTGAAGACATGTGTGAAGTTTTAATTGAATATCAGTAGCAGATATAGAGATATTAAGTAGTTGCACACAAACTTTAACCTGAAAATTGTCAGTACAATAAGGGGCATAGTTCTGCTAAATTGCAGGTCAGAGTTATGGGCCTTGGTCAGTGACCTTATATAATGACCCTGAAGACGTGTGAAGTTTTCAATTGAATATCTGTAGTTGTTATAGAGATATGGAGTTGTTGCAAACAAACTTTAACCTAAATTTCTGAGTTGTTGCACACAAACTTTAACCTAAATTTCTGAGTTGTTGCACGCAAACTTTAACCTAAATTTCTAAGTACAATAAGGGCATAATTCTGCTAAGTTATGGGCCTTGGTCAGTGACCTTATATAATTACCCTGAAGACATGTTCGAAGTTTCAATGGAATATCTGTATTAGATATAGAGATATGGAGTTGCTGCATACAAACTTTAACCTGATTTCTTAAGTACAAAAAGGGGCATAATTCTGCTAGATTGCAGATCAAAGTTATGGGCCTTGGTCAGTGACCTCACATGATGCCTCCAAACACGTGTGAAGTTTCAATTGAATATCTGTAGCAGTTACAGAGATATGGACTTGCTGCATGCAAACCATAACCAGAGCATTACGCCGACGAACGGGTGAGTAGTATAGCTCAACTATTCGGTGAATAGTTGAGCTGAAAATGAGTTTTGTCACTTGAATGAAATGACTACAAAGTGGCACATTGTGCATTAAGTTCCCTTTAAAACACATGTACTGGGCCCCTGTTCGCCAACCAACTCTTAGACTTAAAAATAAAGAAAAGACATGACCCCCAAAAATACACTTTAGCGCTCGCAAATATGCTTGGTACCAATGTTGCTCATGTCACTAACAAACTGTTTAGACTTCTAAATAAAGAATGCTGTAACAAGAGTGGCTGAATGACGAGTAAGATTCAAACATACAGCACTCTTAAAACAATTCAGTTTCAAGAATATTCCATATTCCTAGTCTTAAGTCTGAGAATGAGTTGGTGAATACTGGCCCTGGGCCCATATCCACAAAGCTCCTAAGGAAAATCTTAACTTCTGTCATATTTAAGTACAAAATTGAAATAAAATTTCCATTAGGAAAATCAATATTTTACATCTAAAATATGGCAAAATAAGATTCTTTACAAGATTAATACCATTTTAGACAAATAAACTTTAAATGAACCACCCAAATACTTAAGGAAATTCGTGATTTTAAGAAATTTATTTAAGTTATCAATAAGGAGCTTTGTGGATATGGGCCCAGCTCTACAAGCAGGGTGTGGGTGTGTACCAGTGTAGACGCAGGGTGTGCAGGAAGGCCGAGAGTCCCTCCATGATGAGCAGCACGCAGATGGTGAGCACTGCGAAGGCCCCGAACACGGCCCACACGATGATGCTGCCATAGTATGGCGCGTCCATCTTCAGCCCTATACGGAACAGCATGTTCCACAGCACCTCGGACAACTCTGGAACATCATCAATATATTGTCAGAGAGAGGAATACTCTGTTCAGAGCTGGTATTTCTATAAAACCTTAGTCGACAATCAAGCAAAATATTGCAATTCTGAAATGTTACAACTAGACTGAATGACAAACAGATGCATTGTTTGAAGATTTAAACACTGAATTAGAAATATAATTCCAACAGTAGTAATATTTATTAATATATAGTATTTTGTTCACAACCACAGCGTTTCAAACACAAACTGTAACTTTTGCTATTTTCATCTTAAGTTAAGAATAACACATTTATAAATATGGGCTCAGAGTGCTATGTAAGCCAGTAAGGAGCCTTGATCACATACGGGCGTGGGCGAGGCTGAGGGCCCAAAGACGCAGGTAGGAGGCGGTGTGCGAAACGCAGCCCAGACAGTACTCAATGGTGTGGATAGCTTGACCCACAAAGATCTCCCCGAAGTCAAACTGAAATGCAGAACAATCAAATTGTGTGCTTGTAAATTTATAGACAATACTCACAGGAGAACAGGTTCATCATCAAAATGTTTGAGTGTTACAAGAACCAAACATATTTACTTGAAATCACAATAAATGAATTATGGTCACAGCATTGTGAAGTGAAAATCATACAATTTAGAATTAAGACACTGATTTCTGTATAGCACATGAAATCTGATCAAACTCGGAGTTAAGTCCGAGTTTCTGATGTATGCATGGCAAATGTCAGACTTTCTAATTTCTGTATAGCACTTATGATATCTGAATCAGAATTAAGTAAAGAGTTTCAGTCAAAAGTTTCTGATTTCTATATCGCAAAATAATGTTAAATCTGATAAAATTCTGAGTTTCCGATGTAAGTCTGTACCCCACATATAAAATCTGACACAAAGTTGACAGTGCAGCCAGAGCCTTGGACATCTCTCCTGTAACCCAGGGGTGCCCTACCTCCCTGTACCCCAGATGCACCTTACCTTCCTGTACCCCAGGTGTGCCCTACCTCCCTGTACCCCAGGTGTGCCCTACCTCCCTGTACCCCTGGTGTGCCCCACCTCCCTGTACCCCAGTTGTGCCATACCTTACTGTACCCCAGGTATGCCCAACCATACTGTACCCCTGGTCGGCCCTACCTCCCTGTACCCCAGGTGTACCCTACCTCCCTGTGCCCCAGGTGTGCCCTACCTCCCTGTACCCCAGGAGAGCCCTGCCTTCCTGTACCCCAGGTTTATCCTACCTCCCTGTACCCCAGGTGTGCCCTACCTCCCTGTACCCCAGGTGTGTCCTACATTCATGTACCCCAGGTGTGTCCTACATTCATGTACCCCAGGTGTACCCTACCTTCCTGTACCCCAGGTGTGCCCTGCCTTCCTTTACCCCATGGGTGACCTACCTTCCTGTACCCCAGATGGCTCTACCTTCCTGTACACCAGGTGTGCCCTACCTTCCTGCACCTCAAGGGTGACCTACCTTCCTGTACCCCAGGTGTGCCCTACCTTACTGTACCCCAGCTGTGCCCTACCTCCCTGTACCCCAGGTGTGCCATACCTCCCTGTACCCCAGGTGTGCCCTACCTCCCTGTACCCCAGATGTGCCCTACCTCCCTGTACCCAGGTGTGCCCTACCTCCCTGTACCCCAGGTGTGCCCTACCTTCCTGTACCCCAAGGGTGCCCTACCTTCTCGTCCTTCTCCTCGTGCTCATCCATGGTGACCGCAGTCTGGGGGCTACCTCCGTTGATGGAGACTGTCACCGCCACATCACCGCTGTTGATACCCTGCAGCCACACAACATGTTATGTACACATCATTTTGATTACAGACTGCACACACTATGGCACACTTGGACAATAATGTATGGTGCTGTGTTCACAAAAAACTCAGTGAATTTAGTCTTAGTTCATGTAATTAATGCTTTTCACAACTGCATTGCAATTTACAAACATCCAGTGATGGGTATACTTGAAAGGTAAAGACTAATGAATTACTAAATAGCGAGTTATTACCAAGCAACTCTGCTCCATATACTTGCCAACTTTGATTTTAATAAAGTTAACTGGTCAATGTGCAACACTTTGTTGGACATTCAATGTCCTTCAATAATGCATGTGGAATGTTCGTTTTCAATCTATTTTATGTTATTGTTTCGACCAAAATACTATGTGATTAAGCCAATATGTGAAGTTCACGAACAGTATGATGCTTACTTTCTATGAGAATATTAAGACCTGTGATACACCTGAATGTTGATACACACAGATAATTTTTACAACTGAGAAAGCTAGTTTCAGTGTTAAAGGTTAACATAGTAGAACCCCAGTTTAAAATGTTTTCTTTGTTATATTATGCAACCAACTGCTAGTGTGTTTTTGTGTGCAAAATGTTGTTTTTTTTATACACTGATCTACTAAACTTTCCAAGTTCTATATTTCTATACTTGTGATAATGTAAAAGCTATTACTATACTAAATGCTGATCAAGTGCTATTAAAATATACTCTGTCCCTGCATAAGAGACCTATATCAATCACTAGTATAAAACTGAAAAGAATTCCCCATGCTGAATAAATATTTCCATGCACGTTAGTCTTGTAACTATAAACAAAATACTGGTCCAAAATTATAATGTTCCATAGAACCTATCCACAATACAAAATTATGCAATACGTGAAACAAACATTAAACCAACAGTTTAAGTCAAGCCTGCCAGTTGCTGATCAGCAAGTTTCTGCTCTATCACTGAATTGACATGACGCCGGCTGTCAATCAAATTCTTATCGATAATCTTATCAGCCAATCAGCGCACAGCATTTTGCTACCCAACCGTTACCATGGACTGTCCGCCATTTTCCTAGACAAGCTACTTGTCTAGATCCTATTAGTTCATATAAACATTTTATAAAAAACTGTTATATTTTGTGCTTTGAATGTGTTTTTGTCATAAAATCAGAATGTTTAAGAAATGTATCCAATAAAAAGGTATTATTCTTACTAACATTTGCCCGGTGTGGTAAATATTAAAGTTTTATCGTTATATAATTATAATTAATATGTTTCAAGCTTTCCTATATTAGTAACAAAAAAAGAATATTCGTTAAATGTGGGCAATTGTTAAAACCATAGCAAACACATTAACTATGTCAAATGTTTATAATAATTAGAGGTCTAAATTTGTGCTTAGCTCTCAAGTTAATTGCGTGTGAACCGATTAAACAGCTTCAAATGGCAATCATACAACTTCTTTGAATTAAAATATAAATTGTATATTCAATAATGATATTAAAATATATATTTATAATAGGACTATACACGTCTACCATTTTAATGTTGACAAAATAATTTGAACGTTAATCTAGGCTTATAATTATGATCTGCAGTCCTTCTAATGAACATCTGTGAGTCTACTCGTTACTTGCCTATCTTATCACTGGCACATTCCCGTGTCTTGTTACACTGTCTGAAACACAGTCATGTCTAGCCCCCAAGTGTTGATAATTTACACTAAATCCACCCTAAACATTGAATAATAGTTTGCCATTGTTATGTATTCAATTGAACTGACAATAAATCGCTTCCCGTTGAAGACTTACATAAAACTGCAATTTGTATATTTATATAATACAAAATGTATGTCTTGCGGCCTAGCATAGTTCTTATCAGCTCGTAACAAAATTGTTTCTTTTAAACATGTATAAACTGAAATAATATATAATTTTTTTTTATAAATTATGTTTATAAATGTAATCAATTTGTTTTGGAATATGAAATATAATATAGTTTTCCTGCAGTACCCGACATGACAGTAAAATGAAACTGGTCTGAACGTCACTTTAATGTTTAATAGTTAAAAATAACTTGAAGAGCGGGTAGATTCATTTTATCGATTTTCATGGATCTTTTAAAATTCTTATTTTTTTAAATAAATGACAGAAATGTCAGATTGTTCAATTGTTCAAATAAGATAAATATGCTGTGTACAGTATTTTTTTGATTTTTTATATATCATCATAATATCAACTATTATATTTCTTCGTCATTTGTTATAAATCATATTATATTAGAACCGACAAAACAGTGAAAAAATACACATAAACACTTATTTTCCCTATATAAAATCGTGATCAGTGGGCAGAGTTATCGGCTCCCAGGCGTCATGTCAATTACCCAGTCATAGACAGAATACATGTTTGGACGATGGGTAACTACTACATGTACAGTGGACCACCATTATTTAGAACATCTTAGTCCAAATTCCTCGTTATTTGAAAGTTTCTTTTTTGTAATGATTTTTTTTTCCTTCTTAATTTAATTAGAAATTTGATGTTTACTTCAAATGTTCAATATTTCAAACCCATTTATCCCGTATAAACAATTGTAAGAGCATTTATCAATTGTAAATTCGAAGATCCACATCGAAATCACACCTGTACTGTTTTTATCAATAATGCGAGCATCTGCTCTTGATATTCACAACGAAATGGTTTGGTAATCAATTACACTTAACCATTTTTATATTTGAGGCATGTCGTGGGTAAACCGGGCTAAATGCATGTGCGTAAAGTGTCGTCCCGGATTAGCCAGTGCAGTCAGCACAGGCTAATCCAGTCGGCACTTTCCGCTTTTATGGCATTTTCTGTTTCAAGGAAGACTCTTCTAAACATAAATTCACTGTAGACGGAAAGTGACGTCCTGGATTAGCCAATATGGACTACACATATGGACAAGGCCGCACGCATTAAGGCCGGTTTTCCCACGACACGCCTCATTTGTATAAACAGAGCATAGGGAGTTATTATACTATCTATTACTAAATAACAAACACTAGGTCAAACAATTCAGAGTCATGATTACAGGTAGGTTCCATATTTAAGTTCTGTTTGATATTGTTATGTCAACATTTGCAACTTCAAACAGATTCAAAATAAAATATCGCACATACATGTACTATTTCAAAATAAAATTATTTAAAATAATGTTAAATCAAATAAGTCATCATTAATTACACGTATAATCAAAAAGTTACAGTAAACTCCACTTGAAACGATATCGCTTATAGTGATGTATCGCACATAACGAAGCCAAGTGCAAGGTCCCGGCGGATCCCGATATATTTCAATTGATATAACATCGTTTGCAAAGATATCGCATGTAAAAAGTTTTGGTTATAATGATGTTACTTTCACGACCCATCGTAATTATTCCCCCTTTTGTTATGATATTATGAATCTGTAACGGGTGTGAAAAACAGTGATTTTTATCCGTCTCGACAACTTCAAAATAACGAGGTTCGACTGTAATTCTAAACACCTATGACTAGTATATCAATGTATAGTATGTTGACTAATTTGGGCAAGAGCTTTTTAAAATGACAATGCAGGTGAAATTAAACAATGGGAAAATGATGCTCTGAATGGAAGTGGATATGTGATTATGTCTGGGTTAGTTGTCTGGATATAGCATAATTATGATGGCAAAAAATGGATAAATAATAGGGTCTACCTTATATACATCCTGCACATTGTAAAACAATGACAGTTTAGTATTAAATATAATGGACACTGGCACAGCCAGCAAACCACTTCAAAATCAATCCGGCATAAGTATTATACAAAACATGAATAAATTTATCATGAATAAAATGGTGTTATGTTCATGCACGGCACTTCAGACAACATGGCCTTCATAAGTGAACCAGCAATCTTGAAGTAGTTTACTAGCCAATAACAGGAACAATCTGACAAAGGACTGATGTATTAAGATACTAATAAAACACAAGTGAGTTTCACAAATCTTTCTCAGTTCAGTTTTGCCTGTAGCTTTAATATATATGACAGAAAGGTGACACAAAACAAAGGACATTCGACCTAAAAAAACACAAGGATATCAGTGAACTGAAGGATGCTCCCCAATGCGCTTTGTCAAGTAATGGGAATCAAAGTCCCGTAACTTCATAGAAAATCACTGAAAGGGAACGCCCTGTATTGCGCACACCTCATTCTGATAATGAAGCATCACGTACAGTTTCATTGTATTCTGGCCAATAGTTGTGGAGAAATAGCCCGGACAAAACTTGTGCACTATATACTCAGAAATCATCAAAGTCCCATAACTCTAAGAAAAATAAATGAAGCACAACGTCCTGGTTCAGTGCACACCTCCTCTTGGTAATGAAGCTTCCTATAAAGTTGCATTGAATTCTAGCAAATAGTTGCATAGAAATAGACCAGACAATAATTGTGCATTAAATGCTTATTTCATAAAACTTTAAAGTCCCATAACTCTAAGAAAAATCATTGAAGCGGAACGTCCTGGTTCAGTGCACACCTCCTCTTGGTAATGAAGCGTCCCATAAAATTGCATTGAATTCTGGCCAGTAGTTGCCTAGAAATACTCCGCACAAGAATTGTGCACTAAATACTTATTTCAGAAATCTTCAAAGTCCCATAACTCTGAGAAAAATCATTGAAGCGGAAAGTCCTGGTTCAGTGCACACCTCCTCTTGGTAATTAAGCTTCATTGAATTCTGGCTAGTAGTTGCTGCGAAATAGTCCGGACAAGAAAATGGGATGGAAGGACGGACGGAAGGACGGATGGACAGACAGACAAAGTGGCGACTATATTCTCCCCTTAAACATTTTCAGGGAGCATCCTAATTGATGCATAATAAAGATCCACCGACTCTGTTACAGGAACTACCATTACATAAAATTGCAATACTAAGTAACCAGTACAACAGAGGCCATCAGCCTTAAAACAGACCTTTAGTACGTTGACATGTATCAACATTGGCAACAATCTAGGATGCCTTCAATAACAAGAGCTGTCGAAGGACAGCGCGCTAAACTTTTCTTGTGCTTGTCAGAGTTACTGGTATTTTTTTCTAAAACAAGAAACATGGAAATTCCACAACAACCAAATTTTCAAACGAAATGCATAAAAATCAGCACATCAATAAAATGTTAAGTAATGGCCTTGACCCCACCCACCCCATATGCAATCCCAAGCGAGGTCTCGATAAAAGGTATCTATGTATTAAGTTGCATTAAAATATCTCAATGCGTTATTAAGTTATCGAGTGGAAACCATTTTTCTATTTTTAGTAAAAGTGACCTTGACCCCACCCATCCCATATGCAATCCCACCCGAGGTTTCGATATAAGGTATCTATGTATTAAGTTTCATTAAAATATCTCAATGTGTTCCCAAGTTATTGGGCGGAAACCATTTTTCTATTTTTAGTAACAGTGACAGTGACCTTGACCCCACCCAGCCCATATGCAATCCCAAGCGAGGTCTCGATATAAGGAATCTATGTATAAAGTACCATTAAAGTATCTCAATGCGTTCTCAAATTATTGAGCAGAAGCCGTTTTTCTATTTTAATGACAGTGACCTTGACCTTGACCCTATACGCAATCACAAGTGAGGTCTGGATATAAGGTATGTATGTATTAAGTTTTATTAAAATGTCTCAATGTGTTCTCAAGTTATTAAGCGGAAACCGCTTTTTTATTTTTAGTAACAGTGACCTTGACCCCACCCTCCCCATATTCAATTCCAAGTGAAGTCTTGATATAAGGTATATATGTATTAAGTTTCATTAAAATATCACAATGCGTGTTCAAATTATTAAGTGGAAACCATTTTTCTATTTATTGTAACAGTGACCTTGACCCCACCAACCCCATATGCAATCCCAAGTGAGGTCTTGATATAAGGTACCTTTGTATTACGAATTATTAATATATCTAAATATGTTGTCAAGTTATTGAGCGGAAACTGTTTTTCTATTTTTAGTAACAGTGACCTTGAACTTGACCCCACCCACCCCATATGCAATCCCAAGCGAGGTCTCGCTATAAGGTATCTATGTTTGAAGTTTCATTACAATAGCTTCATCCGTTCTCGAGTTAGAGAGCGGAAACAAAAAGTTGAGAAACTAGCTTACCGAAAACCTTGAACCTGTCCATACAGCTTATATGTAAAAATTGTAAGTGTAAAAAGGCCCATAATTTTGACAAATTTCAAACTAGAGTTATCAAAATTGGCCTATGAGTTCATTTTAATATAGGGAATAAGTGTTCTAAGTTTGAATGAAATCCCTCAAGCCGATCCTGAGAAACCAGCTTACCAAAAAACTTAAACCTGTCCATATAGTAATATGTTTAATTTCAAAGTGTAAAAAGGCCCATAATTTAAAATTTCTAATTAGAGTTACCAAAATTGGCCTATAGGTTCATTTTAATATGGGGAATAATTGTTTTAAGTTTGAATGAAATCCTTCAAGCCATTCCTGAGAAACTAGTTTACCAAAAAACTTTAACCTAGCTTGGACGCAGATGGCGACACCAACTACGGAGCGAGTAGAATAGCTTGCATTTTTTCGAAAAGTCGAACTAAAAAATAGTAATTTCTATAAAAATGTTGCAGCTAATGCAAAAGATGTTAAAATTATGTTTCCCCAGAAAATATATATTTGTAAATGGTAAGCAATGTGTCGGCTGCTTAAAATACAATTTGATTGCAGTAGTTTAAAAACACATTTTTAAGGTGCAGTAAAAGAAAAGAGAGTATTGTGTATAAAAACACATTTTTAGTAATCTAAGAGAACGATGTCTAGTGATCGCTCGTGCCAGAGTTATAATATCGATTCACTAAATAGGTGGAAATCAGCAGTAACTTGATACAATTTCAGTGAAAAAGACACTTTAATTAACTGAGTAAATAGTGTTCCAGAATTGGGTATTTATGCAAATATGTGCCTTATCTGTTGCACTGATAAAGTACAACAGTTTTTAATTAAAGAATCGTTATAATTATGTTTATAATCAGTGTACGCAGTTCACAATGTCAGATTCTTGCTGCGGTGGTAGATGTCACTGAATGTAGAGATGAAGAACCACCCACACCCTGCAAGCAGTTCAGTGCTAGTGTATT
This sequence comes from Congeria kusceri, assembly GCA_027627225.1. Classification (NCBI taxonomy): domain Eukaryota; kingdom Metazoa; phylum Mollusca; class Bivalvia; order Myida; family Dreissenidae; genus Congeria; species Congeria kusceri. The sequence continues at coordinate 4,296,132 of CM051031.1, forward strand.
AATCTGGTCTGGAATAACTAGCAGAGACCTGTCTACGAAGCAGGACTGAGCAAACATGTATCTGACTATGACGGTTTGGAGTTTCTATTTCATTTTTTGACTGTACCTCGAGAAATAATTGACTGAGGAGGCTTCTAACGATCAACCCAGAGATATGCATATTGGTTAAAAATGATAAGGAATTAATCAGATTTCTGAAGAATACACCATAGATGTGCTTGTCACAGGTTCCTAGGCAGTTTAGTTGCTGCAGGTGTTGTTAGTGTGCCCTAAATGGTTAATATGTGGCGCATCGTGAGAAAACCGGTCTTAATGCATGTGCGTCAAGTGTCGTCCTGGATTAGCCTGTGCAGTCCGCACAGCTAATCCAGGACGGCACTTTCCGCCTACAGTGGATTTATGTTTAGAAGAGACTTCCTTGAAACAGAAAATACCTTAAAAGCGGAAAGTGCCATCCTGGATTAGCCTGTGCGGACTGCACAGGCTAATCCGGGACAACACTTAACGCACATGCATTAAGACCGGTTTTCACACAATGCGCCTCATATTATGATGCACCAAAGCAACTGAAAACTGATAGAACTTGTGATACATGAAAATAGGTAAACGGACATTAGACCCTCGGACATTAGCCCCTTTGTCATAGAATGCATAGGTGGACATTCCTTGGGCTTCCTGATTTTTCCTGGGCGGACAATAGCCCCTTCACGATTTTTCAGACCTGGACATTAGCCCCTTTCATCTAGGACAATATCCCCTTTCGAACAGAATGTTCAAAACTGGTCATTAGCCCCTTTCATCTATGACAGTATCCTCTTTCAAACAGCCAATCGGGCCTTTTCATGTTTAATAGGTGCAATATATAAGTGTTTTGTTTGCATGTGTTTATATTCAACTAACGGAATTCCATTGTCAGTAAAGGAATGGACAATCATTAATTTCTTCATAGGCAAATTGTTGTTAATCACTCACATATTTGGATACAAAAGAATATGGTCTAGGTCATGTGAAGGGACTTTGTCCGCCAATCAAAAACAGGAATGGGTTAATGTCCTACCTGGGAGGGGCTAATGTCATACCTGGGAGGGGCTAATGTCCTAGTTAGAAGGGGCTAATGTCCCCCTTTGCATTTTTTAAGGAAGCTGCTTCTGTCCGAGGGGCTAATGTCCTAGAATCATGAAAATACATAACTGGACATTGACACCCAATCACACCTTATGTATTCTGGCAGCCTTGGCTTAGACATCAAATGTAATATTAATCTGCACTAAAAGTGCATTTCTTGACGTGTCTATACCCCACTCACGTGTGGATAAAAAAAATAAGATTTATAATAATACAAATACGTACAGTAAAAATATGTGAACAATTCTCGAATCAATTCCTATCAAAGACATTTGCCACTTATACAAATCTAAAACTTGGCAATACCACTTAGAAATACATCTGACTATTTTAAGATTCATTGTTAAAATCTTTTGGCCTCTTTACTGAGGTATACCAGTGTTAAAACTGAAATTCGAAACTGAATGCGGCTCAGTTTTAAGCTAACTTGATAATTGGGATACAACAAACACAGTTAATTAATCTACAGGTAAGTTGATTTAATAAAAATACAACAAACACAGTTAATTAATCTACAGGTAAGTTGATTTAATATCTGTTCCAGCTTATCTATTCTTTGGGTTAAATAGCTTGACTGAGCTTAAACTTTCAGCTGCTTTTGTAGCAGAGCTCTGTTGAAAATCTATGTTATTGCTTGACCATACATCAAAGTAAGCCAGTGAATACTGTGAGAATCATTTGAGCACATGTGTAACTGCCAAAGCATACATGCCCAAATAAGCACTGAACAAATGACAAGAAAATACTATCACAGAGTTTTCAGCAAGTATTAAATGAAGGAATGAGAACAGCTGATCACTCTGTGACTGTTGAACCGTGACCACAGTGAGGTGGTGGACATATCGTCGAGATATCATTCCGAGCTCAGTCGTGCCCTGTGACAGGCCATCTACCCGCACTCTCACTTACCGCCATCTCAATGCCAGTTTTTACATTTTCCCCGCTACGCGACTGAACAGAAAATATCACAGAAATAGCAGAAAAGAAATTGACATGTAACAGATTATGAAAGCAAACAAGGTAGTAAAAGAGATCTATGTTCATGTGTTTTCCAAAGTTGCAATCTGTACACTTTCACAGAACATTTTAGACATTTGTAACTCATCAAAAAGTTGATCTTAAAGGATGTTTCTTGAAAACTAGTTTAATTGAAATGCTTACAATGACAATGACATTCGAACTAATTTCAGTTAAGAAGAGGGTACATAGTCACCACAGAAGTACGCATTAGATACCGACTATTGTTCATGCACAAACTATGCTCTTGGTCATACACATACAAACTAAAATCAAAACCACATCACCCACAAAATTTTCCTTTTTTTCAAAAACTTCTAATCCAACTTCTCATAGCAACTTGCAGTATTTTAAAGTACTTGTCACATTTATATACCTGGGTATTAAGATGGTTGGGGTTTTCTGCATAGTTGTTTCTGTATACTAAAACTCATCCACACAGGTGATTAAGAACACAAAGTACGCATTTATCTCCTCAGTGTCTAAAATCTGTTTATAATTTCCGAGTACCATGCGTTTTATCACACAATCAAAGATCTATGAGTCTGCAGCATAATATAATAGGACAGTAACAGTACAGCTACTTCGATTAACAATTGTAGGGTCAATCCAACTCATTTGCTCAGAAATGTTCCACAGCCTTGCATGTTAAAACTAGACACTGTTAACCACCCCGTCACTGCAGACCGTTAACAGTTCCAGACAGACAGACAATGGAGAGCAGACACTGCACGTACCTCGTGACCATCCTCGAATTCCTCATTGTGCACGAGCTGCTCGTGGGACGTCGCCCCCAGGCCCTGCTTCCTCTGAAATCAGACACACAACCGCATTGTGACTATGTCCCTCTACTAAACCATGTACATGTACCAATGACTTTCACACTATTATGTTTTCAGCACAGACAAGTAACACATTTTAACTGGTGTGTTATTTCATTCAATACGGGAAATATACATTTACATTATATGTAGTATGTAACAGTCAACTTATGGTTCTGCAGTAGATGTTCATTAGTACCAATAGTTGTAACACTGACAAGTTAATGGCTGTTTTTTTTTCCATCATGGTATTACTGTATTGTCAAAATGCCATGCAAGTGAAATCCGTATTATTTTCTATGACACCAGCATACTAGTAACGTAACTTTTTAATATGAAACAACATCCCCACCAAGCTCTTGGTCTACAAGGACACATACAACACTGGCAGTCTAACCTAGCAGACTCCAAACACGAGGGCATGTCTACCGCAATTGTATTAACAATTTCACATTACAGTGCCTATTTGTTAATATACTAGTACAATATACAGGACAATATTCTACTCATTAATTTTGTTGAATTGTTAAGAGTAATGACAAAGTATACACATTGTACAGAGCACCATACTTTACCCTGGGTTATGGGTTATTGTTAACAATGGTTGAATATCTCATCTGGTTCATATGCATGAGTGTTTATTTCATTCTTTGGCACTGTAGATTGATCATATTATTGTTTATTCAAATGGTTAATTCATGCAATCTTAGGCACAAATGCACAAACCAGACCCAACATTACACCTGAAATATTTCATATCAGTATACAAGATTCAAGTGCAACACTGCATATAGAAATACGAGAGCAAAACAAAACAATAAACAGTGTGGTACACTGAGGGGGGGAGCAAAATGGTGTCTTGCAAACAGTCCTGTAGGGCAGTTCTCTAAACAGGCATCCGTTGATAAACAGTGAAATAAAATCTAGCTCTAACACATTTCCTTTTTCATTTTCACTGAAGTGTGTCATGTTAGACAAAATATTGCTGCATTTTATTTCGTTAACTCTGGCTGATTTTCGGTGAATACTACAATTACTAGTAAACACGAAGTAAATGTATAATTATCAAAGTTAGACACTATAGTTTACCTTAGTTTCAAAGCCAAAACAGATTATTTAGAATGGTGTGGTGTTTATTTAGTTTATTAAGTGTTTAGAATTATATCTGTTATGACAAAAGATAAAGGAAATTGTGGAATTATATACTATATAATTATATACTATAGAAATAACATAAACACTATTTGCTTCTGTAGTTTAAATTTATTATGCATGTTACTATATATATTACTATTTCGGGTTATACATGTATAAGTGTTCAAAAAATTTGCATATTAAATTGTTGTCTATTTTTATATCAAATAAAGCAAATATTTAATCAATCTGTTTGTTGGACTAATAAAGGCTATTTGGCAAACAAATAATTATTAAAAGTATATTGATGACATAACTGTATAATGGGGCTTATTATTTTTCTGACATGCCTTATTAAAACCTACAGAATATTTCTTTATGAATTTGATATAAAATGATTTTCATTTTCAGTGGAGTTATTCTTATCACGATCTAAAATACAAATGAGGCATGTCACGGGAAAACCGGGCTTAATGCATGACACTGTGTGTAAAGTGTTGTCCCGGATTAGCCTGTGCAGTCCGCTTGTATGGTATTTGCTGTATCAAGAAAGTCTATTTTAAACATAAAACCACTGTTGGCGGAAAGTGTCGTCCCAGATTAGTCTGTGCGGACTGCAGAGGCTAATCTGGGACAACATTTAAAGCACATGCATTAAGCCCGGTTTTCCCACAGGCTAATCCAGGACGGCACTTTCCGCTTTTATGGTATTTTCTTTTTCAAGAAGTCTTTTCTAACATAAAACCACTGTAGGCGGAATGTGTCGTCCCGAATTAGCCTGTGCGGACTGCACAGGCTAATCTGGGACGACACTTTACGCACATGCATTAAGCCCCGTTTTCCTACGACACGCTACATATAATGTTTTATGTATTTTGTGGACTTTTCAACTTAAAATTATCAATTATTTTAATGTAAATTATTAAATGAAAACTATTAGAAATTACTGATTTGCAGCTACAACATTTTGATAAGTGACATTTTACTGATTTACTTATTTCAAAAATGAAAGAAAAACACTGATAAATAGGTGATGACATTAGCACTAAATACAACAAAAGTTGTACAGTGCAATGTCCCCTTAGATGTTTTAGTGATGATGTGGTGAAGTTTTGTGCACAGAATATCTTAAAACTAAATACAAATGAGGTCTGTCATGGAAAAACCGGACTGAATGCATGTGCGTAAAGTGTCATCCCGGATTAGCCTGTGCAGTCCGCACAGGCTAATCCGGTAAGGCACTTTCCGCCTAGAGTGGATTTATGTTTAGAAGGGACATCCTTGGAACAGAAAATACCATAAAAGTGGAAAGTGTCATCCCGGATCAGCCATAAAAGCGAAAAGTGCTGTCCTGGAGTAGCCTGTGCGGACGCAAATGCATTAATCCCTGGTTTCCCACGACACTTCTCATTTATTAATAGCTACACTTATTTATCTCTTATACAAATTAAGGCATATGAAATAGAAAGAAAACTACATGCTAATATACTTAAACGCACTATTCTATGAAGTTAGAATAAGACATCAAACATAGAATAGACAGTTTAATTACACTAGTGTTTTATGCAGTAAGCTGTATGGGAGTAAAGAAGTAATTATTACAGAAGTTTGTTTGTTTGTTTTGTTGGGTGTTTTTGCTGTTTTCATCAGTATTTCAGTCATATCACGACGGACAGTTAACCTACTCACACTTTTCCTAGGCAAGCTTAGCCGATCTAAGTGGTTTACCAGTACTAAGTGCACATACTTATGCCAGTAACTGACAACTGCCCTACTTGAATCAGAGGTACGGGGAGAATGGCCGTAGAAATAATTTCATGACCAATCCCCACACAAGTTATGTGGCCGGGCTGGGGTTCGAACTCGCAATCCCCGGATTGACAGTCTAGCGCTCTACCAACTGAGCTAGCCGGGCCCAACATTACAGCTAGAAGACATCATTCAGCATTGATGACACCACTGTAAAACTGTGTACTTGTAAAGTATTTACAAACTATTCGCAATAACACAAGACTGAGTCCATGCCTGCATGCAGTTTGTCTGGACAGTGAAAATTATCATAGACACTATCAATTTTAAAGAAGAGTAATAGAAAATGAAAATAAAAAATAATGCCATCTGAATTAATAAACATACCATACTTCAACAGCATGAATGGCCCAGTTATATTGTGAGAAAAACCATACAGCTTCAACCTATCTTTGATGTAATATTCTAACTACACAAAATAGTGTTCCTATCACTATATTTTACATTAAACAAATGCCTATGAAAGAATAAATAATATCAAATGTAACATGCAATTGGTTTTAATCTGTGTCTATTTAAAATGTTGCAAAAAAAGAGTAAAACTATTTTATCCTATATGCACAAGGGCGAAAATATTACAAGCGTCAATTCATGACGGTTAGGTAAGAAGATACAGTTACATTGTTTTCTTGACCTCAAATCAGCAGGAGCTAACTGCCACACAGACTGGTTCAAAGACATCCACCATCAGAAGACACAGAAATACTTACTACAGCGGCATCCTACAAGTATGGTAATATGCATGATACAAAACGTCGGTTTGCAGGGCAAGAATTGCATACATGTGTATTACTGCTGGAGGTACAATATTAAACGTGTTATACACAAAACATAAAGGAAAACATCAAGATAACATGGTAGTATGTGCATTTCTGTATCAAAAGGCAAGGTACCGTAAATACTGCAACATATCTACATAAATAAATTCATGTACTAACAAAATAAAAGCAAAAAAAAATTATTCTGACAAAAGAAACAGAATTCAGGCTAATTCATTTAATGTTCAGTGTATACCTTATAATACAGGAATTCACTTGAAAGTGAACAAAACATGTAGGAAATTATATTTGAATTCACCAGCATTTCAACTCTAGATATGTGTCACCACACTCAGGTCATTTCCATAATAACAAAAAATAAAATAATAATATGTTTTGTAATAATATGGCTTTGAATAATTTGAACAATGTCATACAAGCATACATTCCAAATATTTTATGTAAACAAAATGCATGTTTTCGTTTCTGAGCTTCTTCCTTAAATCACATACATATACCGCTGAATTTTGTTACCTTGAAGTCGCCAGGAATACTACATGACATATCTGAAGTTCAACATACCCGAGAACAGACCTGACTTTAAAGTCCTGTGTCTAAACGTTCAATATATAATTGTATACAATAGAGATGGTGTTTAAAGCCTCAGTCCATATATTATAATTCACTGCATCTTAAATTGGCATTAGTTCTAATGAACGTTTACGCCATTTATTTGAATGAAAACATTTTCTTATTTAAGAAATGCATTAATAATGTCAATGTTCGAAAACGCTTGGTACGAACAGAATATACCTAAATGTACATGCCGATTATACTCCAGAGGCATCACAAGCTATCGCATACAGAAACTATACGATAAAAAGTTGCCACAACGCTATTATTTTACCAATTTCAATGCGGCTTTTTGTATTTTGATCGCTAAGATGTCCATTAGAAACGATTTCTGCAAAGTTTTATTTTATTAACATATTTATGGACTGCTGCTTTAAAACTCTGAAATGTATAATAATGATCAATCATTTAATAAAAAGTCAAGAATAATCACTAAAATTCAAGAAAATACCATAGATCCTCCCTTGCTATGACAAGATGTTGATACTTTAAGATAAACAAATAGAAAAAGGTATAGCAATACCATTGGGATTGGAAACCAGTTGGACATAACCAATAAATGAAGTTAAAAGTACCAGTAAAAATAACACTTATCTGATATAAAATGAGAATAAGGCCAGTTAGGAATTATTTTCCACTTCGACGTAACCAAAACTAAAAGTGAAAAATTTTAAGATAACCATATACAATGTATATTGCCCGTTACTCTTTTAAGTAAGTGAATTCCAGATAACGAAGCACAGCTGTATCTATCATGGCATAATGCTGGTGAATTCAGACAGTGTTGCAGCCTGCTTACAGAAGCCCTGTCAAAGCAAACATGCATGCCGTCTAAACCGAGTGCAACAAACAACCTAGGAGGTAAGCCACAGATCTAAACACGTCTTTGCACCTTGGCATCTTATCATTGGTTTTGTTTGCATCATATTCAATTCAATTCAATTCGATTCGATCTTTATTGTGATCTACGAGGCCACTGGCCCATACACAAAATGTACAACAAATTTATGTACAGTCGGTGATGAGAGTGCGTACTAACACAACATAATACTTGTGTGCCAATAATAGTAATGATAAGGATGCGGATCATAATAATAATAATGATGATGTTAATAATGATAAGGCCACCATTATCCCCTTAACAATGAATTAGTTTGCAACAAAAAAGTATTATAATTGCAAGGTTTAACTGCCAACATTTCAAACCTTTATATATTCACCATTCCAGATTGCAGGTGAGTGAATGTTCATACAGTTCATACAGCTAATGATATGAGCCGTGTCGTGGAAAAACTGGGCTTATGCGTAAAGTATCGTCCCGGATCAGGCAGACTGCACAGGCTAGTCCGGGACGACACTTTCCGCTTGTATGGCATTTTCTGTTTCAAGGAAGTCTCTTCTAAACATAAATCCACTGTAGGCGGAAAGTGTTGTCCCAGATTAGTCTGTGCGGACAGCACAGGCTGATCCGGGATGACACTTGACGCACATGCCACGACACGTCTCATATGTACTTAAATACTAACGAATACTCTGAAACGCAAAAGTTGTTTGTCACACTGGTTAACGTATAAAACACAAGTTACTTAGTTCACAGAAAACAGCTCTGTTGAAATTGATGTTAAATTAGCCAGAAATTGTTATACATTGATACAGAAACAAAAATATAAAAACGAAAACCTAAAACAACAATCCCTGAAATTATTTAATACCTATTCCAATTTATTTTATATAGTTTTCCTCCTCACAAGTTCAGAGACAAATTAAACTTTTAGCAACATCTGGCACATCATACATATTACTCAATAAAAAACATTTCTATTTAATATAGTTTTAACCTTTCGTATTTTCGGTGAAGGAGCCCCTTCTGAAATGTTTACCAACAGAAAGTTCAGACTTATTGTAAACGAGTAGAAGAAATTCTGGGTTATTGCTCACAGCTGACAGTATTATGTTTACATTCACTGACTGTGCCAACATTACACCGATCTTGATGTATTAGGGAGATTTTTATGTTTTTTATTTATCTTAAAAAATGTATACATGGCTTCCGCCCTCTTTGACTAACAGTATATTTGAGATCAAATACCAAAATGCTTTCAAAACTTTTTACATCAGCACACCATACCCCCTCCACCTGGCCCCAGCACGAGTGGGCAACAAAATGAGGGCCTTCCCGACAGGGACGGGAACGACTGTGACTGAAATTCCTAAGTTTAGAACAAAGTTTCAAAAGACGAGTCGTAATTTTCAAGGGCGTGCGGTAGTGACGGGTCAGTGACTAGACCACTCTCGCTACACGTGTTCCTACCCTCATCTTGGAGTTGTGCTGGGCGCGCAATATGAATGGCTTGGCCAACAGCAGCACCGGCACACAGAGGAGTGCGATCAGGATCAGCGCCGTCTGGATCTCTTGCTGCAAGGGAAACACTGCATGTTGAAATGAGTCATTAGCAGTGGTTGAAATGAGCACCGCACTAGTACATTTCGAACTGGGGTTTCTCAGATTCTCAGTTATTTAAATGATGGCATGTAACATTTTCTTTTTTTCAAGTAATGGTATAAGAAGTCGGGCTTACTTGGTCAAACTGCTAATCACGATGACTATATCAGCCCTATATTCCTTATAATATTCAATTATGCACACATGGTTAAAAAAACATGATTGGAAAACCTCTGTGCCATAAAACAGAGCAGGTCTAAGATACTGTTCTGCCAATAAACACAATCTGGTCAATTCAGTGCCTTAGCTGTCTATTAAAACATTGTCCACCATATCTACATGATCAATGTACATTAGCATTGCAATATCTTACTTATTTAAAACATCGTCAACCATATCTAAATCCACATGACCAATCTACATTGGCGATGTAATATTTCAAGATTGAACATATTGCATTCATCTTTCATGCTTTGTTCAACTTGTGTGCACTAAATGACCGAGCCAAGGCAGATCACACCCATGCACTGACCTGGTGGGGATAGAAGATGGTCTGTGAGTCACACCCGAGCTGCTTCTGGTTGTAGAGGCCGGTGGGCGCCATGTTGTCACACTTGTACGCCTCCGTCATGTTCGGGGCCTTGTACTTCATCAGGAACATGTTGATGAAATCTAATGGGAAAGCCAATCAGGTTTACATTTGATTAATTGGTACATGATTTATTTAACAGTGAACATTTTGGTATGTTATTAACCTATACAGAATGTTTTAGATTCAAAATTCTACATGAATACCAAGAATATATATTATGTATTTTTCTATTTCTTTAACTTTGAAAAAAACAAACATTTTTTTTGGCAAAGTAGATCTGATAAAGACAACATGTTCACCAACTTTATTTTTGTGTTAAATAACAAAAGTATTATCAAACATATAGTATGCTTGTTTGAAAATCATGACGTACGGATCAGCAGGGATGGAGAGCAGGAGGCGCAGTGGGCGTTGTAGGTGATCCACTTGACAAAGATGAGAGCGATCAGGTAGCCGAAGATGCACAGCAAGAACAGGACCTCGGGGATAAACTGCACCAGGATGTACACATAGTGCCTGAAGTGCCTGCACATCGGATACAGAGTTTGCAGTGGGTATATATGTCATTGATTTTATTATTGTTTCATTTAAAAAAAAAAGGACATTAGGTTGCTCTGAACAAAAACAAGAGCACCGCCTACGGGTGCTGGACGCAAGACTTTCTCATATTTGATAGTACTCTAGGCTTTTGTTTATAGAATAAGTTTATCAATGTCACGAAGTATTTTGAATTAAAAAAAAATACCTCTGATAGATGTTGATAAATTTGACCTTAAGGAAAAATATATGTCGAAAAAAAGGGCAATAACTCCACCAAAATCCTTGATATAGTTACCTCATATTGCCTACAGAATGGATTTATAACTGTGATCAAGGTTTATGTGTTTCAAGTCAATACCTCTTGTAGATATTGTGAAATTTGACCTTAAACAAAATGTCTAAGTAAAAAAAAGGGCAATTACTCCAAAAAAATCCTTAATAGAGTTACCTCCCCTTATATACATAATAAGTTAATCACTGTGATCAAGTACTTCGAGTTTCAGGTCAATACCTCATATTATTGAGAAATTTGACCATAAAGGAAAATTGTAAGTTGAAAAAAGGGTAATAACTCCAACAAAATCCTTGAAAGAGTTACCTCCTCTTGTCTGCAGAATGGTGCCAGCACCACAAACAAATACATTGAGTTACAATTTAATGTCTTTAATAGTTATTGAGAAATTTTATATTTACCAAACAATTGTCAAAATATGCTAAGCTTAAGTCCAAACAAGGGCAGATAACTCTGGAAATGCAAATCACAGGGTTACCTGCCTTGTTGTAATGGAATACCCTTTCGATAATGAACAACTATTGAAAGTTTCAAATGGATAACTTTGATAGTTTTTGAGAAATGGACAAAAAACTACCAAAAAACTTAACTAACGCAGATGCCGACACAGACGAGAGGTCAACGACAATAGCTTGATTTTTTTTCTTCGAAAAGTCGAGCTAATAAAAATGACTTTTTTACAAGACAGCTTCTCAACTTTTTAATGAGTTTTTAAGGCAAATTTTACCACCTAAAATATACATGTCATATGGTACATTTAGTTCTACATTTGGCCCTCAAACTGTACATGAAAGTTTAAATAATGCCTAAACATCGATTTCAAATAATTACAATTATAAACAGTATAAACTTTGCATTAATGAGCTTAAATAATACTAAAGTTCATACCAATTTCTTGTAGTTAAGAATTCTAGAATCATGTCCTTCGTTAGTATTTTCACCAAGAGTAACACTTACACATGGTTGAAGACGCTGAGGATGACACCCAGCAACATATGAGAGATGCCGAGAATGACGGAGAGCTTCATCTTGAACGAGTTCGTGAACGTGATCTTGTTGATACTGGCCTGCCAGATCTAGGCAAACAAACATGGAACGTATGCAATGTAATAGTTCTTAGTGAACATAATACTTTTTAGTAGTTTTTACCATTCCATTTGACAACAAAAACATGGACCACAATATATAAATGAACTTATGAAAAAGAAACTGACTCTATAATCTTGTTTAAAGACAGGAGGGATGATTTTGACAATTCAGGTGACAGACTAACAATCTGGTAAATTAATGACACAAAATGGAATCATTTGATGCAATACATAAACTGTGTTACACATAATATGACTGTCACTACATGTGTTATGACTGTCACTACACATGATACAACTGTCACTACATGTGTTACGACTGTCACTACACATGATACGACTGTCACTACATGTGTAACGACTGTTACTACACATGATACAACTGTCACTACATGTGTTATGACTGTCACTACACATGATACGACTGTCACTACATGTGTTACGACTGTCACTACACATGATACGACTGTCACTACATGTGTAACGACTGTTACTACACATGATACGACTGTCACTACATGTGTAACGACTGTTACTACACATGATACAACTGTCACTACACATGATACAACTGTCACTACACATGATACAACTGTCACTACATGTGTTACGACTGTCACTACACATGATACGACTGTCACTACATGTGTAACGACTGTTACTACACATGATACGACTGTCACTACATGTGTTACGACTGTTACTACACATGATACGACTGTCACTACATGTGTAACGACTGTTACTACACATGATACGACTGTCACTACACATGATACAACTGTCACTACACATGATACAACTGTCACTAGACATGATACAACTGTCACTACACATGATACAACTGTCACTAGACATGATACAACTGTCACTAGACATGATACAACTGTCACTACACATGATACAACTGTCACTAGACATAATACAACTGTCACTAGACATGATACAACTGTCACTACACATGATACAACTGTCACTAGACATGATACAACTGTCACTAGACATGATACAACTGTCACTAGACATGATACAACTGTCACTACACATGATACGACTGTCACTACATGTGTTACGACTGTCACTACATGTATTACAACTGTCACTACACATGATACGACTGTCACTACACATGCTACGACTATCACTACACATAATACAACTGTCACTACATGTATTACGACTGCCACTACACATGATTCGAATGTCACTACTTGCGTCACAACTGCCACTACATGTGTAAGGACTGTCACTACACATGATTCGACTGTCACAACAGGTGTTACGACTGCCACTACACGTGTTACTACATGTGTTATGACTGTCATACATGTGTTATGACTGTCACTACATGTGTTACGGCTGTAACTAAATCTGTTACAACTGCCACTACGTCTGTTACAACTGTCACTACATTCGTTACGACTGTCACTACATGTGTTACAACTGTCACTACATGTGTTACGACTGTCACTACACATGATACAACTGTCACTACATGTGTTATGACTGCCATTACATGTGTTACGACTGTCACTGCATTTGTAACGACTGCCAATACATGTGTTACAACTGTCGCAACACGTGTTACCACTGTCACTACACCTGTTACCACTGTCACTACACCTGTTACCCCTGTCACTACACCTGTTACCACTGTTAGTACATATGTTACCACTGTCACTACACCTGTTACCACTGTCACTACACCTGTTACCACTGTCACTACACCTGTTACCACTATCACTTCACCTGTTACCACTGTCACTACATCTGTTACTACTGTCACTACACCAGTTACCACTGTCACAACACCTGTTACGACTGTCAGTACATATGTTACCACTATCACTACACCTGTTACCACTGTCACTACACCTGTTGCGACTGTCATTACACGTTACAACTGTCACTGCACGTGTTACGACTGTCACTACACCTGTTACCACTGTCACTACATATGTTACATCTGTCACTACATGCATTATGACTGTCACTACACGTGTTACCCCACACGTGCTATGACTGTCACTATCACTACACATGTTACGAAAGTCAGAACCCAGTCAACACTTACCGGGTCGAGACCAAGTGGGTAGGCTGACTTGGTCATGTTGTCAAATATGTCTTCCGGCTTCAACTGCACTGAGAACGAGTTATCCAAGGTCGTTTGCCTGTAGATTACAAAGTCTGGATAGTTTGTAATACAGCATGGTCAATAAATGACTGTAAAAGCATGCTTATATCATGCAAAATAGATTTTAAAATGAGATTCATGTACTCAAATTGTTTTGGATTGTAACATAAATTTTATCTTCAAGACATGATATTTATTACAGCATAATTTGCAAGTACAAGCAGTAAATATTAGAGGGATAAAAAACTGAGGGTTTTTTCTAAATTTAGAAACCTAACATCAAGCGGTATACTTGTTGCATTTATGTTGAAAGCATGATAGTGTTGTTTTTAGAAATGCAAAACAAGTAACAAACACAGTTGTCAAAATTAGCACAAGCGCATAAGCCCTGGGCTGGTATTCACAAAGCTCCTAAGGGAAATCTTAACTTAAGTTGTACTTAAGTGAAAACTTCAGATCATATTTTCTATGCGAAATCCAATGATTTCTATACAAAGAAGGCTGCAATACTAAACATATAAGCAATATTTACAAGTTTACAACATTTTAATGTTAGAAGACCTATACATGAAACCGTCAGAGACTTAAGGAATTTTATGAATTTAAGAAATTTTCTAAAGTTTTCCCTAAGGAGCTTTGTGAATACGGGCCCAGGACTGGAGCATTTTGAAGCAGGCTGTTTTATATACACTGCAGGCTGACTTCTAAAAAAAAATCGTGCTTTGAAGAAATGATAAAGAATTCCGACTTGCAGCCAATGTGCTTATTTCCACAACTGTTAACATGAAGAAGAAATTGCAACTCAATGTCAGAATTAATGTTCACTATTAGCAGTTACGAAAAATAGACTGACGTGTAGTTGAACTTCCATGAGGTGCCAAACAGGTTGATGGCCTTTGAGAAGAAGTCGTTGTATATGATACCGGTGTAGAGGGAGAACAGACCCATCAGCAGGATGATGTACCGTCCACCAATCATCATCTTGAAAATCTGCAACACAAGCAATGTGTGTGTGTGAAAAATTACCATGAAAAATACGAAATTCTGGATTTTTTGCTAATTTATAACAACAAATAAATCCATAGTTTCCTTGCCTTTTTGACTACTCATTACTATTTCTTGTTATGTTAACATAAAGGATGTATAAAAAGCTTACCAAATTCAAACATTTTACACATTTTATTAATAAAAAACCAGATAATTTCCTCCTTGTCTGCAAAGAACAGTCAGTGAGAGTACAATAAACTCCTCTTGTAACAACATTGAGCCGACCATAGTATTAATATCGCTATATCAGAAATTTAGTAACATCTGTATACAGGTAATCAAGAGCATGGATATAAAAGTATAAGTACAGAGAGAAATACCAGTAATTTTACATAAATATATGTAATGTAGAACTATGTATATTTACATGTAGAATTCAAGACGATGTGTACATGTAAAAAAAAAATCAAATTATGTTGATTGCGCATGACATCACAAAGCAACCAATGGTCATTCTATAGATATAAAACTTTAAAATCCGCAGCATTTTGTGTTTTTTATGTGTTTTTATAATGTGCTGTGTTGTTTTTGGCAATTAGTCACTTGCCATCAGTCACCCCCAAAGTCAATTTTAAACAATTACCGCAACACTGATAATTTAATTAAGCTGACTATGTGACACACCTTCTGTTTACCTGGATCATTGTTTTTCATACCCAATACACCCTCCAAATATCATAATAAAAGCAGAATATTTGCGACTGGGAAGTTAAAACAACATTGTGATACCCAAAACTGTGTTACATGCAATATGCCTACAACATATGCTATTTTAATTCCAATATATAGGGATCAGGCCGAGACCTTAGACTCGACATTGTTATAAGTTTATATCGCAATAAGCAATATTGTTACAAGCAGAGTTTACTGTATACATATCAATGTAACCCTGGTTGGTGTACCTCGCTTTCGTTCTTTCCAGAGAGCAGCGACTTCTCACAGACGACCATCCACAGACCGAACAGGAACATGATGAAACCGTGGCCCGTGTCCCCGAACATCACCGCGAACAGGAACGGGAACGAGATGATCGTGTACAGGGCTGTAATACACATATAACATACATATTACATGCACAGAAGAGTCAATGCTGATTTTCCATATCAGCTCTGTATCAATTATAAGTTTCTTAGATATTTGTGAACCTCACGAGTGTTCATTAACATTTATAACAACAAGAGCTGTCGAAGGACAGAGCGCTCGACTTTTCTTGCACTTGTCAGAGTTACTGGCATTTTTTCTAAACAAACTGTTTGGATAGTAGGGGCTAATTAAACAATTTTAAATTTCGTTCTTGACTTAATGAGTGAAAAGCCTTTTTCAAATTTCCAAAACAGTGACCTTGACCCCCACCCACCCCATAGGCAACAGTGACCTTGACCCCCACCCACCCCATAGGCTGACCTTTACCCCCACCCACCCCATAGGCTGACCTTGACCCCCACCCACCCCATAGGCTGACCTGGACCCCCACCCACCCCATAGGCTGACCTGGACCCCCACCCACCCCATAGGCTGACCTGGACCCCCACCCACCCCATAGGCTGACCTTGACCCCCACCCACCCCATAGGCTGACCTTGAACCCCCACCCACCCCATAGGCTGACCTTGACCCCCACCCACCCCATAGGCTGACCTGGACCCCCACCAACCCCGTAGGCTGACCTGGACCCCCACCCACCCCATAGGCTGACCTGGACCCCCACCCACCCCATAGTCTGACCTTGACCCCCCACCCACCCCATAGGCTGACCTTGACCCCCACCCACCCCATAGGCTAATCTTATGCAATGTCTTGGTATAGGTATATATAAATTGAGTTCCAGTAAAATATTTAAATGTTTTCTCGAGTTATTGAGCAGAAACTGTTTTTTTCTCTTTTTAGGTAAAGTGACCTTAACCCCACCTAACCCACCCCAAATGCAATCCCAAGTAAAGTATTGCTTTAGGGTATCTATGTATGAAGATTCATTCTCGATTTAGAGAGTGGATACCGAAAGTTGATTTTGCCATCAAACTCACAGGAATGTAAAATTTTTAAGTTTAAAAAGGCCCATAATTTTGAAAATTTCATAGCAAATGCCAACGCCGAAAGTAGAATAGCTTGCCTTTCCTTCGAAAAGTCGAGCTAAAAAGGCATTTGTAGTCTTTATTTTAATGCTCTCAATTAATAAAATCCAGACATCTATGGAAAGTATCCCGCTTCGAGACAGACTCACTCACCAGCTGTTTACCTACCTGGGTTGACCTCCCTGTACCCAGCCACACCATATGAGTGCACGATGCTCTGGAAGACCTTGGTGAACTTGTTGGTCATAAAGTAGGTCGGGGGCAAGTCCTTGCTGGTCATGCGGTGCAGGATGTTAGGCACACTGCTGCCGCTCATTTCCTGGTACAATTAGAAAAACACAGCAATGAAATGGTCAGTATAGCTCGGACAAATTGACCGGACATTCATGAACTCTGTGAGCATAATTACATGCTTTAATTGTTCATAAGTGGGGTGTCGTGGGAAAACCAGGCTTAATGCATGTGCGTAAAGTGTCGTCCCGGATTAGCCTGTGCAGTCCACACATGCTAATCTGGGACGACACTTTCCACTTTTATGGTAATTTCTGTTTCAAGGATGTCTCTTCTAAACATATTTCCACAGTAGGCGGAAAGTGTCGTCCTGGATTAGCCTGTGCAAGACTGCACAGGCTAATCTGGGACGACACTACACACATGCACTATGCCCAATTTTCCCACGACAGGCAGTCTCCGTGAAAGTCGTGAATTTATTTGTGGCCAAGAGGACGCCCCAAATATTACTGGCCCGGACAAACTATTACTGGCCACTTATTTGTTGCAAGAAACATTTAAATAAGATAAAAACAATATCTTTAAAGAAAACTAAAACAATATACACTTGAGAGTGCTTTATTAACTAAAGCTACTACATGTACTATCAGCATGTTAATTTTGCAAGATATATATGAATTCAATTGTATTTGTCGAAGTCCCTTCAACGTCTTCAACTCAATCAGTGACCCTCAAGTATGACGTTCTGACTGGTGTGGAAACAGATACAGCAATCGCTGTCATAAAGCATTTTTTACCGAAATTTTCACCGGACACGAGGACCAGTATTCGGACAGTTTTTCCCGGACCTCACAGATTTTTATCATTAATGTCCGAGGTCCAACGTTCTTTCGCGGAGACTGACGACAGGCCTCATATATTTATACTTGGTTTGGTTTGTGCATGTGCTTGACATGTTTATTGATGCCATAAATGTACTTTTTTTGTCA
The DNA here is from genome assembly GCA_027627225.1 of Congeria kusceri. Lineage (NCBI taxonomy): Eukaryota > Metazoa > Mollusca > Bivalvia > Myida > Dreissenidae > Congeria > Congeria kusceri. Next base: position 4,314,856 of record CM051031.1, read on the forward strand.
TATACTCTTACATGCCATAAATGTACTTTTTTGTCATATACTCTTACATGCCATAAATGTACTTTTTTTGTCATATACTCTTACATGCCATAAATGTACTTTTTTGTCATATACTCTTACATGCCATAAATGTACTTGTTTGTCATATACTCTTACATGCCATAAATGTACTTTTTTGTCATATACTCTTACATTGATCTAGCTTGAGTCTGGTTCACAAATTAATATTTTCATTGTAATGATCCCACAGATGACTTCAATAAATTAACATCGTACAGTGCTACATATAATTTTTCAGGCAAACAGTTTTCACTTTTAATTTTTGTAATCAAATCGTTTTTTTGACTGACCACCTTCAAGATTAATGAGTTATTATCAAATTTTAAATAGTTTTCAGTCTATAATTTACAATTTAACAAATCCGCTATTTTTCGTCCATTACAATTTTGCTTGTTGAAAAGCTGTCAAATTTAGTTCACAATTTCATAAAATGGTAGCAAATTACTGTAATAAATGAACAATGAATGGAGAACTTTGCCTTTGAACAATATTTACGTGATTGTTTTTATTTTTATATTCAACATCTGGTTCCAAAATTCTTACTATTTACACTGTAAATCTGAATATCTGGTTAATAAAGAAGCAAAAGTAGGGAACCAGACAAGTCAAAACGGTTTCTATTTTGATGCGGTGCTATAGTAATTATTAACTCAGCAAATAATCCAGGTCAACAAAAACGATAAAAATGTGGTTGCAATTCGTTTTTTGAAATATTAGTTTTTTAACGACAACTTTTAAAAATGAAATCGTTTTTCAATACAATCAATTCGTTTTAACGAAAAAACGATGCTTATCTGTAGCACTGATCGTAGTTAAATTTGTGTTTATATTTCAACAATTTAAACTGCTTCATGCTATACTTAAAATACACGATATTAATTATTACATTAATACTGATCAATCAATCTCTGATTTTCCAGAATGTACTGATATGTTTTCATGCCTTATATCAATTGCTGATCGTTTATACAATAAACCATATGGTCAAGAAATCAATAGATACAAGAATTATCTGAGCCAATGTTCAGTACACACACTTTATCCCATCATCACGCCTGCATTGACGAAATAACACCCTGTGGGATAAACTGTAACTGTTTTTTACCTTCTTGAATACAGCAAACACATGCATTATAATGACGTCAGTTTGTTTATTTTCGTGATGTCGTTTTATGTTTTTTGTGTTATTCAGTGGTTTTCTTTCGTTGATTTTCAAAGTAAAGACAGAAAATGACGGGATAAATAGAATACCAGGTAAGTGTTGAATACAGGTAAGGCTCGTGGTTTAGGTTTTCTAAGCCTCGCTAAATAAAAGCTTATATGTATTCAACACTTACCTAGTATTCTCTATATCTCCACTGTGTTACCCACCTGCCCGTGACGTAGCGCATCCTGCACTTGGTCGAGCACCTTGACGGGGGTCCAGCACTCTGCAATCAGGTTGTTTCGAGAGTGCTCGAAGTTGCACATGTTCAATGTGTGGTAGATCGCCTTGATCTTCTTCACCTGGGGTCACATGCAAAACATCGATTACGGATAAATACACTAATTTTACAGCCATTGCAAATTAAAAAATATATATCTTGTTCAAGTATTGTTTGATGAAACTGATGTATTTAAGTTTTAAAAAACAAACAAACTTCGAATTAGAAATGCAGGATAAAAATAATGATTGAAATAGTATAAATTGTAGGATAAAAAGGATGTTCAAACTAGTATAGAAATATCGGATAACATGGATGATAGTATTTTGGTTGAAGCTAAAACTGGTCATCCTCTAGGTTCCGCAGGATGAGCCCAGGGAGGATCAGTGGTACCTTGATGATCCAGTTGTGGATCTCCTTCTGGGCGCTGAGCAGCACACGGTGCCTGTGGTCCTTGGTCTGCTTCAACACCTGCCAATGAAAAGAGAGACATGCAGTCACAGCACTGGAGCAATACCCACAGAGACAGAGATATGGCTGGGGTAACACACACAGACATGAGCTTCTCTGGGGCAATGCACAAACTAGTAAATATTGTCAGTGCATCAATAGAATTGTCTAGGTGGCTAAGTGACATGAAATTAAGCAGGATTTCCATGTAAATCACACTCCTATGTTAACACCTGTCCAATTTTAGTTATAGATCTATTTCTTAGAGTTAAAATACAAATTTTTTTGGAAACAAAAAACAAATTCTCAGCAAGTATCTTTATTTTTCTTTGATTCAAATTTTCATTCTAAAAAGTATAAGCATCATCATTTATTCATAATAATGTTCCAGTTCAACAATATGATTTCTATGAATAATTTGCTACAGGATGTCCTGGTGACTTACGATGGTGAGGTCCTCCCCCCCTTTCCCTGGTGACTTACGATGGTGAGGTCCTCCCCCCTTTCCCTGGTGACTTACGATGGTGAGGTCCTCCCCCCTTTCCCTGGTGACTTACGATGGTGAGGTCTTCCCCCCCTTTCTCTGGTGACTTACCATGGTGAGGTCCTCCCCCCCTTTCCCTGGTGACTTACGATGGTCTGGTCCTCCCCCCCTTTCCCTGGTGACTTACGATGGTGAGGTCTTCCCCCTTTCCCTGGTGACTTACCATGGTGAGGTCCTCCCCCCCTTTCCCTGGTGACTTACGATGGTGAGGTCCTCCCCCCCTTTCCCTGGTGACTTACGATGGTGAGGTCCTCCCCCCCTTTCCCTGGTGACTTACGATGGTGAGGTCCTCCCCCCTTTCCCTGGTGACTTACGATGGTGAGGTCCTCCCCCCCTTTCCCTGGTGACTTACGATGGTGAGGTCCTCCCGCCCTTTCCCTGGTGACTTACGATGGTGAGGTCCTCCCCCCCTTTCCCTGGTGACTTACGATGGTGAGGTCCTCCCCCCCTTTCCCTGGTGACTTACGATGGTGGGGTCCTCCCCCCCTTTCCCTGGTGACTTACGATGGTGAGGTCCTCCCCCCCTTTCCCTGGTGACTTACGATGGTGAGGTCCTCCCCCCCTTTCCCTGGTGACTTACGATGGTGAGGTCCTCCCCCCTTTCTCTGGTGACTTACGATGGTGAGGTCCTCCCCCCCCTTTCCCTGGTGACTTACGATGGTGAGGTCCTCCAGGCGGGTGTTCACTCCCTTCAGCATCTCCTGGCGCTCCTGGGCCGTCTCCGGGCACGGATACAGCGTGGCCCGGAACCTGACAACACAACCATACACGGGAATAAAGATGACATGGGAATGGTGCACACGTTCGTAAAAATTGTGCTTTATGGCAACGCTGGTAATATTCATCCTCGTTCATACCCTATTTTGATCTCCATTTGGAGAAAAATCAAAGGATACAATATAGATTTACAGATATTATAGCATATTCTTTTTAAGAGATGAAACATTGCCAAGAGTAAACATTGTAATTACTTCTGTAAGTCAAAATAAGTTAGTTTTGCATGTATTCAACTTCATACAAAAATTTTAGATACACATGTCTGTTATGAGCCTGTCATAGCTTTGGTTACAAGTTCTGATGCCACCACTGCTCACCCTTCACAGATCTTCCTGACACGTGACTTGAGCTGCTCTCCTTGGAAGAACACGATGAACACACCCTTGTGAATCTCGTCACCCTGGCAACAGACAACACATACATGCACATCTCATAGCAGAACAACATACTGTAAAACCATTAATAATCGTGGGGCACTAATTTTCGTGGTTTTCGAGGATGTAAAGAACTACGAATTTAAGTTTCCAACAAATAATTATTTGGCTAGCTATTTTTTTCGGCCGAATTTGCGCTCTAAGATGTAGTTTTCTTGTATGTATACCTACATGAAGACGATGTAAATTTATTATGTTTATAGTAGTTAAATGAAGTATAAGAGTTTGTATATGATAAATACATTACCTGAAACATGATGTGCATTTATATCATAAATGAATCAGTTTAATATCCAGTATATTTTTTGTGGGACAAGTAGCCCCTATCTACTCTGCACACACTCCGAACGAGGCTCCGGTTTAATATACTGTGTACCTTATTTACACTTGACATATCCGATTTATCTGCCTATGCAGTAACGCTGTATATGCATTACTATCTTCTTTCAGATAGACTTGTACAGATCTATGTGCATAGTAAACACTATCCATGCAAAAAGCGTGGACCACGTTTTATGACTTCGGTTTTTGGCAGACGACGGGCCCATTGTTTTATTCACACATTTGTAGATGGACCCTACCTCCCACAGTGACGTGCCATGTTTATTGATGGTTTTGCAGTAGTATGAAAATTTCTGTATGGTCAGGTCCCTATATAATAATATACTGTCTTGTATTGTAATAAGTGTTTTTCTGTATTATTTTTTGGTGTTAATTGTGTTCTAATCCTATATGGAGGTTTGCTATATGGTTTGAAGACATTTGTATAACACCAACTGATTTGTTGAAAGTTATATCCATTATCCATGTAAAGTACTGAAAAGACTCAGGTTTCCCAAATACAGAAGACGCTATACCTTACATTCAACAAAATTAATTAAACAAGTATTTATAATGCAAATTTTCACTCATAACAAGAGATGTTTGTAAAACATGTATGCCCCCCGACTTGCAGACAAGTTGTGAATATGTGCAATTGTTAAGATTTTTTTTTAATATGCAATTCCAAGCGAGGTCTTCATATATGGTATCTATGTATGAAGTTTCATTAAAATATCTCGATGCGTTCTCAAGTTATTGAGCGTAAACAGTTTTTCTATTTTTAGTAATGGTGACCTTGACCCCACCCACGCCATATGAAATCCCAAGAGAGGTCTCAATATAACATATCTATGTATGAAGTTTCATTAAAATATCTCAATGCGTTCTCGAGTTATTGAGCGGAAACCGTTTTTTTATTTTTAGCACGGTGACCTTGACCCCACCCAACCCATATGCAATCCCAAGGGAGGTTTCGATATAGGGTATCTATGTATGAAGTTTCATTAAAATATCTCAATGCTTGTCAAGTTATTGAGCGAAAAGCGTTTTTCTATTTTTAGTAACGGTGACCTTGACCCCACCCACCACATATGCAATCCCAAGAGGGGTCTTAATATAAGAAATCTATGTATGAAGTTTCATTAAAATATCTTGATGTGTTCTCAAGTTATTAAGCGGAAACCATTTTCTATTTTTAGTAACTGTCACATTGACCTTGACCACACCCTCCCCATATGCAATCTTAAGCAAGGCTTCGATATAAGGTATATATGTATGAAGTTTCATTAAAATATCTCGATGCGTTCTCCAGTTATTGAGCAGAAACCATTTTACTATTTTTAGTTATGGTGACCTTGATCTTGACCCCACCCACCCCATATGCAATCCCAAGCCAGGTCTCGATATATGCATACATGCCATAAATTGTTCAGGCCAAAACGGGTCACTAACAAAAAATCGCCGGGACATTTGACATTTGAGCGGGACACCATTGTATACACTAGCCTATTTTCACGACATAAAAAAATTAACATAATTTACTCACAGCAACGTTTTTCATTGTTGTCCATAATGTGTAACAAATATTTTCAACTATATAGTAATTATAACATCACGTATGAAAATGGGTATAATAAAATATAATATATATATAATAAAATCGTAATCCGAACGCCTATCTGAATTTGACTGTTCACGCGACGTAAACACAAGTTTTATTCATAGTTAACATGCACATGCATTGCATGTAAACTCTAAGTTCTACTAGAAAAGCGCGGGAATATTATGCCAATATGTACAACGCCACGTCATCCACATGGAAAGCGTGGATGTACTGACCGCGATATAAAAATTTTGTAGCGCAAAGAATTGTGCAATCTTTACTTTTGTATACAACTTTCTCAGCGCGAAACAACAAAATTGGGTATCTGTATCTCGAATGAAGGGCAGTATATATCGTTACTCGTTTTTTTTGTCACCATAAACATTTCCTTTACAATAACAAGCAGTACGCAATATCGATAATTTTATTATCTTTCAGATATGTTAGTATTAATTTATGACATACAGTTACTGTCAACGACCTCCACGTGTATCACGACCCATTGCTGTAATTGGGCTGCTAATCAGAGCAACAGCCGAGAAAAGACGTTGCCATGGATGGCATGCGCGATATTAGCTGATGACGTCAAACTGTTACACTCTGATGTCGCGCGGGTCGGGTGATTGTTTTTCGCAAAATACAGGTGTCAATGACTAGCATCGTAGGACCAAACCGGACAATAATTACTGCTCCTCTTTGACACGCAGCTGACGGGCATTGTTGTCATAGGGACCAGTTAATAGACTGACGATGTGAAGTTAATTGTTGACCCAATAAAGCACACTAACATCGATTTTTGTGGTTGACCGGGACAAAATGCATCTGAGCGGGACGCCGGGACAAACCTCGCAAAAGTGGGACTATCCTGGCGCGACCGGGACGTATGGCATCTATGATATATGGTATCTACGTATGAAGTTTCATTAAAATATCTTTATGGATTATAGTTATTGAGCGGAAACCGTTTTTCTATTTTTAGTAATGGTGACCTTGACCCACCCAACCCATATGCAATCCCAAGCGAGGTCTCGATATAAGGTATATATGTATGAAGTTTCATTAAAATATCTCGATGCGTTTTCAAGTTATTAAGCGAAAACCGTTTTTTCTATTTTTGGTAATGGCGACCTTGACCTAGTACCCACCCACCCTATATGCAATCCCAAGCGAGGTCTCAATATAAGGTATCTATGTATGAAGTTTCATTAAAATATCTCTATGCGTTCTCAAGCAGAAACCGTTTTTCTATTTTTAGTAACGGTGACCTTGACCCCACCTATCCCATATGCAATTTCAAGCAAGGTCTCAATATACGGTATCTATGCATTAAATTTCATTAAATATCTCGATGCGTTCTCAAGTTATTGAGCAGAAACCGTTTTTCTATTTTTAGCAACAGTGACCTGACCTTTGACCTGTTGACCTCAACATGTATAGGCATCTTCCTTTCCTCCCAAGTAACCAGCAGACCAACTTTCATGATCATAGAACAGAGCGTTCTCTAGATATCGTGCGGAAACGAAATGGTCTACGGACAGACCGACCATCCGACTGACCGACCGGTGCAAAGCAAGATACACCCACTTCTTCGAAGGGGGGCATAATTATGAAATTCTGCATGACTGCAAAAAGTTTAGCACAAAGTGATGGAATTACACAGCACAAGTGCATGCATACTTACAGTGTGGGGGTCCTCGAGGGGTTGAAGGATCTCGTCATATCGCAGGAACACATTGCCACGGCAGGCAAACCATAGCATCCTCTCAAAAGCAGGAACCTTCTCCCGTGGGATCACACCAGCGATGAACCTGCACATCAGACAGAGATGTTTCTACTTTCAGAATTAAGTGATACAGTATGTGAATGTGTGGTAATGTAATGCAATTTTCCATATAAAAGAATTCAGTTTTAAAGCATTCATGTAAAGTTTAAGCAGACCATCAATTTAAAAGAAGTTCAGATTTATTTTCAGAGTATATGAAAATTAATGATGCACATAAGATTGGAAAAATGATAGATTTTTCTTCCAAATGGACAGGGTAATATCTTCGAACTAAAATTATGAATGACTAATAAAACCAAAACATGCAAATTATAGTTTCAGTGTCCACTCGAACGATGGATCTACAGATTGCACCCTACTACAGTGTGCAGCCGTGTATTTATCCTAGCCAGAACGAGGGATCTACAGATTGCACCCTACTACAGTGTGCAGCCGTGTATATACCCCAGCCAGTACGAGGGATCTACAGACTGCACCCTACTACAGTGTGCAGCCATGTATATACCCCAGCCAGTAAGAGGGATCTACAGACTGCACCCTACTACAGTGTGCAGCCGTGTATATATCCTAGCCAGTATGAGGGATCTACAGACTGCACCCTACTATAGTGTGCAGCCGTGTATATATCCTAGCCAGAACGAGGGATCTACAGGCTGCACCCTACTATAGTGTGCAGCCGTGTATATATACTAGCCAGAACGAGGGATCTACAGACTACACCCTACTATAGTGTGCAGCCGTGTATATATCCTAGCCAGAACGAGGGATCTACAGACTGCACCCTACTATAGTGTGCAGCCATGTATATATCCTAGCCAGTATGAGGGATCTACAGATTGCACCCTACTACAGTGTGCAGCCGTGTATATACCCCAGCCAGTACGAGGGATCTACAGACTGCACCCTACTACAGTGTGCTGCCATGTATATATCCTAGCCAGTACGAGGGATCTACAGATTGCACCCTACTACAGTGTGCAGCTGTGTATATATCATAGCCAGTACGAGGGATCTACAGATTGCACCCTACTACAGTGTGCAGCCGTGTATATATCCTAGCCAGAATGAGGGATCTACAGATTGCACCCTACTACAGTGTGCAGCCGTGTATATATCCTAACCAGAACGAGGGATCAACAGATTGCACCCTACTACAGTGTGCAGCCGTGTATATACCCCAGCCAGTACGAGGGATCTACAGACTGCACCCTACTACAGTGTGCAGCCGTGTATATACCCCAGCCAGTACGAGGGATCTACAGACTGCACCCTACTACAGTGTGCAGCCGTGTATATACCCCAGCCAGTACGAGGGATCTACAGATTGCACCCTACTACAGTGTGCAGCCGTGTATATATCCTAGCCAGTACGAGGGATCTACAGATTGCACCCTACTACAGTGTGCAGCCGTGTATATATCCTAGCCAGTACCAGGGATCTACAGACTGCACCCTACTACAGTGTACAGCCATGTATATATCCTAGCCAGTACGAGGGATCTACAGATTGCACCCTACTACAGTGTGCAGCCGTGTATATATCATAGCCAGTACGAGGGATCTACAGATTGCACCGTACTACAGTGTGCAGCCGTGTATATATCCTAGCCAGAACGAGGGATCTACAGATTGCACCCTACTACAGTGTGCAGCCGTGTATATATCCTAGCCAGAATGAGGGATCTACAGATTGCACCCTACTACAGTGTGCAGCCGTGTATATATCCTAGCCAGTACGAGGGATCTACAGATTGCACCCTACTACAGTGTGCAGCCGTGTATATACCCCAGCCAGTACGAGGGATCTACAGACTGCACCCTACTACAGTGTGCAGCCGTGTATATATCCTAGCCAGTACAAGGGATCTACAGACTGCACCCTACAGTGTGCAGCCGTGTATATACCCTAGCCAGTACGAGGGATCTACAGATTGCACCCTACTACAGTGTGCTGCCGTGTATATATCATAGCCAGTACGAGGGATCTACAGATTGCACCCTACTATAGTGTGCAGCCGTGTATATATCCTAGCCAGTACGAGGGATCTACAGATTGCACCCTACTACAGTGTGCTGCCGTGTATATATCCTAGCCAGTACGAGGGATCTACAGATTGCACCCTACTACAGTGTGCAGCCGTGTATATATCCTAGCCAGAACGAGGGATCTACAGATTGCACCCTACTACAGTGTGCAGCCGTGTATATATCCTAGCCAGAATGAGGGATCTACAGATTGCACCCTACTACAGTGTGCAGCCGTGTATATATCCTAGCCAGTACGAGGGATCTACAGACTGCACCCTACTACAGTGTGCAGCCGTGTATATATCCTAGCCAGTACAAGGGATCTACAGACTGCACCCTACAGTGTGCAGCCGTGTATATACCCTAGCCAGTACGAGGGATCTACAGATTGCACCCTACTATAGTGTGCAGCCGTGTATATATCCTAGCCAGTACGAGGGATCTACAGATTGCACCCTACTACAGTGTGCTGCCGTGTATATATCATAGCCAGTACGAGGGATCTACAGATTTTGCACCCTACTACAGTGTGCTGCCGTGTATATATCATAGCCAGTATGAGGGATCTACAGATTGCACCCTACTACAGTGTGCAGCCGTGTATATATCATAGCCAGTAAGAGGATCTACAGATTGCACCCTACTACAGTGTGCAGCCATGTATACATCACAGCCAGTAAGAGGACCTACAGATTGCACCCTACTACAGTGTGCAGCCGTGTATATATCCTAGCCAGTACGAGGGATCTACAGATTGCACCCTACTACAGTGTGCTGCCGTGTATATATCCTAGCCAGTACGAGGGATCTACAGATTGCACCCTACTACAGTGTGCTGCCATGTATATATCCTAGCCAGTACGAGGGATCTACAGATTGCACCATACTACAGTGTGCTGCCGTGTATATATCCTAGCCAGTACGAGGGATCTACAGATTGCACCCTACTACAGTGTGCAGCCGTGTATATATCATAGCCAGTAAGAGGATCTACGGATTGCACCCTACTACAGTGTGCAGCCATGTATACATCACAGCCAGTAAGAGGATCTACAGATTGCACCCTACTACAGTGTGCAGCCGTGTATATATCCTAGACAGTACGAGGGATCTACAGATTGCACCCTACTACAGTGTGCTGCCGTGTATATATCATAGCCAGTATGAGGGATCTACAGATTGCACCCTACTACAGTGTGCAGCCATGTATATATCCTAGCCAGTACGAGGGATCTACAGATTGCACCCTACTACAGTGTGCTGCCGTGTATATATCCTAGCCAGTACGAGGGATCTACAGATTGCACCCTACTACAGTGTGCAGCCGTGTATATACCCCATCCAGTACGAGGGATCAACAGATTGCACCCTACTACAGTGTGCAGCCGTGTATTTATCCTAGCCAGCACGAGGGATCTACAGATTGCACCCTACTAAAGTGTGCAGCAGTGTAATTATCCTAGCCAGTACGAGGGATCTACAGATTGCACCCTACTACAGTGTACAGCCGTGTATATATTCTAGCCAGTACGAGGGATCTACAGATTGCACCCTACTACAGTGTGCAGCCATGTATATATCCTAGCCAGTACGAGGGATCTACAGATTGCACCCTACTACAGTGTACAACCATGTATATATCCTAGCCAGAACGAGGGATCTACAGATTGCACCCTACTACAGTGTGCAGCCGTGTATTTATCCTAGCCAGTACGAGGGATCTACAGATTGCACCCTACTAAAGTGTACAGCCGTGTATATATCCTAGCCAGTACGAGGGATCTACAGATTGCACCCTACTACAGTGTACAGCCGTGAATATATCCTAGCCAGTACGAGGGATCTACAGATTGCACCCTACTACAGTGTGCAGCCGTGTATTTATCCTAGCCAGTACGAGGGATCTACAGATTGCACCCTACTAAAGTGTGCAGCCGTGTATATATCCTAGCCAGTACGAGGGATCTACAGATTGCACCCTACTACAGTGTACAGCCGTGTATATATCCTAGCCAGTATGAGGGATCTACAGATTGCACCCTACTACAGTGTGCAGCCGTGTATATATCCTAGCCAGTACGAGGGATCTACAGATTGCACCCTACTACAGTGTACAGCCGTGTATTTATCCTAGCCAGAACAAGGGATCTACAGACTGCACCCTACTATAGTGTGCAGCCGTGTATTTATCCTAGCCAGTACGAGGGATCTACAGATTGCACCCTACTACAGTGTGCAGCCGTGTATTTATCCTAGCCAGTACGAGGGATCTACAGATTGCACCCTACTACAGTGTGCAGCCGTGTATTTATCATAGCCAGTACGAGGGATCTACAGACCGTGTATATATCCTAGCCAGTACGAGGGATCTACAGATTGCACCCTACTACAGTGTACAGCCGTGTATATATCCTAGCAAGTACGAGGGATCTACAGATTGCACCCTACTACAGTGTACAGCCATGTATATATCCTAGCCAGTACGAGGGATCTACAGATTGCACCCTACTACAGCGTACAGCCGTGTATATATCATAGCCAGTACGAGGGATCTACAGACTGCACCCTACTACAGTGTACAGCCGTGTATATATCCTAGCCAGTACGAGGGATCTACAGATTGCACCCTACTACAGTGTGCAGCCGTGTATATATCCTAGCCAGAATGAGGGATCTACAGATTGCACCCTACTACAGTGTGCAGCCGTGTATATATCCTAGCCAGTACGAGGATCTACAGATTGCACCCTACTACAGTGTGCAGCCGTGATTTATCATAGCCAGTACGAGAGATCTACAGATTGCACCCTACTATAGTGTGCAGCTGTGTATTTATCCTAGCCAGTACGAGTGATCTACAGATTGCACCCTACAGTGTGCGGCCGTGTTTATACCCTAGCCAGGTGGAGGGATGTACTGATTGCACCCTATTACAGTGTGCGGCCATGTATATATCCTAGCCAGTATGAGGGATCTACAGATTGCACCCTACTACAGTGTGCAGCCGTGTTTATACCCTAGCCAGTACAAGGGATGTACTGATTGCACCCTACTACAGTGTGCAGCTGTGTATATATCTCAGCCAGTATGAGGGATCTACAGATTGCACCTCTGTATGGTACATACCCAAGCTGTACCGCGGTGCCGCCCCTCTCCTCCTGCACCAGTGCATTCTGGGCATCCTCAATCACGTTGTGACCCCCTTGCTGCAAACACAAACACCACAGTCTCAATGGTTGAGTAGATACAGTCATACAGAGTCTGAAGACTGCACAGTCTCAATGGTTGAGTAGATACAGTCATACAGAGTCTGAAAACTGCAGTCTCAATGGTTGAGTAGATACAGACATACAGAGTCTGAAGACTTCACCACAGTCTCAATGGTTGAGTAGATACAGTCATACAGAATCTGAAGACTGCACCACAGTCTCAATGGTTGAGTAGATACAGTCATGCAGAGTCTGAAGACTGCAGTCTCAATGGTTGAGTAGATACAGTCATACAGAGTCTTAAGACTGCACCACAGTCTCAATGGTTGAGTAGATACAGTCATACAGAGTCTGAAGACTGCAGTCTCAATGGTTGAGTAGATACAGTCATACAGAGTCTGAAGACTGCACAGTCTCAATGGTTGAGTAGATACAGTCATACAGAGTCTGAAGACTGCACAGTCTCAATGGTTGAGTAGATACAGTCATACAGAGTCTGAAGACTGCAGTCTCAATGGTTGAGTAGATACAGTCATACAGAGTCTGAAGACTGCACCACAGTCTCAATGGTTGAACAGATACAGTCATACAGAGTCTGAAGACTGCAGTCTCAATGGCTGAGTAGATACAGTCATACAGAGTCTGAAGACTGCACAGTCTCAATGGTTGATTAGATACAGTCATACAGAGTCTGAAGACTGCTGTGTAATGTAGGAACTTCATACTTTCATGAACAATACCACAGCAGTTTAGGCGTACATATGTTTACAAAGAACACTGACTGTTATCCTTAGACTGAACAATGTATTTATTATTTATTTAACTCTTCCTGAGTTCAAGGATTTTATAAACAATTACTCTGATAAACTGACAATTAATGGTTTATTTATCAACTGAATAATAAATGCAGAAATGAAATTAGATTATTAAAGTCCCCAAAAATGTTTAGTTTTTAATAAAAATCTGCATAAAGTGTCGAAGTCAAATTTAATCAAATTAATGGTCCATGTGACAATTAAACAACTACACTATAGTCCATAATAAAATGTTTTTAATGAAATGAGGCGTGTCCTGGGAAAACCGGGCTTAATACATGTGCTTAACCTATCGTCCCCACTTAGCCTGAGCAGTCCGCACAGGCTAATCCGGGACGACACTTTCCGCCTACAGTGGATTTTTGTTTAGAAGAGAATTCTTTGAAACAGAAAATACCATAAAAGCGGCAAGTGCCATCCTGGATTAGCCTGTGCAGACTGCACAGGCTGATACGGGACGACACTTTACGCACATGCATTAAGCCTGGATTTCTCATGGCACGCCTCAAATGTAATCATGCTAAAAGTGACACACCCAACATGACAGAATTTTCTATAATTACATACCATAAATACACATGCAAGCTACAAACTAAAGTATAACTATCTCTTTGACACACCATAATAATTTTTAATAAAAAGTAACGCAGTTGGTCCTAGGGCACACCACTCTGTGATATCTAATGATACAATTATGTCAAGCATATTTACACTCCCATGTTATGAAAAAGAATGTTATGATCAGGGAAATGGTTTAAGGATCAAGACTCAAAGTGCAAATCTCAAAGCGAGCTGTTCAGTGTGTACATTACTTTCCTGGGACCATATTAATTATTACTTCATGCTTAACTAAAAAACCGTCATTTTTCTGGCGTGTCGTGGGAAACCCGGGCTTAATGCATCGGCATAGAGTGACGTCCTGGATCAGCCTGTGCAGTCCCCACAGTCTAATCCAGGACTACACTTTCTGCTTATACAGTATTTTCTGTTTCAAGAAGGTCTCTTCTAAACATAAAACCACTGTAGGCGGATAAGTGTCGTCCTGGATTAGAGTATGTGGACTGCACAGGCTGATCTGGGACAACACTTTACACACATGCATTAAGCCTGATTTCCCCACAACAAGCCTCAATCCTTTAATATTTGTTCTATTTACATATGATTTTGTGCCCAATGTTTTTAAATAAAGAATTATGCTTTTTACTTCAGTTTACTTAAATATAAAAGGATTCACAAATTTATATAATTATGGTTTAAGAAATATTACATTTCAAAATTTTGAACTTTATAAGAACAAATTAAGTTGTTTCTGCAATACTGCACTAGAAAAATCATCAGCTAAGATGGCATGCTCATAAACACACATCTACATTGAATACAGTCATATACAATTTATCTGTAAGAACAATACATTTGCTCTGGAGATCCTAAAATGATTTTAAACATTTACTATGAAACTTAAAAGTCCATATAGCCAAAGCACTCAAGTATGCATTATTATTCAATTCTACCATGCAGCTTGGTTCAACCTCTTTACAAGAGAAGATTACAAGTGCAAAGAAGACATTGATATACTCATTGCAAAATACACAACATACGCTTGAGTTCACAACTACCAGTCCACATTGAACACACTGACAACAATCTGACGACGTTACCAGTCTGTTCATCTGGCCTGTGTTGGCCATCTTTGATGTGTTGTGATGCTGCTTCACTGTTCAAACAACCTGTTGGCTGTGAGGAATTTAACTACCATAAGTTTATATTTAATTATTTATTAATTGTCTTAAACTACATAGCTTAAACTTGACTGATGCAGAGCTTAAACTTGACTGATGCAGAGCTTAAACTAGACTGATGCAGAGCTTAAACTACACTGATGCAGAGCTAAAACTGCACTGATGCAGAGCTTAAACTACACTGATGCAGAGCTAAAACTGCACTGATGCAGAGCTTAAACTACACTGATGCAGAGCTAAAACTTCACTGATGCAGAGCTTAAACTAAACTGATGCAGAGCTAAAACTTCACTGATGCAGAGCTTAAACTACACTGATGCGGAGCTAAAACTTCACTGATGCAGAGCTTAAACTACACTGATGCAGAGCTTGCCCAATATCTTGAGCATATTTAAAGCATTCAATACATCAACACAACTGTGGCAGACAACCAACATATTTAACTGCTCTGAAACACAACACAAATGAAACTGCTCTATATACTGTTTGCACAGAGAAGTTTATGAACAAGAGCTGTCAGAGGACAGCGTGCTCGACTATTTGAAGTATTTCATTCGGTACATGTTTTGAATAAAGGCAAGGGCATAATTTTTTTTAAATATAAAACTTTTAAGTGAAGCCTTGTATAGTTATAGGTAATGTTGCCCCTGATACTAGAGTTGATGACAAAGGTTAGTTCCAAGTTTCAAGTGAATAACTTATGTTGTTTGGAAGTTACCTAACTTTTGAATATAAACTTTAAACAGAAAATCTAAGTGAAAAGGGGGCATAACTATGTCAAAATACAAAATTAAGGTATGGGTTATGTTGCCCCTGATACTAGAGTTACAAAACTTTTCAAAAAAAATTTAACCAGAAAATAAATATATGTGAAAAAGGGGTATAACTCTGTCAAAATACAAAACAGAGTTATGGGTAATCTTGACATTGATACTAGAGTTGATGACAAAGGTTAGTTCTAAGTTTCAAGTGAATAACTTATGTAGTTTCAAAGTTACCTAACTTTTGAATATAAATTTTAAACAGAAAATCTAAGTGAAAAAATGGCATAACTATGTCAAAATACAAAATAAATTTATGGTTTATGTTGCCCCCGATACTAGAGTTGATGACAATGGTTAGTTCCAAGTTACAAGTGAATAACTTTTGTAGTTTGGAAGTTACAAAACTTTTGAATATAAACTTTAAACAGAAAGTCTACGTGAAAAAAGGGCATAACTATGTCAAAATACAAAATAAAGTTATGAGTTATGTTGCCCCCGATACTAGAGTTGATGACAAAGGTTAGTTCCAAGTTACAAGTGAATAACTTTTGAAGTTTGGAAGTTACAAAACTTTTGAATATAAACTTTAAACAGAAAATATATGTGAAAAAGGGGCATAACTCTGTCAAAATACAAAACAGAGTTATGGGTAATGTTGACCCTGATACTAGAGTTGATGACAAAGATTAGTTCCAAGTTTCAAGTGAATAACTTATGTAGCATTGAAGTTACCAAACTTTTGAATATAAACTTTTACCAGAAAATCTATGTGAAAAAGAGGCATAACTACCAAAATACAAAACAGAGTTATAGGGAATGTTGCCTTTGATACTGGAGTTATATGACAAAGAATAGTTCCAAGTTTGAAGTGAATAACTTATGTTGTTTTGAAGTTACAAAACTTGTGAATATGTACTTTAACCAGAAAATCTAAGTGAAAAAGGGGCATAACTCTGTCAAAATACAAAACAGAGTTTTGGGGAATGTTGCCCCTGACACTGGAGTTGATGACAAAGGTATATGCCAAGTTTCAAGTGAATAATTTATTTAGTTTTGAAGTTACAAGACTTTTGAATAAAAACTTGAACCAAATTCAGACGCAGATGCTGGGGGTAGTAGGAAAGCTCACCTATTCTTCGAATTGTCGAGCTAAAAGTCTAAAGTGGGTAAAGTGTCATCCAGGATCAGCATGTGCAGTCCGCACAGGCTAATCTGGGAACAAACTTTCCGCTTTTATTGTATTGCAAAGGCTAATTAGGAATGACACTTTACGCACATGCATCAAGCCCAGGTTTCCCATATGTATTTATTTTACTAGGTAATACAACAGCCAATATTTATGATGCATTTAATATGTAACAATAAAAGCCAAAGAGCTGCAACAGTTATGCAAAGTAAATACAAGGTGCTAGTCAATATTCTACTAACAAGTTTACTTTATATAATGAGCACCCATTAATATACTCCTAGCTGAATAGCAGTTTATGTATAAAACCATCCTCCAGATAAAACCGTTAAATAATTTACCAGAACATGTTTCAACCCAATATATTTTATGTAAACCTAATATAATAGTTTAAATGCACACTGCATAGATTGAATGCTAGAATGCACGAAAAGAAATTAAAATAAATGAAAATATGTTGCTATTGCTTTTTCATTAAATAAGCCTTTCTACATGATGACGCTAAGGCATAAAAAAAAATGCTTGTTTCAGGTAACATGCCCCAAAAAATTAGGGTAGGTAGGTCGGGATTTTTTTTTTTTTTTTTTTTTGGTAAATGGTCAACTTGAAGATTCTAAAACTGAATAAATATTCAAAATGTATCAATAATATCCTTAAACATTGTTTATAAGTGGATACTATCAAAACAAAACACTTATTTATCCAAAAACACTTTTAATTATTGAAATAGGTAAATAAACAAAAAATCTATCTAACAAACCCAATAAAATGTTCTAGGTCGGGGCATTTTTTTAGGGTAGGACGGGTTACCTGAAACAAACTTTTTTTTTTACGCCTAAACTACAAAAGCATTACAAAGTAAAGGAACATGAAAATGGCCATTAATGAAATGTGTTTTTACTTGGTTGCGTCAATAAAGTAGCAGCTTCTAATTCAGTTACTGAATGCTAATGATGGAATCTGTTCCAAGAATTCCACAGAAATAACAAGTAATGGTTTAAAACAAGACCCAGGCAGATATAATTGTGATGTTTGAAAAACATGAGAATACTGTCAATCAATGAATATACAGGTCAATGGACAATTGAGTCAGTATGCAAGGTTTCACTTGACAACCCAGAGTTAACAGGTGATGGTCTGGACAGTGCCAGCAAGCAATACAAACCAAACTGGCTATGGGTGCCAAGCCAGAAAAGCGGATACACCTACCTCTCCTCCTGCTGATCCGTACTGCACGTGCAAAATATAGCTCATTTAACCAGGCTTTTGCAGCATGTTGAAGTACATTCATAAGTGTTTGATTTCTTGAGTAGGCGTATGCATACTTGGGTATATACATGTATGAGATCATCAAAATGCACAGCTGGCTATGCAATGTCGAATATTTCAAAGAAATTAACATAATGATGCTAATGAAATGAGCTAATTTACATTCAAACGCTCAATTATTACATAGCTTAGAAACTTCTAGCAACATCAATATTAAAACAATAATTCTGTAAAACAATGAAAATAGTGAGAAAAAAAATCTATTGACACAAGAAAAAATACATTTGAAATCTATCAGATAATTCAAAAGTGCACAAATGGGTAGACAAATATACGAAATTTAGCGAGTGCATAGCAGGACCAACTCTGCAACTGCAGATGTTGTATTTTTAACCTTAAAGGAAGGAAACCGTGTGAACATTCTCGCGTATGATTTAGCTGCCCCCAGCCAGTGTGCCATGCCTACCTCTCTGAAGAAGACCTGGGTCTTCGTGAGAACTTCTCTCAGCTCCGTCAGCTCCTGGAAGTTACGCTTTAGTGCCTCCGCGTTCGTGTTCACTTCACGAAGTTCCGACTCTATCTTCTCAAATGTTGCCTATTAGAACAAAAGATAATAATGCTGTAATAATAAACGGTAATGCTATAATTTAAACTAGATGAAAAGGAAGAACATTTTACTTCAGTTTACGTCTGATACAGTACCCACATCAATTCTTAACACAGATTTCAATTGACATATTTATCAAAATTAGGGTTGGACACCATTTTTCTGTATCGTTGAAGTAGAGAATATCCTTTCATAAAATACTGGTATATACCGTTTCGTAAAATACCGGTATTTTTTGCGATATTTCCATAAAAAAATAATTTAACAGGCATGTAAATTATGTTAAAAATCCCATGTAATACCATATATTAATATAAGCCAAAACTTTGTCAAAACTGACATGCATTCATTTGAAGCAATAATAATTGGAATAAATAAATATTACAAATATAATAATAATTATTATTATTATAATTATCGTCATCATTAATACTTTTGTTATCAGTATTTTTATTCAAATCAACATTAAAATTCTTAATGCAGTTTTAGCACAGCTGAGCATGAAGTGCTCAAAGGAAATCTATTGTGGTCAGTCACTGTCCAGCGTCTGTAGGCAACAATTTACTTCAAACAACTTCTCTGAATTTTTTACATTTTAATCATTTCTACAGGAATGTTAATGGGGTTCCTTCGTAACATATACCAAATTCCTTCAAATTATTTCATTAGATAGATATATTAATTGGCATGTTCCTTGGGTAACCCCCTAACAAATGCCTTCAATTTAATTATAACATGTCTGTCAGTGGTCCGTCTTTGTTGTCTGCTGTCATCATTATACTTAAAAAATCTCATAATAATTAAAAATTTTGAACATGGCATTATGATGTATTTAACTCAGGTAAGCAACCCAGCCAATATGACACTTATGTTTTAAATGTAGTTATTGCATAATGCAACCATTCTAGTCATAATATGATTGACATTTTTTCCATATGATTCTTTTCCAGGGTGTTCAGTAGACTGTACATTTCAAGGGTCACTGACCCTTTTACCAAAATTTTCAAGGGTCAAAATTCAATTTTGAAGAGTAAAATTCAATTATTCACAAGTCACGAAAACAAACACAGACAAACTCAAGGTCCACGTTATACTAATAAATATAATAAATTACTAAATATTTCTAAACTAAAAAATCAACCGGGTGCTGATCATAATATAAAAAATAAGTCTTTGTAAGTTTTTGTTAGGTGTTTTTTTTTTTCATTCAATGCACAATTGTTTAGAAAGACCTAAAACAGAAAGATTTTGCAATAATTGATCAATACGAATGAAAGACAAAACTTAATGCTGCTATTTTTGTTGTTTTATCAACAAATATCCAAAAGTGTTGTCAAAATTTACAGTTGTAAATTTTCGGCCGATTTTTTTGTAAGGGTTTTTGGTGTTTTAAATCAGTATTAATTTTAGATTATTATATTTTAGGTGTACTGTTGTAATTATTTAACATTTTAAACATCATTTCATCTACATTTGAACATGTAAACGTCAGAGCTATCCAGGTTGACAGTACACAAATGCTGTAACAAAATGTGTAACAAACTGAAGTTCACAACGAGGCTAAAGGTGCATAATGGCAACTGTCTGTGTTTTCATTGGTGGAATACTGATACCTTCCTGGCATGAAAGATCTTATCAGTAAATGCAAAACGGATTAAGATAAGTTAGGCAAAATGTGTTAATAACAGACACTGTCTTGACTGGCTCCAGTTGTAAAGGAAGTGATGATGCAATCCAGATATATTTACCAAGGGTCAATATGACTCTTTGTGTGATTTTACCATGCGTCAATTTCATGATTTCCATGAAAATCACGGGTCAAAACCTGGGAGCTCGGGTCAAACGAACACCCTGCTTTTCCAAGTTGTTTTGAGTACAAAATGACATGTAACAATTAAATACACTCAGGTGTCTTTCACTGACTAAGTTATTTTTCGCATAATAGTTCATGAACTTCATTCTGAGCATATATCTACAATGAGTCATACTAGTACTAAACTTACAGATGAAAGCCCTATTTGCAATTCTTATGCACTAAAATGCGAAAAGTAATAGGATCGGTATCGTTAAAAATATCGTATCGGTTCGAAATATTAGTATTGGTATTGGACCGGTTTATTGTTAACAATATCCAACCCTAATCAAGATCATCAAGAACACATGTCCGTTACCTCATCATGTTAATGATTTCATACACGAAGAGACAAGATTTTCATGCAATTGAATTTTGCATCTAAAAGCAACCAATCATTTTCAAACAGATATTGCAGTATATAAGGTTTTGGAATTATTTCTAAACACATTATCTCACCTCTAGATCAATCATCTCTTTCGGGGCCGGTGCTTTAGGATTGGAATCCGAGTCAGGAATTTTCATCTCATCCTTTTTCAGCTCCTTTTCAATGTACCCTGAAATAAAACAGTCATAGTTTATTTACTGTTTACAGTAACTACTATATTTATAAATAAGGCGTGTAGTGCGAAAACCGGGCTTAATGCATGAGCGTAAATTGTCATCCCGGATTAGCCTGTGCAGGCCATACAGGCTAATCCGGGACGGCCCTTTCCGCTTTTATGGTATTTTCTGCTTCAAGGAAGTCTCTTCTAAACATAAATCAACTGTAGTCGGAGTGTCGTTCCGAATTAGCCTGTGCAGATTACACAGGCTGATCCGGGACGACACTTTACTCATATGCATTAAGCCTGGGTTTCCCACAACACGCCTTCAATATATCTATAAATATATTCACTATAAATTACCCAAATGAACCGAAATAATGAGAGCGTTGTTTCTTTCTTATACAGTATTCTATGTTAAATGTTTTCATGCAATGTTTGGAAGAAATAAAACAACAGACCACTTACTTGTCATTTATGAGAAAAAAGTGTAAACCCAAACAAAATTCAAATCCAATGATATACAGAACTTACTAAGTTTCCTCTCCATTTCTTCGCATCTCATAATTTCATTTACAAACTTCCTTTGAAAGGCATTCACATCACAATTCAACTGAAAACAAATGAGAAAAGCATTTACTCCACAACGAATATAAAGTTTAGCCTTATGAGGGTAACTGATAGAAAACAAAGTCAAATTATGCTTCAGTATGAAAACTGTGTTTATAGTCTGATCTCATGCCTGCCAACAGAGTCAGAGCATGAGTCAAAAACAACAATTCATGAAGAAAAACTATAAATAATAACTAGTATCATACAAAATCCCAGTAATATTTAAACTATTATTAGGCTTCCAAATGATTAACTTCAATCTGGACAAACAAACTTACATCTTTGAATTGTACGAGACCCATTTCTCCGAGCTCGGACACGCAGGCATAGGCTGCATCAGACTGGAGGAAGAGTTGACACAGGGTCATCTCCTCACTACGGAACAGATTCCCCATGTTTGATGTGTTTTCAACTTCTGACTTTTTTTTCTGAAAAAAAAAGATATAACAAAATAGGTTATTTTAATGTACAAAGTGTTGTTATAAAAGTGGTCTAGTGTATGAATTAAGTGCTCAGTCCGGGTCAAGTGCATGAAATTAAAAGGTCAAACGTAAATTACCAATCATAACAAAGAAATATAATATCCCTAAAATTAAACATTACAAAAATTCAACAACAGAAACATAAGAAAATATGATGACAGGGCCCTCGATGTGTTTTACAGCCAAAATAAGGCTGCTTCCTCCAGCAAAAACAGTGTCATTTTTCCCCATCAAAGGTCCGAAACTCCCCCAGATTTTTTAAACAAAAACTAAAATAATTGTTTTACCTGTAAAGAAAGACTTTCAACTACTGTTATTTCTTACAATAATATAGCAACTGGTATACGTAGAATAGTTTATTGGATGAAACAGACAACAGAAAGAAATATTATGTTATTTAAAAATTCTCTGTTGTTAGAAAATGATGCCATAATTCCCCCGGGTGGCACCCCCCAAAACAGAGAGATGGCCCTGGATGATGGCAAGTTCACAAGATCCATCAACATCATCTCTAGTGATCGCCTTACTCTAATAAGGCCATATCAAAAATGTATATTCTGGTGGCCAGACCCTACTTTTTTCATGCCAACCCGATTTTCTTTCAAGAGTTCTGCATTTCATAAAATAGAACTGATTTTTATAATCCAATAAATTTTTTGACAACGTAGCGTCAGTGCAGAAGACAGATGAATGTTAATGCTATTAAATATAAAGATAAGATTACTTCGATAAAATGGAAAATTCCAAATTCAGACATCACTGTACACTCTATTTACAAATAGAGTACATCAGAAGTTTGAAATAATATAAGTGCCCAAGTGCAAGTGCCGAAGTGACTAGCATTTAATAGATGTGGTAATTGACATGAACAAAAAATATGTTATTTGGAAAGTATTTGTATTGTTTCTGAGCCAACTGATTGATTTTGAATAAATAAAATGTTGTTTATCTACAAAAACTATATCTTTCAGCAAACGAAGAAAGGGCAATTTGTGTTTTTGTTGAACTGTATCAAGCAGGGCTTTTTTTCCAACTCTTGGGTATTGGGTTATTTTTGGCATTTTGGGGAAAATTTTCCAAAGCAGAGCAATGAAAAATTCTGTGGTTAGATCAGTTTTAGGGGACAACTGCATGGTTAAAAATGGCCCTACTTTAGAAGGAAAAAAGTCCTGTCAAGACATTTCAAGGTAACTGAGAAATGTTTGTTGTTTACCTTTCTCTTTTTTAAGGGCACCCTTTTTAAAGTGTATATGTTTATGAACAGTATATAAAGATAGTTTCACTTTCAGATACCTGTGACATGAGGGTGAAACTTAGGATAGCGATGCCAAAGCAGCGAGAGTAGTGTCCCTTGGAGGAAGCTCATGAATATTAATTAGTGGCGAAAAGCGGCCCAACGCTGGGACCATTTTATTTCGGTCTTACACTCATATAAAACGTAAATTTCTGGAACCAATCTACTCTGCATATAGTAATAAGATGATGAAATACCGGGAAAACCATAAAACAATCCACGTTAGTATTATTTTTAGATACGAAAATTCTGCTGAAAAAGTATAAAATCCAATATTTCTTTAAAAAAAGAGGATTTCGCTGGATTTCAGGCTACATATTTAACAATGAATTAGTTTTTTATTAAATGCTACCTTTCTTTAGAACGAATTTAACAGCCAAGTTATTGTTTATGGGTCTTTTCCAAACCCATGTTAAACTGAACGCAATTCCAAGATGGCGGTGGTGTGTATGAATAACAATACGGAAGAAATATCAATATTTGAGATATATTTGCTGTCGACACACTAGTAGGGATATATTGCATGTATTAAGATGGATCCTATATGTTAAACAAGAGCATATGCGTTGTTAATTGTTTAATTATTTGAGTTATACAACCAATTACGTCCAAACAATTCGTACCCCGTCGGTTCGTACATCTGTCAGTCTGGTATTTCAATTAATGTTAAACTGGATATTTACGAGCAATCGCTATAAATTTTCCAATTGCTGAAATATACACCGTTTTACACACATCTTTAGAGTATGGTTAAGAACTAAATTGGGGCACAATAATTGTTCATTATTATTATTAATTTAATAATTAATTATTAAATTAATAATATTAATAAAAATAAATAAATACTAATTAGTAATTACTAGCAGACACTTGTTAATTTCATATTGTAAGTATATGTCTTTCTGATTTGATATATGCATTAAAAACAAAGTTGCATAACACATGTGTTACAACTTACAGTTTCAAACGAAT
This sequence comes from Congeria kusceri, assembly GCA_027627225.1. Taxonomy (NCBI): domain Eukaryota; kingdom Metazoa; phylum Mollusca; class Bivalvia; order Myida; family Dreissenidae; genus Congeria; species Congeria kusceri. The sequence continues at coordinate 4,339,626 of CM051031.1, forward strand.
AAGTAAAATGTTGACTACATATCATTTTTTTATTTAAAAATCATCGCGGCAAAACAAGTCACATAAAGAACAGCTGATTTTGATAAAACCATCACAGTCTCCTTCAAACATGGCCGGACCGACGGACATGTCCTGTAAAATATTGTAAGGTCCGGCCTGTCGGTCCAATTTTACAGGACCGATTGTCCGGTGAAAAAGAGAGAAAGAGATCGTTGTTTTGTCTCTGTTTGTTTACGCCTCTGGTAGTTTTCTGCGTTGCAAAAATAGCGATTGCGTCTTTATACACGTGCTTTTCCGTACCAACGCGCACTTGTTGCTGACGGAATTTTCAGATATCGCTCGAGGGCACTTGATTGGTCCATTTGTGCATTGTCATTATCTGACGAATGCGGGTCAGGACGGTCCAAATCCATGATGGCTCACACCATGACGGCCTAGTCGCTTAACAAGAAAATCTGATTATTAAGTGATAAAAATATCAATTTGTGTGTGTGGTATCGCAGTAACAATTTATTATAATGATCATCGTCATTTGCGCCGTCATGATCTGGGCCGTCAACGACATTGGTCGTCATTTACTTGGGCCGTCCTGACCCGACTCCTATCTGACATGCGCACTCAGACTCTACAAGTATCGGCTACTTTCGTTTTTGGAATCATGTTCTTGAGGTATTACGAAGGTGCGATTCCCGGTGGAAAACAATTCTGCAGAAACAAAGAAGAAGGACAATTGGAAAAAATATGAAGAAAAAAGGCCCGAGAGAAAATTCTGTGAAAGCTGGAAGTTGGGCCGGGATTGGCTAACTTATGACGACCAAAATAAGGTAATGAACTGCACTTGGTGCTTAGATTTCTACAAGAGCGGTGATGCTCAGAAAACTGACAATTCTACTTCTAAGTTTCGTGGCCAAAACACCTTTATTGAAGGATCTAAGAACATACGAATTTCGGCAGTTACTGAATATGAAAGCTCAAAGTCACACAGAAGAGCCAGTGATTGCTTAAAGGCAGCTCATTCCAGCACTGCCGAGGTCACAAAAAGCCAAGCCGGCCAAGCACTGCTATCACTGAAAAGTGCAGAGCGCCATATGTTAGCTCATTTATTTCGCACTGCGCACTATGTTGCCAAATCAAACAAGTCAATTAGTGACTATTGTAAGCTTTCCGAGCTTGATAAAGCAAAGGGACTGGACATCGGCAGTACCTATTTGAATGACACAGCGGCACTGAAATTCATTTTCTCCATAGCAGATTTTGAATCTCAAAAACACTCTGATAAAATTAGAGCAGCCCCCTTCCATTCGCTCATTATGGACGGTTCCACCGACCTCTCTGGTGACGAGCAAGAGTCTTTGTACATAAGATTTTCCAAACATGGAAGTCAGTGAACAATTTGTGGCCATCGGTTCACCAGCCTCCACATGCTCAGCTGACCTCTTCCAGCACGTCAAGAATGTGTATGGCGAATATGGCTTAAAAACAGGTACATTGTAGTTTAAGTTGCTTTAATTTAAACATATATAATGTTCTAATTCTTTAAAGCATAAAAAATGAAATATCATGAATAATCAATAAAATAGATATTCACCAAATATTTTGTACAGTTGAAATCTAACTTCATTAATGCTTCCAAAATTGTAAGTCATTCACACTGTTATGGTGAAAAATTGTGTTAAACTTTCTGCATCATTGCCGCTTTAAACTATTTTTATTGAAGTTTTGCTTTCTTTTGCGTAATAAAAGCAAATACTTAACATGTCACCAGGTTCTATGGTTGGAATGTGCTCTGATGGGGCTGCGAAAATGACTGGCATCAAATCTGGATTGGCTGCTCTTCTTCGCAGGGAAGTTGGTGAGGAGTTCCTGAATATCCATTGTCTGGCACACAGACTTGAACTAGCAGTTCGGGATGTATTGAAGACTGTTACCATGTATGACAAATTGATGACACTTTTAATTGGCCTGAACTATTTCTACATGAAACGCAATAACGAAAACAAAAAAGGTTTGATCACGACGATGTCAGCACTAAATGTCAAAGGCCTTCTACCACCGAAGGTCACAGGCACACGATGGCTGTCTCACATACATGATGCAGTGACCAGTCTCATGAGGACTCATGAAGCGTATGTAGCCCATCTGTCAACGCTGTCTCATTCAAACCCAAAGGCTGGTGGCAAATCTTCTACTGGACAAGAACTTGATGGCTTTTGCCATCTTTGTGCAGGTACCTTTTATTGTGTTTTCATCTGGGATATTTTTTAAGTAATGCATATTACTATATATAGTATATGTGTAACAGTGTGGAATACCTTCATAGTATTTCATCTATTCCACTTATAAAAATTTAATTTTAATGATTTAAACAATAAATTTAAATTATAAAAATAAAGCTCTATTAATAAAAATTTCTGCTCATAATTCATTATTGTGAACAACTTGGCTTCAGGAACTGTTAAAGCCGCTCATGCAGCTGTCAAAGAAGCTACAGAGCAAGAACATTACTCTGGCAGACAGCATGATCTGGGTGGAAACTACAGCGGATCTTATAGACGAAGTAGAGGAAAGGTATATTTTTTATATAAAATGTGTGTACATAATACATTTATGATGAAATTAATATTAAATTAATATGAACACTAGTAACTTAAAGTAAATGTTAACACACACAATTTCTTGATACTGTTATATTTAATCTTAAATAATTATTATGTTGATTTAGCATCACCTGTCCTGACTTAAAATAAATTAATAATTGTAAGTAACTTTTTCTTATTTGAATGCAGAAGTAGGCTTAATAGCAACTAAATAATTTATACAGAAAATGTGAAACAATGATTACTCTGCTGGACACTGGAAAGCTAGGCAATATAGAGCTGAAAGGAGGTACACCCAGTCGGTCATACGCAGATGGCATAAAAGCATGTGTGGCTGAAGCTATGCGGAGTCGCTTCGCCCTAAGCAACAACAGCAAATCTGTTGTGAATGCCACTCAGGCATTTAGTCTAAGTAAATGGCCTGTCGCAGATGAAAACAAAATGAGAGGTTATTGAAATTGTTCAAAGGGAGTTTGCAGTTAAACTTATTTTAATTTGCTTTTTATGTTTCAGTTTACGCTTTTGTGTTGCAAGTTCCATTTGCCTGCTAATTAATGTATTCGCAGTTGTGTCAGAAGTTCCATTTGCCTGCTGAATAATTTATTTGCTGTTGTGTTAGAAGTTACATTTGCCTGCTGAATAATATATTGGCGCTGTTCCTGAAAAATGTTTAATAGCGTTAATTAGAATATATTGTTAATCTTCAAGATTTAAATGTCAGAAATGCAGATTCTGTGCTTCAAATTTTACATTTATGTACCATTATTCAAATAAAGTTACTTAATTAATTAACATGTACTTAGTCATGTAATTCAGGGCAGTCGGAAAGGTATACTTTGTGTGCCAGTATATCATAACGAGGATAACATTAAAATCATTATTGCAATGCTGTTTGCTTGTATGACACTTATATTAAGCCTACATAATAACATATCAAGAAACTCTGAAAATTAATCTTTTTATAAGTTAAGTGTTCAATAATATTTTACAGACTTTGGTGATGACAGTGTGCAGGCCATCGTAGCTGCCTTTCCTGAAACCCTGCGCAGAGAGGGTTTTGATGCGGAGGTGGTGATGACAGAGTGGAAGACTCTAAAGAAGCTGCTTGTTAAAAAGTATTTTAATTATTGTTTTACATGTGCACTTACTGAAAAAGTACATATGTTACTAACTAGTGCATAATACTGTAATGTACCATATTTCATTTACAATATAATGTAACAACGAAATGTTGTTTCATTTTATATGTATTAAAATGGTTGTTATTTGGAACTCAACAAAAACTGGCTAATTTACATGAGATACAAATAAAAGTGACCTAAACCCATGGGTTCTGTATTGTCATTTAAATTAAAGTGACCTCAAATCTTATGTAAATATTCATGTTCATGTAGAAATAAAAACGGGTTTGTACCGAGGGATTAGTTGAGTTCCGAATATCAATAAGGTATATGTAATCTACAACTATTGTACAGGCATGGTGTAAAGCTCACTGACATGACATGGGATTTGGTGTTTGAAGAGGACTGCCCTAATATCAACCTCATCATTGACCTCATGCAGAGCCTCCCACCTACAAGCGTGTCCTGTGAGACCAGTTTCTCTCAAATGAAGTTGATCAAAACTGCACGCAGGTTGAATTTGAAGGACACAACTTTAAACAGAATCATGCAGACCAAGTTGTTGTCATCAGATGTTGCAGGCTTTGATCCTAACCCCGTGATTGACTCTTGGCTGGTAAACACATTTGCTGAAAATTCATTTTGAAATTTATATATTAACTGACTACAGTTGACCTAAAAATCAAACTTATACAAACATTACAACTACTGTCTGAGGTTTATTATGTAAGTTATCTAGGTATCATGTATGCTCAGATTACATTGTTTTACACCAGTCATACATGTCATATGATATTATTAATATAATATAAACTAAATATATGTGTTTAAGTTTAACAAACCAAGCTGTACAAACCATATTGGCAACAGTTTAAGTTAGTTTAAACCTATTTGTTTTAGCTCGAATGCATCGAAAGCCGTAGGCTTATTGAGACGCTCTCGAGTCCATTTCGTGGGTAGAACCAGTACTCGGTGTCTTTGGGGGAGATGTAAAGAACGCTCCCAGAGTAGTCACCATATCCACTACGCCACGGCGACCTTAACTGACAACAGTTAACTTCATTGATTATGATAATTCATATAAAAAAAAAAAATTTAAACAGAATTTTTTTTCACCAGTGTGCAGCAGAGAGACCACATGGTCATAGGCGATTGAATTATGTCCGCAAGAAGGTCCAGGAAGGTGCTGCGTCTACCAGTTATGTCGCAGTCGATGATGCGGTCGAGATGGAAGAAGACGACGATGCACATGAAAGCTGTCCAAGTCTTGAAACTGACATTGACATTTTTAATGCAGTTTATTGTGATGATGTGCATGACGATGATTGCGTTGTGGATTATCAAAATGAAAGAGACAATGAAATGCTGCTAAAATCTTATTGCACTGAGTGCAATTAGAATTAGGCAGTCACCAGTGTCACATTTTCGAAAGTGCATTTCAGTGTTTCTTTCATTTTGGTAATCCACGAAGCATGGATATAAGTAAGCAGTACCCTGCTAATCCATATGCTCCCTAATATTTGTGGTTTACCCATTGAGATTTTATGTTCTCTATACAAGTATGATGGTTGTCATTGTGTTTGGAATTATATGTAAGTATTAAATAAACAAAAAAAATCATTGAACTGCTTTTTAGTAAGTAATGATTATATTGCAGAAATATTGTTAAACTGAAAGGCATTTCGGATATCCTGACTCACAAAACAAGTTCCATGTATGGCACTATGCCATTTTAATGATAATAATAAGTTTTATTATTTAACTTCAGATATGACCTTAAAAAAGTATGTGATAGTATTTGAAGTTTATAGCATTTAATCATTCATAATATTGACATGCATGTAACACAAATAACATTCACTCAAATTTATCATTAACACATTGATCCAAGCAATGAAACCGGGTTATTTTAATATTATATTCAGTAGCGGATTGGTCCTGTAAAAATTTGCCCAGTTTCAATAAGACTGCCATCAATAAAATGTAATGCAAGAAACATGAACAATCATACCAACTAGTTTTTAAAATTAGGCTGCACACATGGACATTATGTATTCAGCCTAATAATAAAAACTCATAGTTGGTATTACTGTTTATGTTGTTTTTGCATTACACTTATTGCACCTTGACGGATGATGTACAAAAATAGTCATAATAACACTTCTATGTGAGATAAATTAAATTTTATTTCAGTTTTGTAATCAGGAAACATGCACCTTTACAAAATTACATTTTGGCTAAGTGTTTTATCTTAATAATGAAAAAAATGGCAGTAGTCTTCATTTTTCATGTATTTTCCCAATTTGCGTCTTATTGCAGCCTTACGGGTGGTGAACAAAAAGTGCGATAATTATGATTTTATTTCAGTTTTGTAATCGGAAATCATGCACCATTTATAAAATACATTTCTCCCAATAGCTTTTAGCTTTATAAACACAAATTCATAGTTGGGCTGACTTTTGATGTTTTTTTTCTTGTATAACGTTTTACTGCACTTTGACGGGTGCTGTACAAAATTGTCATAACTTCACTTCCAAGTAAGATATTTTCATGCTCATTTCAGTTTTGTAATCAGAAATTATGTATCTTCTAGGAAATATATTGGGATTCATGATCAAAACATCCCCAATAATCGTGTAGCCATGCTACTTACGAAAGTTTATGTTTGCCTGGTTCCAAAATCTATAAAATTTAAATTGCAAAACACTGCCAATGTCAAATGAAAATAATTTATAAACGTTTTAGCGAAACATATTCACAAATTTATAAAGCAAACTTACCTTTATCTTAGACAGCCAACATACAAATGTAACTTCGAACCTTTTGCAGTCATCTGATGTCAGGTGATAACCGGAACCGGAAATTTAAGAACGGATGTTATGAACAGAAAGGTAAAAATCTAAATTATCAGAGCGTTTGATAAATAATCGTGTAACAGGTTAGAAACCAGTAAATCAAATTTCCGCTAAAATTATCATTCCAAGAAATTCGGTGCTACGATGCATCATTTCAAATGTCCAGGAGACACCTCGCTTTCTATAAATAACCCTTTAAGAATACGACTGTTCGCCCAATGCTCGGGCCGTTGTTTTCTCTACTACATGTTAACCACGCATATTAATTGAATCCTAATTGGACATATTTTCGCGGGTTTATACTTTCATTTCGTGTTAAAGACAAGATTTACACGCCTAATAACTAGTTAGCTATTAGAATTTTTTCCCGATTTTTTTTGCGATTCTTATTTTACTAAGTCACACTCTTTTATAAATCATCGAACACTAACGGCACCAATTTGTAAAATGATATACTAATCAACTGCTTTCTGCAAAGCTGTTCATATCAGCTAAATAGAATTATGGAATTAGTAAACATATACATCGAAAGTAACCGCGACGATACTCATGGCATTAAAATTCCGTGCGGCACTGCAATAGTTAAAAAGAAAAATAAACAACAAGCGAAAAGTAACCCATGGGTGAAAACGAATTTGAGGCAGTGAAAAGTGCAACAAAGATTCTCCGTTTCTTGATTGCCCACAACATTCCTCACACATCGATCTACTTGGTCACATTTGCTACTAATGAACTGGAATGTCCATTACTGCAGTATGTCCAAAAAGGTAAAAACGCCAAATACACCAGCAAAACAACAGCGAATGAACTAATGCAAAGGACATTGAGTGTAATTAACGGGCGAGAAATCTGAAAATTCCAGGATATGCCCTTATGACAGACGAGACAACTGACATTTTATATCACAAAATTTGGCATTCTGTGTGAAATATGTAGGTGTGGAATGTGGCGAAGCTGGCAATGAATTTATTAAGGATATCGATGATGGCAAAGCGCAGACAATATATGAAGAGACAAAGAACATAATTAAACATTAGGTGTAGACAATTTTGAAGCTTTTGCGTCTGACGGCTGCAACACCATGATTGGCAAAGAAGGTGGTGTAGCTACCAGACTGAAAGAATTCAAGCCGCAAATTGTGGCCATTCATTTTCACAACCACAGACTTGCGCTTGTCGCAAAAGACGCCTTTGAAACTGTCCCAGTGCTGAATGATATAGACGATCTCCTTAATAACCTACTTAAATAATACAGGTTCTCTGGAAATCGATCCGGATATTTGAAAAAGGTGCAACGTTTGTTAGATTATGGTAAACCAAAGACAATCAAGCAAACATCACAAACCCGGTGGTTGTTCGATCTGGGAGCAGTACATTCTCTTCGAGACACATACAAAGCCATAATTGTAGACTTGGAGAATGCACAATCGAAGCTGGAAACGACAAGGTGAACGACATAACATTTTATGAGCATCAGGTTTCCAGTTTATTACAGAATAACTCATTTCCTGATGTCATTATATACACGGTGCCTGTACCACGTGATCTATTTTGTTCTGTGTGGGTCCTTCCACCGAAAACAATCCCTCGTTTCAGGTAACGTTATTTTTATAATTTCTCTATTAATTCTGAACAGATTTTCACGAAATAAAGACGAGTGCCCTTTTATAAGAGAAATACACCATTCCATTAGAGTTTCTGGCAGATTAATTTAGTATGTTTTTCAAAAACTCCAACCGCGCATCTTTTTAAACATAAATTGACATGCTTATGTGTGGTATATTTTTTTTATCGTCAATAAATTTCATAATATTGCTGATGAAGATGCCAAACGTAGGGCGGACACTGTAATTCTTACCAGATAAACAGCACAAAAAGTATGTTTGGTCACATACGTCTGATGCCGATTCTTTTGTAGAAAATAAAATATTGCTATGTGTGGGTCACAAATATGTTATGCTATTTGTGGAATACAAAAGTGGTTAGAGCATACCTGGTTATTAATTTACATTAATATTTTGCTTTCATGCATTTGTATTGTTACTTAAAATAAAAATACAGATTTGAAGAGTTTTATTTTCATAGTGTGTCATAAAGTTGTTATATGTCCGCTTCCATATGTGTTCTTTTTTCAGACTACTACTACTACTACTACTACTACTACTACTACTACTACTACTACTACTACTACTACTACTACTACTACTACTACTACTACTACTACTACGGACTTCAATGAAGTTGAAAATGAATCTACCCCAGATTAATTTCAACTGAGGTATTCAAATCATGTTATATTATTATATAATTATATGCATAATCGTTCTAGCTCTCACTTCAATGATTATGCAATGTTCGTATATACGAGTAGTTTGGGCAAATTTGAAGATCGTTATTTCAAACATATAAGCATGAATCCAAGTATAATTGAAATTAATACTACTGATTAGTTATTTGTAGTTTGGTCAACCACATAATAATGAAAGCTTGTATATTTCCCGATTACATTTCGGGACCCATTTCTTTGACACGACAGCAAGAGAGTAAAGGGGCGGAACAAAGAGGAAAATCTTTCTTTGAACATCAATGCTGTCCAGCGCGGATCTCTTTCAGTCGACTGGGTGAAATCAAGACAAAACGACAGCAAACTCTTGCCCACTACAAGACTTGGACTTGATCTTTGAATCAAAATAGTTTTAGTGTGCAGCATACAATGCAATAAACAATATGTTTTTATTATGTCAGTTTCCTTATTTCTCTATTACCAGTTCTGTTTTTAGCATAAAGAGAAGATGAATATAATTTTATCACATGCTAAACCTTGTTTCCCGTGTAATTCAACCATTACGAATATTTCTATCTGACACATGTGTAAGATAACATTTTGAGAGTTTTCATTGGCTTCATATTCTTTGACTGACCAATCGCATGACGTTACTTTTTGTGAAATTACGTCGTCAACATTAAATGACGTCATGCCAATACACAACTCTTAGGATTTATCAACATGTTTTGGTAAAATTAGACGGTTTTTTTCGTTTAAAAGCATGTGATAAAAAAGATCTGACACTCGTTGTCATTTCATACCATATGTTATTAAACTCGTCCAGGAAATTCGTTAGTAAGCTCGCCAACGGCTCGCTTACTAACCAAATTCCTGAACTCGTTTAATAACATATGGTATGAAATGACAACGAGTGTCAGATCCTATATACCTAGCAATTCGAAAACAATTCAATCACATAAAATCAGAGATATGTAATCACAGTTAAATACAGGTACAATCACAAAATGTGAGCATCACCAAGTAAACTATTGATTGATTAATGTTTGATTCAAAACGATTATACATTCATACGAAATTTAACCTGAATTGATACAAAACATCCAGCCGTTTTTTAAAGCTGCTCTATCGCAGAAGAATTGGACAAATAGTAGTGTGAATATACATAAACATAGTTTGCACCAATCCTTAAACCTTGAGAAAAACTAATGTTAGATTAATAAAATACATATTTTAACTGTACATTAAAAAGTATCTCAACACCAGGCTTGTCACACATTTGTATGATATTGCACACAATATTACAAAATAATGTTACTAGTATAAAACAAAAAATCAAGTTCTTATAAAACAAAAAGAGAAGTTCAATTATCTTGTAGATATCTTCATTTATAGAATAGAAAATGTCGATTCTAAGATCGAGTATGTTACTTATAATACCAACATATTATAATATAGTATGAACGTTCTTCTGTGATAGAGTGCCTTTTAGATTACGTATTGTCCGAACAAATTGACGCAGCAAAATCTATACGTTACAGAAAAAAGTTGTCTTGTAATCGGATAAGTGTAGGATATCAATATGGTGACAATTGTCCATAGCGTATTCCGTTTAAGAGCACATCTGCAATTAGAGATGTGATTGGTTAGTATTGGTAGAATGTTTGCCAATCAAACAATGTCATTAAGGAAACAGCACACAACTTATAATCCTATTAGATAATTGTTCATTATTAACATTAAACTATTGCAAGTAACGATAGCCAATTTGTTCGGACAATAAATTCTTATTCACACATAACAAAAATTCAGTTTTTATCACTGTGTATACATGTACGTTGATGTCTATATATACTGCTAATATGTTTATGTTTTGCATCAATCGTTGCTCTTTTCTTCAGTGTGCGTGGACATGTGTTCCCTACATCTTATCTGACAAACACTGCATAATCTTCATTTCTTTCTGTCCTTTCGTGGGCTCTGAGAAGTTACCGGTCGGTGAAGGACTTCCCACACTGCACACATATGACTGCGGTCCATCGTGCGCGCTAGCTCTATGCTGGCGCAGATGGTAGGAATCCTATAGTGAAATACGAGCGTACATTTAAATAATGCAAAAAACAGTATGTATGTCTAAAGAGAACATAATATATAATCCATAATTATCGTTAGGTGGACGTGCTTGAGAGGTAGGACTACGACTAGAAAATGTATGTCCTAATGAATGTTTTAGATCACGCTGTAACATTACGGAAAATGGAAAGAAAAAACATGTATTAAATTTGCATTACCCGGTAATACAGGCAAAATATGTGTACTAGAAATGAAATCCAAACGATTTGTCGTAGTTTATTAATACGCATTATGTGCTAAACTTTTAAATGGGCAAAGACCAAACCAAGGGCTAAATGAAAAACTAGAGCACACCTTTATATATTTTATATGTAGGTAGTTACGATATAATTGTTGACCCCTCAAGATGAATTTGAAGGAAAAGAACAAGTCCAAAATTAACGTGTAAATAGACACAGAAACTCACTAGAAAAGGCTTGCCGCAACAGAAGTATTTTCAAATGCGCTGAAAAATTCATGTTATTGACCCTCAACTGTCAGTGTTGTAGTGTAAGTTTACAAAAATTATATTAAATGGCTTTAATGGGTAGTTTGCAATGTCTTAAACTTTTGTATTCCACACATAGCATAACAGATTTGTGACCCACACATAGCAATATTTTATTTTCTACAAAAAAATCGGCATCAGACGTATGTGACCAAACATACTTATTGTGCTGTTTCTCTGGTCAGAATTACAGTGTCCGCCCTACGTATGGCATCATCAGCAGCAATATTATGAAATTTATTGACGATTAAACAAAAAATATTCCACACATAGCATGTCAATTTATGTTTAAAAAGATGCGCGGTTGCAGTTTTTGAAAAACATACTAAATTAATCTGCCAGAAACTCTAATGGAATGGTGTATTTCTCTTATAAAAGGGCACTCGTCTTTATTTCGTAAAAATCTGTTCAGAATTAACAGAGAAATTATAAAAATCGTTACCTGAAGCGAGGGATTGTTTTCTGTGGAATGACCCACACATAACAAAATAGATCACGTGGTACAGGCACCGTGTATATTATGACACGTAACTGAAAGAAAAATTGTAATCATTTTTTGGCGTAGGCATTCATACGTACGTGGCAAAAAAAGCTGAGTTAGAGCGCAGTAAATTGCTATTTGTTGTTGGGGGAGCGGCGGGCGTATACGGGATTTTAGATTGAAAGCGATTGCTAGCAGGCGGGAATTTGACATGCCGAATGATTCCGGGTCCCGGGGAAAAATACTTTGTTCGGATTTTAGATCCCGGTAATATTGGTCCCCAGACCATTTGGTACTCCTACAACATCTCCCACTGAGGGGATATAGACAAAAATACTTGGTTCTAGGGTGGGAAATTAAACCCCCCAAAATATCATTAGTCAACTGCCCTTGGGTCAGCCCGTCCTTACCCCCTCCCTGGGGGAAAATATTAATGTTTTTTTAAATATGTTTGTTCCCTTTGTTTTAATCGAAACTCATTATATAGTATATAACATTATATTTAAATGCTTTTTTATTGCGCACTCCAATAAGAAAATAGCATTCTATTGCAATAGACAATCACCTTTTTATTGGCAGAGGCCCTGCAAACAAATAAAACCATGCAAACTTTTTGTTTGTATTCTATCAAGCCTTAGGCATCTACGATAATCGCCTATGGCATACACGTTTTGCCTGTTTTATGCTGATCTTACATTCCGACTATCAATGGACGATTTTGTTGTGTTGTTGTTTTTGACACCTTTTTTTAAATATCAAGTATTGTCATGACAATTTGAACATTGAGTAACATATTATATATCCCAATAATAAAGAATAACAAATATTGGATCCAGGCGTTGTTCGAATCACCACCAAAGGGTAATTATTGTTCAGTGGTCAATTTCCAACCTCCCAGATTTCATGCAAATCCGTTCATAACTTTGTTCGTTAAAGGGACTTGTTCACAGATTTTTTACTTTTTAAGTATGATATTAAATGTCTGATGGCGTAAAAAAAATATGTTTGTTTCAGTTTACCCGACCTACCCTTAAAAAAAGCCCCGACCCTAGAACATTTTATTGAGTGGGTCAGATTTTTTTTGTTGTTGTTTATTTTACTTTTTTCAAATAATTAAATGTGTTTTGGCTGAATAAGTGTTTTGTTTTGATAGCATCCTCTTCAAAACAATGTTTTATGATATTATAGGCATGTTTTGAATATTCCTTCAGTTTTAGAATCTTCAAGTAGACCATTTACCAAATAAAAAAATTATAATAAAACAAAGGAATTCCTTACCTACCTACCCTAACTTTTTGGGGCATGTTACCTGAAACAAACTTATTTGTTTACGCTTAACTCGACAGATTTAAGCATCGGAACTATAGAGCTCAAGTATAATCACAAGAAAATGATTTTAAAAACAGAAAAGAAAAATAGTTTGGTCCCACCGGGGTTCGAACCCGGGACCTCTGAATTAAAGGCTATGGCCTGAACCACACGGCCATTCCGACATGTATATTTGTTCTGGCGTTATTCACTTTATGTATGTGATCCACGCCTTGTCAACAATTTTAACAAAGAGAAAATATACACACTCCAAATTGTACCATCGTTTAGCGTTATAATGTTATCAATTTCAGCTGATGATTGTTCCTAAACGAAACGGTATTTACAGTATATTTCTATGTCCATAGTGTTATTTCGCTCCCTTGTATACACTGTTGTTTTATTTTGGGAAATCGGGGGAAAAAGTTGAAAAAATGTCAATTCGTCTATTTGTGAACAGGTCCCTTTAAGTTGCTATATCAAACAGTTAATCAAACAAACAAACAAACATCAAGGTGTTAATAATAGATTGTACAGGTAATTAATAACTTGCTGAAACATTACATGTTGTGACAAACACATCAGTTTATACTTCACAATATAATACAGGGCGAATGAACCCATTGCGAACATATATATGCAGGGCGAATGGACGCGATACCATTGGAAGATGGATGGATGGAACGCACTAAAACTCTGACCAATCTGCGGACGATATAGTTTATTTAGGACAGTGGGGACGATACAGGCAAAGAAGGATTATTAAGAAAACATTCAATACAATATCAAATATGGGAACATCGTTGATAGTTCAAAACATAAAATCAAAGCCTGATTGTATACACGGGCAAGTCACACATTCAGTACAACCGATTTCCTTGTTTGTGTATATCGTCTTTAATGCACGTTTTTAAGAAATATAACTCTTACAAATATATTACATGTACATTTTTAATACAATTATATTAAATCAATCTTTAATCCAATTAAGCTATACGTTTCATATAATTTACAATATAAACAAAGCTTCAATAAATATATAATATATCAAATATCTTATTATCAACTAAAGAATAACACGTTTTTAATACAACTCATACTAATGTAATTATTTTTATGACAATATTATTCAACAAGTATGACTAATATAACTTATATTAGTTTTCTGCATTTACAGTTTTTTTTATAATCACATTAGAAATGATTGATTTAAACTTATTCGAAATTGACAAATTAAATAATATCAAATATCTACAGTAGTCTTTTCTGGTTCACATGAGCATCTTAAATATGATTTAAAAACATCGATCATTAATAACATAACAAATGAAAATGCCTTTGAAATATGTCTGTATGCTTATACCTGCTACTGTTCGTGTGAAATTATTAATATTGTGTGTTATTTTATAACAAATAAGGGGTCTTTATTACACTTTTAAAACATTTCCTTTGCATTAATTTCACATAAAATCACATTTTACTTCATTTTAATTTATTTATTTATTCATACAAAACATTTGTGCCAATAATAATTTTTTTTAGATAAATAATAACAGAATTATACGAGTAACACTACCACAGTACAGTACTTTTGAAAACGGGGTGCGAAACGACGAGGGTGGAAACGACCAGGGAGGAAACTACTTGGGCGCGAACCTACCGAGGAGTGTGGTTTGTAACCGTTACACTGCAAGCTTCGCAGCTACATGGAATAACGCATGCTCAATTCAATGTCCGGTTTCACCGGTGAATTCGGAGAAATGCCACTTCCAATACAGCAAGGTCTTTTCCAGGCACGAAACATAATTTTTATATATGTGTAGGCTAATCTTAGGCATTAACACCTCTCACTAATTTGGGTTACATGTCGTGACTTGATGCATACGCAAGCAACACGCCAAAGAACGATAATCAAAATTCCAAAATGGCGGACACGTTTTATTTTCATTATCAACACCTTTTAATAAATGTTCTTTAGGTACCCAGACTTCCAGAAAGCCGTGGGTCCGAAGGACCTGACGGCAAATTTTCATGAGGTCCGGTATTTATTGACCCTGAATAAGTCGGACTGTTGGACAGCTGTTTCAAGACTTATTTCTGTATGTAAGTCGATAAAAAAATCGCAAATATCCGAGCAATTGAACATAGTGCAGCTATTTCGTGATCCTCAGTTGACAATTAACCATAACAAATTTGATTGACAATGTGTTGAGTCAATCAGGAAGCTAGGACTTAATTGTTAACCAGAGTTGGCTTGTAAATGTTGCCGGTGTTCGATTTAAGTATGATACGGGTGTGAGTCACCGGCTATCGTGTTGCAAAGAACAACACAATAGTAATAAAAGTCTTAAATATATTTAATAAATATTAAATATATAATATATGTTGAATGTTTCACATTCAAAGTCACGAACCGAATTTCATCTAATACATGCAACAACCCACGAATTGTTAATAATAAGTTAACCATTAGATTTAAATTAAAATAATTAAATAATACATGTATAATACTTGACAATGCATAAATACAATCAATGCAAAAATATAAAATAATAGAAAATAGTAGTTACCTAAAATATATTTAATAAATATTAAATATATATGTTGAATGTTTCACATTCAAAGTCACGAACCGAATGTGAAGTTTCGTGATAAATCATGATGGATTAAATTGGTTGAGTGAACACAATCAGTGACTGGGGATCTAATCTGCGTGATTGTTAGTCATTGTTAGTCATTGTCAATAGAGAAAAGTATAGTTTTGTTAATTGAAGAGTTCTGTCTAAAATCTACGAATATTGCCTAACTATAACTGTAAATATAAAACCTAATGATCTAAACGTAACCAACTACTCTACATGTATTAATTTAAAAATAATTAATTTATGAAACACAGGGATTGTAATAACAACAATACGCATTATTATTGTTTATAAAGTTTTATTGTTTATTCCATAATATAAAACAAATTTGTATACTGTTAACAGTGTTTGTTAGAGTTTGACCTATATAGGCTGCGGTATGACTAAACACCTAAAACCAGCAAAAACCCATGAAAACGAATTTAAATAAAAAGAAAACCACTCGAAAACCTAAACATTATAGAAAAAAACCCTATAAAAAGCAACAGAAACCTACTTTAAAAACGTATATCCAAACGGCGAAAACCGCAATGAGAGTCTTGAATTTCAGATTGAAAGATTTACTTAGTTTTGCTTTTAGGATGTTCGTATTTTATTTATTTCAGTGACAAGTTAAAATAATAAATTGGATTGTTTATTTTGTGTTGTTTCTGTCTTACAAGATTTCGATGATTATAATCTTCAATTTTCTTTTGATGTCTGTGCATAAAATTTCAGTGACTTAGAGCAATATACTTAGTCCATTTTTATGTAAAAATTAAATATGTTTATTATTATTTAAAATTGCAATCTGTAAAAGTATACGAACTGTAGTATTAACCATAATGCCATAAAACTAGTTTTAATACGGTGGCATAGAAGTCGTGGGAACATGATCGTATCTCGTCGGAACGGCATAATTATGTCGTGGAAACGACATTACGTGGTGGGAACAAGATCTTATCTCGTGGAAACGACATAATTGTGTCGTTGGAACGACATATTAAGTCGTGGGAACGAGATCTTATCTCGTGGGAACGAGATCTTATCTCGTGGGAACGAGATCTTATCTCGTGGGAACGACATAATTATGTCGTGGGAACGAGATATTTTTGTCGAGGGAACTACTTTATGAACCAATCAAATTCCATCTTGCTCTCGCAGAAGAAAAACAATTTCTTTTTATCTTAATCCAGCATTGAAATGCGATATTTATGTAAGCGTCTCTTGTATCACCCATTTTTGAACTTGCTTTTAAACAACGTGTATTCTGATTGGTTAATTATGTCGTTACCACGAGTTAATTATCTTGTTCCCACGAGTTATTTATGTCGTTCCCACGATAAAAGACCTCGTTCCCACGACTTAATGTCGTTACCACGAGTTAATTACATGTATCTCGTTCCCACGACTTAATATGTCGTTACCACGACATAATTATGTCGTTCCCACGAGATACGATCTCGTTCCCACGAGATAAGATCTCGTTCCCACGACTTAATATGAGTTGCTGTAACATTCTTCCTAAAACGTTCTTACCATGCCTTACAATAAACTAAACATTCTCTACAATTGTATGTTTGTTAGGGGTGCAACACTACGGCAAAACCTGTATTGCAACATATTGCGATACAGTAAACCCTTATTGCAATATGTATTGAATACATATTGATTTTTTAATACTTTTTATTTGACTAAATCAAAATCTACAGTAATCCAGAGCTAACACAAACATAAAAATAAACAGCCTTTGAAAAGTTTTTCTCTTTTCTTTCCCAAAATGACATAACATTATCATAAATATGCACACTATAAAATTTATCAAAGAAACACAAAAACACAAGTGGCAAAAGTAATGTAACCTGGAAATATATAATGTACCCTTGAAATATATAATGACACTGTTTGTCTAAATGTGTACCTCTTTCAATGAAGTAATTGGCATATTATCACAAAATTATCAGAAATGACCTTAAACAAAGCTTTATTTATACTTCATTTCATGTCTGAAATGTTCAGGTCTTCCACTCTGCAACACTTATATCCAACACAAACATTTCATGTTAGTGCAAGCCCTGTACACAAATTTAGAAAGCTGTTCTCCGTGGTTCTGCTGGTGCCATGTGTCCACCAATAGGTGATAATGCATAGTGTTCACTTCCAATATCTGGTACTAAAAAGTTGTTCTTCTGAGAAGAGGTCCTTGTGTGGAGGCTGCTAACAAAGCATTCAGAACTTTGTTGGAGAGATATTATCTGTGTGTAGTTTTCACCTTGTTCATGGTTGAGAATCCCCTGTCACAATCTGCAAAAAAAAGTATTAAACATTTTTTGTGTGCTGCACACATTTAATTACACGAACAAATGAAAGGTTTTGAAGTAGATGACTAGACTTAGGCTTTATGTTACATGTTTCTGTACAGACTAAGGCTTTATGTTACATGTTTCTGTACAGACTTAGGCTTTATGTTACATGTTTCTGTACAGACTTAGGCTTTATGTTACATGTTTCTGTACAGACTTAGGCTTTATGTTACATGTTTCTGTACAGACTTAGGCTTTATGTTACAAGCTGGGAACAGACTGCAGTGACAGAGCCACAGACTCAGTTACTGCCTCATTTTGTCTTTCCACCTAAGTTATACTAGATCTAGATCTATTGTTATCATTTCATTATAAAATTAGAAATATACACTTTGCCTGTATGCCAATTCAATGCCAAGTCAAAATTCCATGATATAAGACGGTCTTATATACTAAGACTGATTGACTCTATATTTCAAACACATTGCACTCTATATTTCAAACACATTGCCTCAACATTACATCATGCTAATTTACTTACACAACAACGTTCCAGTGGGGAACATTTTCCAGGTCAGTGGTAAACCCCAAGGACCCTCTAAAGCACCCTTCAGTGGTTGAACATTTATTAACAGGTACTTCCAACTCAATAGCTAACAGAACTTGAAGTCATTAATCTGCTGTTGACTACGGCCATTAATCAAAACACAGAAGCTGAAAATTTACCACATGGTGTTCATCAGCTCTTAGCTCTGACACTTAGGTCACAACACTGTGTAACTCGCTAGCTGCTTTCATAAGATCTAAAAATAGCACACTATATACACCTCTTACTGTGCTGAGAACTACCTGGCTGAAATGTTGTCTGCTGTTATTGATTTTTGAGTGAGCTGCTGTTAGTCGCTTATTGAAATTATACTGTGCCAGCGTTTTTCCTCACCACTTTGGGAATGGTACCGGTACCGGTCAAATTGGGAAAATTAGCGTTATTTTCATCCAAATTAGGAATTTTATGACTTTCATTAAAAAATGTCATAAAAGATGTAAAAACAGTATGTTACTTCCCCTAGCTGTTAACAGTAACCCAGAATTTTTTTTCAGGCCCCCCAGTCCCTACGTCGAATTTTTTTTTGCGACGTGTCATATGACGTTATCTGGTGCGTTTAAGCTCTTAAAATTATGGCTAACACGTTTTCATTTTTTTTGTAAACGTTTAAACGAAATGAAATAGACGAAACATCACCATTTAAACGGTATACCTCTAGCCTTTTAAAAATAAAAAGTCTCATTGTAAGAATCATGATTAAAATACATGTATATTATACATGCTTTGTTCTTGCAAAAATGGCGGGATAATTTCCCCGTGCACATTGTGCCTGCGCGCGTCAAATGTTAAGACCTGTATTTAGAAAGCACATGGTCGGTACACGCACGCTTTCCATGCGTGGAACGTGACGTCGTGGTTGTCATTAGACATTTCGCGCTCTTTTGCAGAAAACACGGGTTTTACATGGCATACATGTACATAAACAAGACTGCTTGTGTTTACGAAACTACAACACTGAGCAGTAACAGTGGGTAGGCTTAGGTAGATTGATTTTTCGCAGTTTATTTTTTAAAGTTATGAATTTTTTTAATTAACAAGTGTGCATATTATAAAATACGAAAGCTTGTTTACTTTTTAGGTGGACAATACGCATGACGCGCGTATAAGGTTACTTGTGTGTGGATACATGCCAACTGCGCTGATTGGTCAGATATAACGTCATTCCAAAGCGAAGATAAACTGAGCGTTTCTATTGGCTCATTTCGATTTTACTGCAGTTGAAACTCCGCCAACATGGCGGTGCTTCAGGGTGATTGATTGCGGCTTAGAAATAACTGTTCATTGTTAAAATTTTCGGCGAATTGACACACGCTTTGATCATTCACTGACTTTATAGAGTGGGTGTACATGTTTCTCGAGTGAAAAACGGCCATTGTGACGTAAGAGATTAGCTTTCACAACAGGAATTGTCGGTCTGCTGCAGTCAACACAGCTAATTAATTGATAAAGTACACGTGCCTCGGGCGATGTTTATAAGCGCAATACTAATATATGGCGCCCCGGATATGTTCAAGTTAAAATTAAACGCCCAGGCACCGGGGCGCTAAAACAGCCTGGGGAAGGCCGTGCAGCTGTGCTTGGAGGTTTACGCTTGGGTAAAACTAAAGTAAAATACAGGAACATCGTCGACCTTTTCAGGGTCTTTTTGGATTTTTTTCTTACATTTGGGTTTTTTTTAACTTCAAATTGGGAAAAATAGTCAGAAAATCCGATTGGGAATGGTACCGTTTTCCGGTACCAACTTTATATAGAGGAAAAACGCTGCTGTGCTGCAGACTGATTTTGGGATTTTAAGCGTTGGGGTGAGATGGATTTGGAAATTAAGGCACTGCTGTTCTTAAAGCGCCTGGGGAAAGGCCTGAATACAGATTGACGAAATTAATAGACAATAGAAGAACACCTGTAATTTATATTGTGTGCATGTATGTATTGACTCAATTTTACTGTTTGGTATCTTAAATACAGTAAAACAGGTAACTACATCAACACCAAGCTGTCACAAACGGTTATTTGCATGTCCAGTCCAAACTTCAAACATATCTTGAATAAGTGAATAGTGTGTTATAATTACCAGCATTTTTTCTCACTACTTTGGGAATGGTAAGGGTACCGTTCAAATTGGGAAAATAAACGGTGTTTTCAACTCAATTGGGAATTTTACCACACAAGTTTGCTCTCGGACTCGACACTGACAATATCTGTGTCAATGGTTGACAGAAAGTAAACACAATTACTAGTTATCTTCTGCCGTTAATGACGGTTGTGCATCTATACTTTCTGCTTGCCATAAATGCCATTAGGTAGATAAAGGATTGCATCCCTGAATGTTTTTTTTTTGGTAGTATTTAGTGTTATGAATTGCCATGTCTCGTCAATGACACTCACGAAAACGCATTACAGTCCAGCTGGTTCCCATTCTCGCAAGCAATGTATAACTCATAACAGTAACCAATCGATACAGCGCCACCAAACCTTGCAGCGGTTACTTCCCCTAGCCGTTAACAGTAACTGATTCGAGCTCTGGTTTACGCTTGGGTTAAACAAATGTAAAAAACAGGAACATCGCGATCTTTTCTGGGTCTTTTGGGGGGGGGGGTTTCCTTACATTTGGGAAATTTTTAACTTCAAATTGGGAAAAATGGTCAGGAAATCGGATTGGGAATGGTACCGTTTTCTGGTACCAATTGTATATAGAGGAAAAACGCTGATTACCAACATTCTTAATTTCTTATTTTAATCACATGATACAACGGGAACTGTGGCAATTGAACTAAAGTGCATGTTCTGGTACTGTTAACATTTAACTATGTAACATCGTACTTAAATGATATTCTCGTACTTAAATGATATTCTTTTTCGGAAAAATAAGCATGTCCACGTTTTCGAATCACGAGTTGCCCTATGCGCATACAAAATATCCTCTGCAATACTAAACTAGTAACAATATATTTTCAAATTTTATTACATCCTTATGCCAACAATAGACTCATAAATAAAGGCATACATAGTTATTTATCTTAACATTCACAATGCATCAATAACACATTATAAAATGCATTTTTGGCTATGTTTGTTTTGGGGTTTTTCATTTGAAAATTTTATTTATATATTCATTACATTTTGTCTGCAATTAATTCATAAAGTTGTTTTTATCAATAAAACATGTGCATTTAATTACCAAGTATTTTTTTAGCTCACCTGAGCAGAACTTGCTCATGGTGACCTTTTAGGATTGCCTTTTGTCCGTCGTACGTCAACATTTTCATTCTAAGAACATCTCCTCCTAAAAAGCTGGACAGATTTTCAGCAAACTTCACAGGAATGATCCTTGGGTGACCCTCTTTCAAATTTGTTCAAATCGTTCCGGTCCGCTGCATATGTAGGTCACAAGAGCTAAAAATAGATTTAAAAACTGAAAACTTTAAAAAATCTTCTTTAAAAAATTAACACAAGGCTTGGAGCTTTCATATTTGATATCTGACATCCTCTAGTGGTCCTCTACAAAGATTGTTCAAACTATGCCCCTGGGGTCAAAACTGGCCACGCCCCGGGGTCACATGGTTTATATAGACTTGTATAGCAAAATGACTTTAAAAATCTCTGAAACCGCAAGGCCCAGAGGTTTCATATTTGGTATGTAACATTGTATGTGGTCCTCTACAAAGAGTGTTAAAATGATGCCCCTGGGGTCAAAACTCGCCACACCCCGGGGGTCACATGGTTTATATAGACTTGAATAGCAAAATGACTTTAAAAATATTCTCCTCTGAAACCGCAAGGCCCAGAGGTTTCATATTTGGTATGTAACATTGTAAAGTGGTCCTCTTCAAAGATTGTTCAAATAGGGCCCCGAGGGTCAAAACTGACCACACCCCGGGGGTCACATGGTTTATATAGACTTAAATAGCAAAATAACTTTAAAAATCTTCTCCTCTGAAACCGCAAGGCCAAGAGGTTTCACATTTGGTATGTAACGTTGTTTAGTGGTCATGTACACAGATTGTTCAAATGATGCCCCCGGGGTGAAAACTGGCCACACCCCGGGGGTCACATGGTTTATGTAGACTTGAATAGCAAAATGACTTTAAAAATCATCTCCTCTGAAACTGCAAGGCCCAGAGGTTTCATATTAAGTATGATACATTGTTTAGTGGTCCTCTACAAAGATTGTTCAAATGATGCCCCTGGGGTCAAAACTGGCCACACCCCGTGGCTCACATGGTTTAGATAGACCTTAATTGCAAAATGACTTGAAAAGTCTTCTCTGAAATTGCAAGGCCTAGAGGTTTCATATTTGGTATGTAACATGTATAGTGGTCCTGTACAAAGATGGTTCAAATGATGCCCCTAGGGTCAAAACTGGCCACACCCCTGGGTTTACATGGTTGATGTAGACTTGAATAGCAAAATGACTTCTAAAATCTTTTCCTCTGAAACTGCAAGGCCCGGAGGTTTCATATTTGGTATGTAACATGTATAGTGGTCCTCTATAAAGATTGTTTAAATGATGCCCCTGGGGTCAAAGCTGGGCACACTCCAGGGCTCACATGGTTTATATAGACGTAAATGGCAAAATGATTTAAAAAATCTTCTCTGAAACCACGAGACCTCGATTGGGATTGCATATGGGATGGTTGGGGTTAAGGTCAAGGTCACTGTTACTAAAAATATACAGAATGGTTTCCGCTCAATATCTGGAGAACGCATTGAGATATTTTAATGAAACTTAATACATAAATACATTATTTTTGAGACCGCGATTGGGATTGCATATGGGGTGGGTGGGGTCATGGTCAAGGTCACCGTTATTAAATATAGAACAATGGTTTCCCTAAATATTTTGAGAATGCATTGAGCTATTTTGATGAAACTTATTACATACGTACCTTATATCAAGACATTGCTTGGGATTGCATATGGGGTTGGTGGAGTCAAGGTCACTGTTACTGAAAATAGAGAAACGGTTTCCGATCAATAACTTGAGAAAGCATTGCAATATTTTAATGAAACTTATTATACATATCTTATATCGAGACCTCACTTTGGTTTGCTTATGGGGTGGGTGGGATCAAGGTCACTGTTATTGAAAGTAGAAAAACGGTTTACACTCAATAACTTAAGAACGCATTGAGATATTGTAATGAAACTTCATACGTGGATACCTTATATCGAGACCTTGCTTTACGTATGTGGTGGGTGGGGTCAAGGTCACTGTTACTAAAAATAGAAATACAGTTTTCGCTGAATAACTTGAAAACCTATTCAGATATTTTAATGAAACTTCATACATAGATATCAGGTGAGCGACCTAGGGCCATAGTGGCCCTCTTGTTTTTCCAATTTGAACAAGCACTGACATCCGTTACATACACAGGTAACACCTGTTGAAACTAAGAATATTGACAGTGTGAAGTCATCCATTAGCTGGGCTTCCAAATCTGCAAGCCGTTAGCAACAGCCATAGCAACGGTGTCGGTTTGACTTCAAAAGTCTTTGATGTGACTTTTGAACTCGGGCCTTTGTCTAGCAGTTTGTAGTAAGCGTATAACACACTGAGTGGTGTCAGAAAGCATCAATCAATACTACTGTACCAGAACAACACAAGCACTGTCGATAAAGCATTTAATGATTTAGGAATTAAGTGTTATAGGGGATATGTCAAGGGTGTCAAAATCATGAATATTTACTTTCAAATTGGATAAATGTGTTTCGCGTAAAATGTATCGTAATTACTAATTATATTGTTAAATGGTGTTTTGTACATAAAACTTCGATAAATATTGCGGTACAGCAAAACCATATCGTGATACGATATTGCATTTGCATGTATTGCGATACACCGATTTACCGGTATATTGTTGCACCCCTAATGTTTGTACAGATCAGTTTACTTTGTCTTAGATTCTGTGTTGTTTTTTATTTGTGTTGAACACTTCGTCTAGAATGTGTAGTTTCAATAATATTCTACAGATTGTACCTTATGGAATTACACATTCATATTTCAATCATAACTGTTAAACGGAATGTATCAAACATTTAGGATTTCAAAGGTATTATATATTTATAATTATTATAAGGTTGTTTCTTTGTTATTTATGTAGGCAGCTGCAGAGCCCATGCAAGTAGATGGTGCCCCGGAAGAAAATGACAATGTTGAAGAGTTCCAGCATATTGTTGAAGCAACATCGCTGGTGAGGACCTACTAACTTCACTTAGTGCTTAATGCTGTATCGTAAGATGTGATGTGGTGTCTGTTTTTGAATTAAAATTACACCATTCTCCAGTTCCATAAATGTGACTTCCTTTCCATAACAAACTAATGGAAAAATGATTTAAACAACATAATATTCCGCACATAAACACAATTTATCTTGTCTCTTCATCTTGAATACACAAATGCTTTTTGATAGACACCGGAAGATTTTCGTTTAATTTACATGCCTTAAAACAAGCTGTTGAAAGACACCATTCTCTAGTTCCATAAATATGACTGTCTTCATCTTCTAATGGAAAAATGATATAAACAACATAATATTCCCTACATCAACAAAACTTATTTGTCTCTTCATCTTGAATACACAGTGCTTTTTGATTGACACAGAAAATTTTCATTTAATTTACATGCCTTATACATTGTCTCTCTTGCAGGACCTGGAGCAGTATGCCAGTCAGTATACGGGCCTGGCCAAGCTGTACCGGCTGAAATTCATCGCAGACCACTGTCCACCACTGCGGCTGGATGCACTTCGGATGGCCTTAAACTATGTTATGACAACTTACAATACCAATCTTTACCAACAGATCTACAGGAAATTGCAAGAAGCTATAGCAGCGTATGCATTACATTTATTTCAGTTTTAGAGTGTCTAGCTTAATTGTTGTGCCCCCAAAGGGAGGCATATGGTTATCGCATCATCCGTCTGTCCATCCATCTGTCCGTCTCAATTCTTGTGCGGAGTATAACTCGAACATTTATTGAAGGGATTCAAATGATACTTCATATAATTATGGAGGGCTTTGAGAGGAAGTGTAGAATGCAAGGACCATAACCCATTCTTCAATATTTACGCAGTAATAACTCGAAAAGTGGTGAACAGATTCAAAAGATACTTCATACATTCGAACACCGATGTTTTGAAGTCGTCTGGATCGGCGAGAAATAACCACATGTTCACCTACGTCAGCAGGACACCAATAAGAAAGAGTTTTAATTACACAGAATACCTTGTGCATACTTACACTTGCCTTAATGAGTGTTAATTGCGCCCATTAGCGAATAACGGCCAATATGACACGCTAGGCTGCGAAACTTTTCATCCAAGGTGTAAAAACATGAATTCCGATTCAAGACAGCAACTTCAAATTAACAATAGGCAAATAATTGTGAAACATTCATTGGGGACCGAATTTTAGACTTCGAAATAATGATAATTTGAATTAAAAGAGTTCGAATTAAACGAGTTTATTTTAGTTAAATAAAAAAGAAATAAATTCGGGACCAGAAAAATACTTGGAATAACGCCGGCTTTGAATTAACAGATTTCAAAATAACGATGTTCAAATGTATAATGATAGGGCGATTTGAGAGGAAGTGCAGAGTACAAGGACCATAACTCTTTCCTTAATATTTACAGAGTTATTGCCCTTTAGTTAATTTTCTTGTGCGAGCATTACTCCATTAGTACATGAAAATTGAAGGGATTTAAAATAAAACTACGTATATTGATAGAGGGCCTTGAGAGGAAGTGCATAGTACAAAGACGATAACTCTTCGTGTTGCCTTTCTCTGACAAGCATATGCTTGGGGGCATATGTCACATTCAGTGACAAGCCTTGTTGTTTACGACTTTGCTAATTTGCTAATTTCATCTTGTGAAATTGAATTCAGTGTTGCAATAATGCAAATCATTGAAAATAATATTGTTCACTAATTATGCCCCCCCTTCGAAGAAGTGGGGGTATCTTGCTTTGCACCTGTCCGTCGGTCGGTATGTCAGTCGGTCGGTCAGCCAGATGGTCTGTCTGTCCGTAGACCTTTTCGTTTCCGCATGATATCTAGTGAACGCTTTGACGTACGATCATGAAAGTTGGTATGCTGGTTACTTGGGAGGAAAGGTAGATACCTATACATTTTGAGGTCAAAGGTCAAGGTCACCGTTGCTAAAAATAGAAAAACGGTTTCCACTAAATAACTTGAGAACGCATCGCGATATTTTAATTAAACTTGATACCTTATATCCAGACCTCGCTTGGAATTGCATATGGGGTGGGTGGGGTCAAGGTCAAGGTCACCATTACAAAAGATAGAAAAACGGTTTTAGTTCAATAACTTGAGAACGCATAGGTCAAGGTCACTGTTACTAAATATAGAAAAACGGTCTCCGCTCAATAACTTGAGAACACATCGAGATATTTTAATGAAACTTTATACATAGATACCTTATATTGAGACCTCGCTTGGGATTGCATATAGGGTGGGTGGGGTCAAGGTCACCATTACTAAAAATAGAAAAATCGGTTTCCACTCAATAACTTGAGAACGCATCGAGATATTTTAATGGAACTTCATTCATATATACCTTATATCGAGACCTCGCTTGGGATTGCATATGGGGTGGGTGGGGTCAAGGTCACCGTTACTAAAAATAAAAAAACGGTATCCGCTCAATAACTTTAGAATCCATAAAGATATTTTAATGAAACTTCATACGTAGATACCATATATCGAGACCTCTCTTGGGATTTCATATGGGGTGGTGGGGGTCAAGGTCACCATTACTAAAAAATAGAAAAACGGTTTCCGCTCAATAACTTGAGAACGCATAGAGATATTTTAATGAAACTCATACATAGATACCATATAGCGAGACCTCGCTTGGGATTGCATATTAAAAACATTTCTTAACAATTGCACATATTCACAACTTGGCTGCAAGTGAGGGGGCATACATGTTTTACAAACATCTCTTGTTCCTTGTTAACAAATACTAGAACAATCTAGTCTACAAAACTGCTCATATTTCAAAGAAATGGTATTGAAAGATGCTTCCAACTTATTGTCTTTAAGGCGAATTTTGCTCTGTATGTTGACCATCACAGGAACTCCAGCCTGCCAGACGCTGTAGCAGGCGCTGTGCACAACAACATGCCCCTTGATGCACAGTGGATTGAAACCACGTCTAAAAAAGCTGCACTCAAAATAGAAAAACTAGATACAGACTTGAAAAATTATAAGAGTAATTCCATCAAGGAGAGTATCAGGTATATTCAAGGAAAAAACATTGCTAAAGTATATAAATATGAAGGTTCAGTGGGGTTTTTTCACCTTTTGGGGAAAGGTGGCGGGGCCCTTCAGATTTTACGGCAGAAGGGGATTTTTTTTAGGAAAGCATTATTACATTTTTATATTCTACTGTGTATAAAGTATTAATAAAGTCAATTTTTGTCTGATTTTAGTCAAGTTTTTTTTTCAAAATAAAGCTTACATTCTTAGGGGAATTTTAAGGTAAATATAGGGGAAAAAAAGTATACCTTTTAAGCAGGGGAATAGGGCTGAATTTCGGCCTGAAATTGGCCCTAAAAAAAACACTGAGTTATTTTATTTTTAGAGGGCATGCTTGAATATCCGTAAGCATGTAAAAATGTTTTAGACATGAAAGTTAAAATAATGTCTTAAGGCAAAACTCCATCGGTAGGTGAAATGAAATTTCGCATTTGTGCTATGATATGTTTTTGAAATACAATTTTTGCTCTCTACATAAAGTACAGTTGATTGGTTGATTTTTGTGTGCAAGAAAATCGTGATTTAGCATTTTGTTTAAGCTGATATTGTGCGTTCAACGTGTGACAATATAAGTGTAATATTAAATATTTAAAATAACAGAAAAGAAACAAAATGTTAAAAAGCTTCCCCAATTGTCTCCTTTTTTTTTATTCTGTCAAAAGAGGTCTTTTCACAGTGCTTTATTCCGTTTGCAGGCGAGGTCATGATGACCTCGGTGATCACTATCTGGACTGTGGTGACCTTAGTAATGCCCTCAAGTGTTATTCCCGTGCCAGGGACTACTGCACCAGCCCTAAACATGTGGTCAACATGTGCCTCAATGTCATAAAGGTGGGTACAGATGTTAATTTGTTGGTCATTGTCTAACTACGTGATCATTTCCACATAATTTCTTTGTTTCCAGTAATTTGTGCTGGAGACTATAACACCCTTTCTTCAGTTGTGTTCTGTGAAAAGTCGATTTCTGATTTGATTATAATGTAATCTGTTACTTATGTCCTTGATTCCTTGATTGGCATTTAATGTGAGCAGCCCTCAGTAGGGGTCAGTGAATGCTAACTTTTCCAAGCATGTCTTGCCTGCTTAAACATTTAGCTTGAAATGTTTGTAATACTTTGATAATAATTGTTACTTAAGGTTTCGTGATTGTATCTGATTTGGTTTGAATTTTTTGTGTGATATCATATTTAAAGTTCTTACCTTTTACTTTTGATGTCCAGGTTAGCGTATACCTCCAGAACTGGTCACACGTCCAGAGTTATGTGAACAAGGCAGAGAGCACTCCTGAAGTCTCAGAGGTAGTAGTGATTTATTTAAGGCCAGTTTAGGGAAGAAATAAGGCCCCTTTTTCCATTAGTATATATTTTAGCCCCAAAATCTCAAATTTCCCCCCATGATGTCTTAAGTGGTTGTGTGATAAGGAAACCATCAACATTATCCGTATTTTCAAGTTAGAACTGCAGATGTATATTGCTTGTATAGTCCATTGAGAGCCAGAAGGGCTTATCAGCCCTCTTTGAACATAAACTGATTGGACCTTTTGGTTTTCAATGGACAGTATAATGGGAGTTAAGTCAATCAATGGACAGTATAATGGGAGTTAAGTCAATCAATGGACAGTATAATGAGAGGTAAGTTTAACAATACTTGACAGTGTAATGGGAGATAAAAACGATCAGTGGACAGTATAATGTGAGATAAGTCGATCAGTGGGCAGTATAATGGGAGATAAGTCGATCAGTGGGCAGTATAATGGGAGATAAGTCGATCAGTGGGCTGTGTAATGGGAGATCAATGTGTAGTTTAATGGGAGATAAGTCGATCAGTGGGCAATGTGATGGGAGATAAGTCGATCAGTGTACTGTATAATGGGAGATAAGTCAATCAATGGACAGTATAATGGGAGTTAAGGCAATCAATGGACAGTATAATGGGAGATTAGTCAATCAGTGGACAGTGTAATGGGAGATAAGTCCATCAGTGGACAGTATAATGGGAGATAAGTCGATCAGTGGACAGTATAATGGGAGATACGTCGATCAGTGGGCAGTATAGTGGGAGATAAGTCGATAAGTGGGCAGTGTAGTGGGAGATAAGTTGATCAGTGGGCAGTGTAATGGGAGATAAGTCGTTCAGTGGGCAGTGTAATGGGAGATAAGTCGATCAGTGGGCAGTGTAATGGGAGATAAGTCGATCAGTGGGTAGTGTGATGGGAAATAGTCGATCAGTGGACAGTGTAATGGGAGATAAGTCGCTCAATGGACAGTGTGATGGGAGATAAGTCGATCAGTGGACTGTATAATGGGAGATAAAACGATCTATGGACAGTATAATGGGAGATAAGTCGATCTATGGACAGTATAATGGGAGATAAGTCGATCAATGGACAGTATAATGGGAGACAATTCGATCAGTGGACAGTATAATGGGAGATAAGTCGATCAGTGGACAGTATAATGGGACATAAGTCGATCAGTGGACAGTGTAATGGGAGACAAGTCGATCAGTGGACAGTGTAATGGGAGACAAATCGATCAGTGGACAGTATATTGGGAGACAAATCGATCAGTGGACAGTATAATGGGAGACAAGACGATCAATGAACAGTATAATGGGAGACAAGTCGATCAATGGACAGTATAATGGGAGGCAAGTCCAGGGCTTTCCTTTGACCCGAGCTCCCGGGTTTTGACGCGTGGAAATTTCAAAATACGCTTGTTTGACTGGCGAGGCAATTACTTCATGCTTTACATACTGTGTGACTCGGCTGATAATCCCAATCAGTCAAACGGCGATGTCGAAGTTGATAAAACACTGCGATTATTGGTTGGAGGTGGAGTCAATCTTTAAATAGACGCTGTCCATCAGCGGTCAAGTTACCGTGTAGCTCCGCCCATAAGGCAGAGTTCGTCGCTCAGAAAAATATATATTGACCAATTATATAACCTGTTTTAACCATTATTACATGTCAGTATTAAAGATGTTCGCAACAAAAAGAAAATAATTGGGTTAATTTCTCCTTTTGCTTCATTTTTTCTTTATTGTATATAGGTTACAATATACTAATTTCAACTAAAATGTCCGTTCAAAAGAAATATTTTTTTAATATTAAAAGTTCATAAAGCATATATAATAATCAAAAACACACTATGCAATTTATTTCCAAACAAATTTAGTTCAGAAATGATCCATTAAATATCTTCATTCTATTGATACGTTGTGTATGTATGTTAAACGAAACAGGAAAAAGGCTACACAGGTACCCTATATGAAATCCAATATTCCCCAAATAAGTTCGTTGAGCCATTCTTTTTAATAATGTTTTGGTGTAAACATACAGTGGTGCATGTCTGTGCGAAATGTTAAGAAAATCTGTCGTTTGGAACAAAATATGCATTTGATAAAAATGAAGTTTCATAAAGCATTATTAGTTCCCATTTGACACACTTAAATGTCCAGTCAAAATCATTATTTAAGGAGTTAATGTAGGTAAAACGTTTTTATTATCAACATACACATGTATATTGCGAAACAAATCATGTACAAATATATCAGTTGAAAGAACCATAACCTTGTTTAAAAAATAACTATCCTATATACTCGAGACAAATCCAAACTGAAAAAGGGGCTTCGACAGGTACCGTATTCAATATTCCCGGAACAAGGCCGGTGACCCCTATTTTTTAAGACTGTTTTAGTTTCAGTATACAATGACGCATGCATGTGGGATCTTTTAACAAAATCTGTTGTTTGGAACAAAATATATTGGTATATTTGATAAATAATTGATGTGTTCACAGGCAAATTTAATGCAAAATTCACCTTGTTAAGCGTCCATTACAAGTCATTTGGTAAATGATAACTGTAGATAAAGCACGTTTTGTCATTAAACTGCACTTGTTGTTTTCCAAACGAAACATTTAAAAAAAGATGCATTTAAAAATCTCCATCTTTGTTTGAATATAAACGCTGTATATTATTCAACATTCTCAGTAACACAAACTGAAAAAAGGTTTCGACAGGTACCGTATTCAAAATTCAATATCTCTGGAAAAAGGCTGGTGACCCCTATTTTTTAAGACTTTTGGGATACAATGATGCATGTTTGTGCCAAGTTTTAAGAAAATCTGTCGTTGGAAAAAAATGAAGGAAATTGTTGTGAACGTCTTTAATATCTGAATTTCATAAGTTTTAAAGAAATTGCCCCCTTGAGGCCCTTTTCCATGACATAGTCCCTTTAAATATCACAGCTTAAGGTTACGCATGCGCAAATAAATTCCTTCTTTGTTACATATAAAATATTGATAATTTGATCTCACTTTTCACCATGACCAAGCTACTTTCCAATATATCACCATACATTGTTGGAAAGATGAGGCCATAACCTTTTGAAAAAACAGCATGTCAAAAAATTCTATGTGTTGTAACTCAATATATTTACCTTTGAAAAAACACACCAGTTTTGACGGGCATGGAGGCTGCCATTTTGCGCATGAATACATGGGCCAAAAGTTATGAAGCTGGGAACCACTAGACAAAAAATAGTGCACACAAACAGCCTTTTTTCTTATTGCTTACATATATACCTTTAAAATGATACCAAAACATATCATTTAAACTGTATTTTACAAATTATATGCATCCTGCACTTAACCATATGTGCTTATTATCTAACTGACAGCATGTAACCCTGAGGATGTGACTTCCGTTTTGGGGTAATTAGACCTTAATAAGCTGAAAGGTTGGACTTAATACTGTGTTCATTTATGGCTTCAAATTTTTTTTACATGAAGAATGTTATTGTTTGATTTTCAACTACCAAGGTATTAGATAATTGTGGCTTTTCCTCTAAATTTCTATAAGGTTCACTGGTATATTGGTTGTTTCTCACAGCACGGAAAGGACGGTGGACAGACCATACTGACCCGACTGCGCTGTGCCGCGGGACTGGCTGACCTGGCCACAAAGAAGTACAAATCTGCTGCCAAATACTTCCTTTTAGCAAGTTTTGATCACTGTGATTTTCCAGAGGTATCCAACTTTAAACTTTGTTTTTATGTGATTGTTATATTTTGTTATGTTTTTCAATGTCTGTACAAATAATACTTTGTATGTAATCTCGATTAAAATCTACTCAGTCGCTTATAAAACATTACTTCTGACTGTGAAACCAATGTTTAAATAAAATTTCAGTCAACCATTATTTGTTTACATACAAAAGGCATGATTTTCAGTTGCTTTCACCACATGATGTGGCCACATATGGCGCATTGTGTGCGCTGGCCTCGTTTGACCGACAGGAGTTACAGAACCATGTTATATCAAGCAGGTATGATACCAAACTCAGTAGAAATTCAGAAAGTATAAAATAAGACATTTATGTCTGTGATATATAGGAACATATGGCTTTGGGCTGTTCCAGGAAAAAAAGTGACAGTGGAGCGGAACGCCGATGTACTAAAATTCGGTGGGTGAGGGGTGATAGAGGAATAAAATTGTGTTGGCTTTGGGTATTTTTTCAATTCTAATTGTGGTGTTAGGCGATAATTTTGTCACAAAGACCGATCTTGTCAAATTAAAACTCATAAAACAGCCGACAGTCGAGGCTTATTATTACGAAGTGTATAGAGTACGAATTATTTTATGTGGTACGATAATTTTTGGGTACAAAAACACAGGCGCTGTTTTCACGGCTTGATTGCAGTGAAAGACCGTGCACCCATGTATAACGCACATTTGACTTTTGAAGCAAAATTTGAGGGGAAAAAACTCGACACAATTTGCAGCTGTTGTTTGTTAATGTCCGTTGATGTTATTTTACCAAATTTTGTCCATGTTTTTTTGTTGTTGTACTGGAATCTTGTACTAAAGTTACTTTCAAAAAAGTAATCAATGTAAATTCCAGATACGCATACATAATTACCTTGTGTGAGAAACACAGTTAATCCGAATTGAATGCAAATATGTTAATATAAGTTTTATGACGTAACACATTCCCCATTTTAATTCCAATACATGTATATTTTGTCACTCGATGCAACAAAACAACTGTCTGATTTGTTCACACCTTTGACATTTCCTCTAGAAAGCTCATTCATGAATGCTCTATCTACAGTGCTTGCATCGTTCAGGTACAGTAGTATTAATTGATGCTTTTTTGACTGACCACGTGCTAATCGTATTAGTGCTACAAACCGCTAGACAATGGCCCCAGCTCGGCAGTCACATCAAAGATGTTTTTGAAGCCAAACCGACACCGTTGCTATGGCTGTTGCTAACGGCTTGCAGATTTAGAGGCCTGGCTAATTGATTACATCGCGCGTTCACTCTTCTCAGTTGTAACAGGTTTCAATGACAGTGTTTTTAACAAAGTTTATTGTTTGTTCACATTGGAAATTGGCACGGTAATAAAGTGCAATGTCTTGTTAATAAAAAAATATAAATGAAATATAAAACAAATATAACGAAAATATAACTAAAATGTTCAACAAAAAACATGGCTAAAAATGTTTGTTACCGTGCATAACGCGCACCAAATTTTCATAGCCAAATTTTAGGGTAAAAATTGGCGGGCAACAACTTAAGTTCTCTTATAGGCACTTTCAAAGATAAATCTGTACAGCTGACATCATATTGTAATTTTTTTCCTGAACAATATTGCCAGTTGGAAATATTTGCGCTGGTAAGGTGCACAATTTTGCATGCATGTCGCTCCTTGCCATCTGCGATTTCAGTCAAAAACGTGTTCATAAACATCAACAACATAGCAGTAGTTGAAAAAGAAATACAAAGCACGGGAATTATAGTTGTATTGATGGTGGGTGTCAAGCCTAATAGTAATATTAATGTGGTGCTGGGGGGTATCTGACTTTTACTAATTCTGTTGGTTGGGGGTTGAAAAAAAAAAATTGTATTGGTGGTACCCCGTTTTTGGACTGGCGTTCCGCCCCCCCATTACCTTTTAAGCTCACCTGAGCACAATCTTTTATCCGTCGTGCGTCAACATTTTTATTCAAACAACATCTCCTCCTAAACCGCTTTGCAGATTTTCACCAAACTTCACAGAAATGATCCTTGGGTGACCCTCTTTCAAAATTGTTCAAATCGTTTCGGTCCGCTGCATATGTAGGTGACCGGAGCTAAAAATGTATTTAAAAAGTGAAAACTTTAACAATCTTCTCTGAAACTGCATGGCTGAGAGCTTTCATATTTGGTTTTTGGCATCCTCTAGTGGTCCTCTACAAAGATTGTTTAAATGATGCTCCTGGGGTCAAAACTAGCCACACCCCGGGGGTCACATTGTTTATATAGACCTAAATAGCAAAATTACTTCAGAAATCTTCTCTTCTGAAACCGCAAGGCTCAGTGGTTTCATATTTGTAATGTGGCATC
This sequence comes from Congeria kusceri, assembly GCA_027627225.1. Lineage (NCBI taxonomy): Eukaryota > Metazoa > Mollusca > Bivalvia > Myida > Dreissenidae > Congeria > Congeria kusceri. The sequence continues at coordinate 4,375,097 of CM051031.1, forward strand.
CTCTAGTGGTCCTCTACAAAAATTGTTAAAATGATGCCCCTGGGGTCAAAACTGGCCACGCCCCAGGGGTCACATTGTTTATATAGACTTATGTATAGCAAAATGACTTCAAAAATCTCCTCTGAAACTGTAAGTCCCAGAGGTTTCATATTTGGTATGTAACATTGCATAGTGGTCCTCTACAAAGACTGTTCAAATGATGCCCCTGGGGCTAAAACTGGCAACGCCCTGGTGGTCACATGGTTTATATAGATTTAAATAGCTAAATGACTTTGAAAATCTTCTTCTCCGAAATCGCAAGGCCCAGAGGTTTGGTATTTGGTTGGTAACATTGTATAGGGGTCCTCTACAAAGATTGTTCAAATGATACCCCTGGGGTCAAAACTGTCCAGGCCCAGGCATCGCATGGATTATAAAGACAAATAGCAAAACTACTGCAAAAATCATCTCTGAAACTGCAAGGCCCAGAGGTTTCATATTTGGTATGTAACATTTTAAAGTGGTCCTCTACAAAGTTTGTTCAAATGATGCTCCTCGGGTAAACACTGGCCACGCCCTGGAGGTCATATGGTTTATATAGATTTAAATAACTAAAGGACTTTGAAAATCTTCTCCGAAACCGCAAGGCCCAGAGGTTTGTTATTTGGTTGATAAAATTGTATAGGGGTCCTCTACAAAGATTGTTCAAATGATGCCCTGTGGTCAAAACTGGCCCCGCCCCGGGGGTCACATTGTATGGACTTAAATTGCAAAATTACTTCAAGAATCTTCTCCTCTGAAACCGCAAGGCCCAGTGGTTTCATCTTTGGTATGTAGCATTGCATACCAGTCTTCTACAAAGATTGTTCAAATGATGTCCCTGGCATCAAAATTGGGATGCCTTAAACTCAGGTGAGCGACCTAGGGCCATCATGGCCCTCTTGTTTCCTGAAACAGCCCGTAAAGGTTTTATACACGTTTGGTTTTTCTTATTGTGAATTTTGTTGTCTGTTGTTAAAATGCTCTGTACATTTACTTAATGTCTTGAATTTTGTATTAAATATACATTTTTTAAATCATGCTGTCAGTAATTTTTATTTTATTACATAACCAAATTTTTCAATAGATTGGGGTATGTCAGTGGACGGGCGGGCAAGGGGGCGGCATGTCAGTGGACGGGCGGGCAAGGGGGCGGCATCAACTTATGGTTTCCGCTCAATAACTATAGAACTAATTTAGCTATTGTAATGAAACTTCATACATAGATAGTGCAATCCCAAGCAAGGACTCACTACAAGGTATGATACCTTGTAGTGAGTCCTTGCTTGGGATTGCATATGGGGTGGGTGGGGTCAAGGTCGCTGGTGCTGAAAATAGAAAAACAGATTCTACTCAATAACTCATGGTTCAGTGGAGATAATGTAGACATACTTCATAAAACAACATATATCTTATATCAAGAACTTTTTTTGATTATATATAGTTTTGACTTAAGGTTTCTTGCTTCTGATTTTGAAATAGAAAAACCAGACATTTACTTAATTACATTTAATCTTGAACAGTGTTTTTGCTATTGATGCATTTGAACCTTTGGTTTGTGTTGAGTTGCTTCTCATTCTGTTTCAGCTCTTTCAAGTTATTCCTGGAGCTGGAGCCACAACTTCGTGATATCATACACAAATTTAACGAATCAAATTATGCTTCCTGTCTAAACTTGTTAGATGAAATTAAAGTAAGTACCAGGGACATAATTCTTCCTCCTTTGAGCTGATTTCCCCTTTTGAATGCCAAGTTTTATATACATGTACAATAACACAATAATGCTTTATTTAAGAAATAATTTTTGATTTAGAGTTGTTTATCGGCTAATAAACAACGATTTCAGATGAGTAGGAATTAAACCATGATGGCATTAGCCTGAGTAGTTTAATATACCGCATCAGAACGACAAATCATTGTTTATTAGCTGATAAACAAGGATAATGCAAAACTTATTGTGATTCTTACATGACCTTACTACATTTTCTGCAATTTCAATGCAAACTATATTTCTGTACTTTACAGTTTTGGAACTATTTTTTCGGGTTGTTTGTTGGTAGTTTAACAATGGTGAGTTTTGTTTTTTGTCCGTTGAAAACTCTGCACGTGTCATGTTAGAATAATTTACTGAATCTGTTTGAAAGTGATTGACGTTGGGAGAACCATTTAAGTGCGTGAGTATTTGCCCCTGAAGTGTTTTTATAAACGCATGATAATATTTGAGACAGAATCATTCCTTTTGGCTGCCTGTCTTTGCAATGTGAAACACATGCCAATCTTTTTTAAGAATTTGTTTATGGAACATGGTTTCATAAAAGCCCTTGTTATTTGTTTTACTAGTGTTGCAGATGTATTTATTATCAGGTTTGCTTCAGAAAAAAAGCCAACATGTTATGTACAAATATTTTGTTTACACTTTGTAATTGATTAACAATTCTGTTTCAGGACAATTTATTTTTAGATATGTACCTAGTTCCACATGTAAATACACTATACTCACAGACACGGAATAGAGCCCTCTGCCAGGCAAGTAGTCATAGATAAGTATTTGACATGCACTTGGAGTATGTGGGTGGGGCGGGGGGTTTCAAAGCAAGTTGGGTTAAACGCTTTATTTTCCAAACAGAATCTAAAGTGATACAAATCTACACCAACATGCTAGATAAATTTGGTGGTTCATTAATATTTAAATCAAATTTAAAATCCACTGACGTTAAACCACAAACATTAAATCTGAGTTTCTGAAAAATGTGATTCACGGATGGCTTTGCGCGTCCTATGACGATGACCACATGCCAATAAAAAAAAAACATAATAACAAAACGCTATTTTTTAAAACATGGTTTGAAAACAGAGTACAAATGTTAGAACATATATTCAATTTCAGAACCAAACAATTTTACACTTTTCCAGAAATCGTTTACCTTTATAATTTAAACAAAGATGATTTTTTAAATATAACGCTTTGATAAACAGCATTCCTATTGAATGGAAACAATTATTACAGCAAAGCCACATCTAGTATTCTGCTCCAGAATACATGTTCACCAACATCACAGAATCAACCAAATTATGTAAACTAGTATATGGAAAACTAGTATTAAAAGAAAAACCAAAAGATTTTAAACAAATAAATAAATGGAAATTATTACTAAATTTGGAAGAAATTATTTCAAAATTAGTTTTCACTCGACCTTTAAAATTATCTATTGATACTATATTGAGAAGCTTTTAATACAAATATTTAATGCAAATTATTCCGAACACCACCTTTTTGCATAAATGCAAAATAAAGTCTTCAAGTTTGTGCGATTTTTGTTAAGTGTATCCCGATTCAAATATCCACATGTTTTGGGAATGTCAATATGTACAAATATTTTGGACATACCTTCCAAAACTTATACATGACATGTTGGGCATGGGAGATACGCTAGATTTGAATTATGCTAACATATCATTTTGTAATATTCAAACTGTTACTAACATGAATTCATACTGCATTAACTTTATAATTTTGTTTGCAAATTTTATATGTTTAAATGTAAAAATGAAAACAGTGTGCCACAAATAAATATGTTTAAAAATGTCCTCAGAAAACGAATAAAATTAGAAGAAACAATTTAACACGTACAAAACAAGTATGAACATTTCCTGTCACGCTGGACTCATTTTATTTCATTCTAATCTTTTTTACGAACCCATCCATGTTAAACTTAGCAAAAACTTTTCTTCTCTTCATTATACAAGGGCATATTATTCAAAGACATTTTTTATTTTTTTCTTTGTTGTATAGATAAAAATTTCTTTGTAAAACACACTTTGTACTGTAAACTGATTTGATGTAATATGTATATTGTGGTTTGAAAAGAAATAAAATTGGAAAGAGAAAAAAAAGTAGTCATAGATAAGTATTTGACATGCACTTGGAGTATGTGGGGAGGGGGGGCGGGGGGTTTATCATGGTGCATATGTGGTACATATGAATATGCTCCTATGTAATGCCCCGTCTGAAAATGTTTCATGAAACAATCCTCTTAGTTTTGATTTGTTTTTGGATCATTGTATATTGTAAATAAATTTCTCTTCAATTAATATACTAAAGTTCATAACTGAGAGTATGTTCTGAATAATAATGCTCTGATGTTCTTATTTCTACACCAGATAATTTGTCCTATTCTCTGCCAGTAAAGTTCATGTTTGTCCTATTCTCTGCCAGTACAGTTCATGTTTGTCCTATTCTCTGCCAGTACAATTCATGTTTGTCCTATTCTCTGCCAGTACAGTTCATATTTGTCCTATTCTCTGCCAGTACAGTTCATGTTTGTCCTATTCTCAGCCAGTACAGTTTCATGTTTGTCCTATTCTCTGCCAGTACAGTTCATGTTTGTCCTATTCTCTGCCAGTACAGTTCATGTTTGTCCTATTCTCTGCCAGTACAGTTCATGTTTGTCCTATTCTCTGCCAGTACAGTTCATGTTTGTCCTATTCTCGGCCAGTACAGTTCATGTTTGTCCTATTCTCTGCCAGTAAAGTTCATGTTTCTCACTAGCGTACCTTTGATGTTTGCAGTACTTTAGCCCCTACCTGTCGGCAGACATGGCCAAGATGGCGGCCTCCTTCAACACAACGGTGTTCGCTCTCGAAGACGAGCTAATGCAGCTGATACTGGACGGTCTTATCAAGGCCCGCATAGACTCACATAGCAAGGTCAGGCAGTGGAAACTGCGATATTGACTTATCCAGGTTTTTCAATGAACTCAGATTGTTAACTGATTCTTATATTCCTATATTTTGGGAAGAAATCCTATATTTTGAAAAACCTATATTTTCCTATATTTAAGAATTTTTTTCTCGCTCGCTTCGCTCGCATCAAACATAAATACACAATTTTATTGTGAGGTCAAAGCATGCATGTCTCCATTGCCAATTGATTAGCTTGAACATGTTTAGCAAATGTTTTGTTCATTAAAACACAAGCTGTAAGACTTATCAGGCTAGAATATGATCCCATGTTATCCATATAATGAAATATTTTTACTGTCAAATTCCTGTATTTTGTCCAAATAATCGGCAAAAAAGTCCTATATTTTTGGTGAGGATATTCCTATATTGTTCCTATATTTTCTAGGGAACTTGGTTGACAGCCTGATGAACTGTTTAAAGTCCTCCCTGATTGTTGTTAACGGATTAATTCCATTTATCGAATATCACAAACACTTTGCAAGCTTTGCCACATACCCTTTTGTGTACATTAACTCAACTATTAAACAAGTTTATATCCAAGCGCAATGATTCAATACAACTGCAGATTTATTTACATATAATATTGATATTTGTGGAAACATCAATGGCCCCTTGAAGCTGCTGTTTTTGGTTTTTACAGAAAATATATGTACCTTTGTATCAATGTCAACAGTTTGATGTTGCATTTAAATTTATTTATTCTTTATGCCCCCGGCATCTTGATGCGGGAGGCATGAAGTAATTGTCCTGTCCGTCGTTCCGTCTGTCCGTGACAAGGTAAAGTAGATTTTACCGTTTCATCTAGCACCAACACCGCTTGCTAAAAACTTGGATACTTACACAGATGTTGCTTATGACCGTCAATATCACCCAACCTCACTTTGACCTTGATCTAATTTGGACTTACAATAATTCAAAAGTGCCATTTCTCTGTTAGCTGGATTTTACCGTTTCGTCTAGCACCAACACCACTTACTACAACACTTGGATATTTACACAGTTGTTACTTATGACCATTCCCAATCCACCCATATCACCCAACCTCACCTTGACCTTGACCTAATTTGCACTTAGAATAATTCAAATGGGCTGTTTCTTGGTTAGAATAATTCAAATGGGCTGTTTCTTGGTTAGAATAATTCAAATGGGCTGTTTCTTGGTTAACTAGATTTTACCATTTCATCTAGCATCAACACTGCTTGCTACAACACTTGGATACTTACACAGTTGTTGCTTATGACCATCCTCAATCAACCCATATCACCCAACCTCACTTTTACCTTGACATTGGCCTAATTTGGACTTATAATAATTCAAAAGTGCCATTTCTTGGTTAACTAGATTTTACCGATAATAATTCAAAAGTGCCATTTCTTGGTTAACTAGATTTTACCGTTTTGTCTAGCACCAACACCACTTACTACAACTCTTGGATATTTACACGGTTGTTACTTATGACCATTCCCAATCCACCCATATCACCCAACCACGCCTTGACCTTAACCCATTTTGGACTAAGAAATGGGCTATCCAGCCCCAATCGGGGGAATGTGTGTTTATCAAACACAGAATCTTGTTTTGATTTGTTTTTTTCAGAAAATATATGTATCTGGGCAATTAAATTTCTGTGTGACTGTCAAAGAGCTTTGTGCTTTGTTTATTTGCACTTTGAAATTTTCAGATGTACTAGGGTAGTTTAATATGGCTGTTATAATACGAAATGCATATTTTATCAATATTGTTTCCTTGATGTATTCCATGCTATTAAGAAAAGTGCAAGTGACTTTTTCCATTCAGATTCTGTATGCAAAGGACACTGACCAGCGGAGTACAACGTTTGAGAAGTCCCTACAGATGGGTCATGACTACCAGCGCCGCACCAAGGCTCTCATCTTGCGCGCAGCAGTCCTCAAAAACCAGATCAATGTCAAGGTAAAAGTACACTCATTAATAAAATTAAAATAAAAACGACCCCATTATTGTTGGTTACTTAATTAAAAAAACATTTATCAAAGTTCTGTTAAAAAGGTTTTTTTTTTTTTTATTATTTCATATTTTGGGTACATTTGAGCATTGCTATTAAGAGTCTCCCAGGTAAAAAAAAATACTTAAAATCATAGATATTCAAATTAAGCAAAAAAATCATGGATATGCAAATTAAGCAATTGAATGTTTATCACCAAAGGCACCATCACAGTCTGTTCTGTTAGTCTCTAGACAGAGAGAAAATTAATGTCATACATATAGGATCTGACATGAGTTGTCATTTCATATCATATTTTATTAAACGAGTTCAGGAATTTTGTTAGTAAGCGAGCCTTTGGCGAGCTTACTAACGAATTTCTTGGACGAGTTTAATAAAACATGATATGAAATGACAATGAGCGTCAGATCTTTTTTATCACACGCTTTTAAACTAAAAAAATGCCTCTAATTTTACCAAAGCATGTCGATAAATCCTAAAAGTTGTTAACTGCATTGACGTCATTTCATGTTGACGACGTCATTTCACCAAAATAACGTCATGCGATTGGTCAGTCAAAAAATATGTAGCCATTTGAAAACGCTCAAAATGTTATCTGGCACATGTGTAAGATAAAAATATTCGTAATGGTTGTACTACATGGAAAACAAGGTATAGCATGTGATAAAAATGTATATTCACCATTGAACCTGCCTGTTTGCAGAGTCCGCCCAGGGAGGGAGGTCAGGGTGTAGAGATGTCCATTGCCCCTGGCAACGCCTCCTCTGCCAGGAACTGAGCGTGCCAGGCTTGAAGGAAACCTGTCTGTCACACCTGCCCAGGACATAACACAAATCCAGCAGCCTTCTTTACCATGTGGACTGTTCTGGGAAAATCGGAAATCTATTTAATTCTTGGATTTTTGGCGCGATGTGATAATATAGAAGTGCTACACATTCAGTGATTACTTTGCATTGTGGTTGTGCTGTAAATGGGGTTAAAAGAACTAAAAGACAGAGCGTAACCTTAGTATCTTAATACAGATTTCATTATGCTTTAACGGAGCAAGATATATTATCATGCAACTAGCCATAGTGTCAGAGGTGCATTTCGCCTCATTGTCACCACTGTAAATGCAGAATATACTGCACACATACTTGGGTCTTAATATGTGTCACAATTTTGACGAATGAAATGTCCGGACATCTGTTTACCCAAAAAGATTCCAAAAACTCTGCCCAATATATCAGCTATATTGTTACTTGGTGGTCCAAGTCTTTGATGACGGGCACCATTTGTACTCTGTATATTTGACACATGGATTCCAGAGGACACAGTTGTGGTAGATATTTAGGGATACTTATGTTACTTTACGTTATGTTCTTACTACTGTATCGTGTTCTTTATTATCAACTGTTCAGAAGAAAGTCTGTACAGGGCATGTATTCATAAATCTCCTAAAGAATGTCGTAACTTAATGTGTTCTTAGGTGAAAATTGCAAATCAATATTTCTGTCAAACTCTAATACATGTATTTACTAGTATTTTCAAAATATGGTAAAGTAATAAGCAATATTCTTTACCAGAATAAAAAATGCAATGTTAACTACAAATGAAACTGTCATAAACTGGAATTTTATGATTTTCAGAAAGTTTTCAGGATAAAAAATGCAATGTTAACTACAAATGAAACTGTCATAAACTGGAATTTTATGATTTTCAGAAAGTTTTCAGGATAAAAAATGCAATGTTAACTACAAATGAAACTGTCATAAACTGGAATTTTATGATTTTCAGAAAGTTTTTAATGAGAAGCTTTATGAATATAGTCCCAAACTGCTTCAGCTCTTCATTGTACATTCAAAATAGAATACTTACATGTACTGCATATAGTTCTGCTGTGTATCTTCTGTTATTGTTGTTTGCATGGTTATGAAATGTTTGGAGGACGTTACATAAGTTGGTGTGTACATGCATTCATTTATATTTTTATGATGCAAGAAAACGATTAAAAATGTACTGCTCACAGCTCTGTGTTACATGTAGATTGTGCATTGGTGGATATGTTATGTACATATATATATGTATATCGAGATACCGTAACATGAATGCAGATGTCAATCTAGACTCGTTTAAGTAAGTTGTTTCACAGTACATGGCACATAATGTTATTAAATAAGTGATTTCATACCGGCACTGTTATTTGTCCGAGTTCTGGTGAATGCCCATACAGCTGACCGAGGACAAATATCAGTGCTTGTATGAAATGACTTATTTAATAAGTATTTTATTAATCAGCTTTAAATTATTGTCTAAAATTCCTAACCTCTTTAAAGTTTAATATGAATGTTTGTGTTTTGTTTTTATTTCTTTCAAGTTGGCGTTATTTTGTTTCTGTGAAAAGTTCCGTATTTCCAATTTCATTTAGGAACAGTTGAACTGACCAATCAAACGCTCTAAATCTCATACAGGCATCGAAATTTCATACAGGCACTGATTTTAGCCAATTACAATGCTTAGATCCCATACAGGAACCGTTGAATTCATACAGGAACCGTTGAATTCATACAGTAGCAGTTTATAGTTTTATGTACTCGTGCTTACTGATATAAGACGTGCTTTTTAACTAATATGGTGCGTATTATTGTAAAGTTGATTAATGATAGTCCATATAATTAAAAAGGGTTTAATAAACTTGTGTAAACACTCGACTAGCCATTAATACACGGATATCATAATACCCTGTTCAGATGTGATTTCTTGAACCTTTATAAATCTTTCGTTCATACGCTGAACTGTGCGCTAAGGCATTGTTTCTGTGTATTAAGTTGTCCCTGAACGCAAATGGTTTCTCCTGTTTGGAAAGTAACATTAATATATATCTGAGGATATATTGCACTCAACAATATGTTTATATTTATCAGTATGATACATGTATATTCATCAACTAAATTCTTTTATATACATGTACTTATTTTTGTTTATAGCCGGGCCCGGCTAGCTTAGTTGGTAGAGCGCTGGACTGTCAATCCGGGGATCGTGAGTTCGAGCCCCAGCCTGGCCTGGGGCTTGGGGGGGGGGATTGGTCGTGAAATTATTTCTACGGCCATTCTCCCCTTACCTGTGATTCAAGTAGGGCAGTTCTGAGTTACTGGCATAGGTATGTGCACTTAGTTCTGGTAAACCGCTTAGATCGGCTAAGCTTGCCCATGAAAATGATGTGAGTAGGTGAACTTAACGCCGTGATATGACTGAAATACGGTTAAAAACAGCGAAAAATCGAAACAAACATAATTATTTAGTTTATTTATGGCCGTCAATTGCCAACATGCCAGATCTGAATTTGATCATAGTATTCTACATCGAGTTCTAGTTATCATATATATGTGTGTGTGTATATATATATATATATATATATATATATATATATATATATATATATATATATATATATATATATATATATATATATATATATATATATATATATATATATATATGAAAGGGATATGGAGCTTTAACAAAGTTTTTCGGAAACAGTTTTAATTACCAGTACGTGATCATAAGTACCGGTAGTGCTCATGTGTCCGTTACTAACAGTAACTATCCTTTCTTTAACCTTGCCAGCTAGTGTAATGAACCAGGAAATGCATATGGTAGATCTGATATTGGTAAAACTAGTAAAAACCTGAAAGCACTCGGAGAGCGTGGACCGCCGCCAAGGCATCTCATCCTCACTAAATGTTGAACAACTAGTGAGATACGTTGTATACATCAACATGTAGCAATTTGCCGTATCTCCCATTTACATGTGGCAATTTGCCGTATCTCCCATTGACATGTGGCAATTTGCCGTATCTCCCAATAGTAGAGAATACTGGGTCCGGATCACCACACAATCTGTTCATTTGTTCACTGGCCCCATTTTCAACCTTCACAGAAATTGTATGCATATCCGTTCATAACTTTGCGTAAAATTGCTAAATAACAGACAACCCAACGCCGACAAGAGCATTCTCCAAGGGGTCGGGTAATGAAATGATTGCTGTGGTGTGATGGGAACGGATTCCGACACAGCATCGATCAACACGCCACGGAACTTCGGAATAAAAGGAATGTTTTGGCATGTACTTTGGACAATGGTCTATGAATTAATACATTAGCAGACTAGCATGAATACATGACTGAGGCGCGTCGTGATATAACCGGTCTTTCATGTGCGTAAAGTGTCGTCCTGGATTAGCCTGTGCAGTCCGCACAGGCTAATCCAGGACGGCACTTTCCGCTTTTACGGTATTTTCTGTTGCAAGGAAGTCTTCTAAACATAAATCCACTGTAAGCGGATAGTGAGCCGTCCTGAATTAGCCTGTGCGGACTGCACAGGCTAATCCGGGACGACACTTTACGCACATGCATTAAAACCGGTTTTCCACAATACGCCTCATACACTTATGAATACATGTATTTATACACTTAAAACTGCACATTATGATATGATACCGCGTAGCCTAAACTTTCTCCAAAATGACGTCACAATTACGACGATTGCATCTGACGTCAACAACGTCTCTGTTGCCTAGGCGCAAACGCCAAGTCATTGCACAGGGTTCAATAATTTATTGCCTATGAAAATAAAAAGATAGAATCTACTACCAGTAGATATATGACCATGAACAGGTAAGCGTTATTGTACGCTCTTGGTACTATACACGTTTTCAAATATGTACACTCAAATGCAAATGCTTTCGACTTCGGAATAATTAATTAGCTATTTCCAATGTTTAAATGTTTGAAAATATTATGTACTATGCAGTAATAGCTCACTATATGTTTTAGCAATTTTTAAAGGCATATTTAACAAATACATCCTCAAAACGATAGAAATTTAGAACCCGATCAACAGCTGACGTTTCTCTTCGTTTTAGTTATGTACAATTCACTGCGAGTCTGGAATAGCAACTTTTTTACTTCGTTAATCAATCTGGAAGATTTCAATATCACTGTTCAACAGGCTGCGAAATACGGCCAGTTATTGCTTTTACATTTCATCAGTATAAACTAACAACATGTTAACAAGTACAGTTAGACATTTTTAATGTATAAGTACTTGTGTATTAAGTATATACATTGTACATGCAGTTCCAATTTCCACAGTTGCAACTGCGATGAGTGTCCCGTGCGGTAAGAAGGGCCCATCCCCGCCAGGCGGTGAGAAGGGCCCATCCCGACCCCCTCGCCGGTATAGCGCCTCCGCCACACCCTCGTGCTCCCACACGGCTCCCTCCGATATCGGTGCGTATCTGGGGTAACGATCGCGGCTCATCTTATCTGTAGTACTTGTTAATGCTAGTACGTGTTCTTGTCATACGAAATCTAATCACGGCAGGTCCATATCGATGACCGTGTAAACATAGTTTTCGATGATCTGATGAATTTTTTTTTCTGTATAAAATTAAAACTGGCATCTCTTTGGAGTGTTTGCCTATTGAAAACCAGACACGCGCGTTGATACTTGTATCGGCCCATATACTTGTCTATCAAAGTGATATACTGAAATCCTCATTGATAATATTTCGCACACGGCTATGCATTTCAATGCAACAGGACGTTCGTCCTCAGTTTATGGTTTGATATAGGTTCTTTTTTTCAGATTTTGTGAACTTGGTGAGTCAACTGGACACTCTGGAACTCCCTTCAAAACGACAAACGACCAATGGCAAACGAAAACGGAAGTCGAACCAGAGCGTTAGGTTTGACGTACCCGATGATATATCGGAGAACAAGGAGACATCCAAGCGACGCCGGCATAGCCCTGTGCCGTTCAAGAGGAAGAATCCGTGTATAACTCCAATGGAGGTTGCTGTCCACACAGCAGAAACTACTAAGGAGACGCGTGAAGTTGACGATGAGCTGGGCGATGTAGTGAGTGAGCTTCTGTCTGAGACAGGGTTACAGGCCACGCAGGTAACGATTTATGAAAGACATGTGGAGTTCGTTACCTTGGACACTGAAATCCAGTATGCAGACACTGGAATACCGCGTGAACCACTCAACCGAAACAACAATGCAGCAAATTCGTCATTAAAATTCGCAAGAAAGAAACACAAACAATCAACAAGAAAGTGTATGTCGGATACATCTGTATTGAACCGGAGACAGTTGCTAAAGAAAACGTTCATTGTTTCCAGAAATAAAAATGTTCAGAAACTTCGGAACCTGACGAAGAAACATCGAAAACCAAGGACAAGAAAGCAAACATGCCGTGCTCAAGGCGATGGTTGCCATAGCGACAATAAGAAAAAGAAAATTCAGAAACAAGTCATTGGAAGGAAATTTCCTTCAAGCAGAAGGACAAAAAGTTCAAGAACGCTAACTCCAAAACATAAAAAAGAGAAACGGAAGAAAATCGTCAAACTCACGTATCAAGCGAAGCGTTCAGTCCTTAAAAATAAAGAATTTAATCGTGTCAACAAAAGCGTTGCAGAAAAGCTGTTGATCCTGAAAATGTCAATCGAACAATTATGGAAGGAATACAAGACTGCCAAATGCTCGAGGATCGGCAATAGCTTCTTTTCCACAATGACGCGCTCTAATGCAGCCAAACAGAGATGGACGCTGAAAAACATGTGGAAAGATTACCAAAAACTAAAGCAGAAGAAAAGGAAGCGCAAAATAATTCCGATCAAGCGACGGGGAGATCCTTTTGAATTGAGTGAAGATCTGCGCATAGACCTGGTGAAATACCTAACGTTTAAGAACGCGGAACACAACCAATATAAATGTTGTACTAAGCAGTGCTGGACATGCTGGGAGGAAGTAGACTGGACTTACATCCGCGAGGAATATGGCGAAGATTAGCTTTGAACAAAAAATACAGTTAAATGCAGCAATTAAATTTGCGCCACTAAATAAAATATATTTTGGTCTCCAATAAAATATGGTTAATACCTGGCGCGTTGTTCGTTTGTTTCAGTCTGGCTAAAATCCATTTATGTACAAAATGAATGCAGTTTAAACAAAAGTTCAACAAATACTGTATCGAATTCGTTTTATTCGTGGCATTGGTACTAAAAAGTGCAACACTAATGGTTAACTAAGAAAATGTTGCTCATTGTAATTGTGTTGATGTTCAATTGCGCAGTTGTCAGCGTACACGTAAAGCGTTGTATATATTGTCAACATCGCGTCCCTTGAAAGCCAGAAGAGATCATCAGCTTATATGCGCGAATCAGGCTCCGTCTGGCTTTCAAGGGAAGAAATCGTTTTTGTGTCCATATTGCACAAAAAATGTGATTGCCACTAAATGAGACGGCGTGCGTTATGCGAAGTCTTTGAGGTCCCTCCGCGCCGAAGCAGCGTCAAAATGAGACGGCGTGCTTGCGAAGTCTATGAGATCCTTCCGCGCAAAAGCAGCATCAAAATGAGACGGCGTGCTTGCGAAGTCTATGAGATCCTTCCGCGCAAAAGCAGCATCAAAATGAGACGGCGTGCTTGCGAAGTCTATGAGATCCTTCCGCGCAAAAGCAGCATCAAAATGAGACGGCGTGCGTAATGCGAAGTCTATGAGATCCTTCCGCGCAAAAGCAGCATCAAAATGAGACGGCGTGCTTGCGAAGTCTATGAGATCCTTCCGCGCACAAACAGCATTGTGGACCAGACGAGTAGGCTGCAATGCCAACAGATCTTCACTGTTTTCAAACAATGTAATAACCGAGTAAGCTACAAGCGCTTTTGGTATTGGCACACATATGTATATCATACAACAAGCTTTCGTGACAATGGGGGTTATGTTGCGTTCTTTTCTTTGGCATAATAAATATGTTTGTTTCAGGTTACATGCCCCCCTCCAAAAAAAATAAAAATAGGGTAGGTAATAGGACATTATTTTTATTATTATTTTGTTTTGGTAAATTGTAAACTTGAAGATTCTAAAACTGAATAAATATTCAAAACATGTCTCTAATATCACAAAACATTGCTTTGAAGTGGATGCTATTAAAGCAGAACACTTACTTATAAAAAAACAACATTTAATTATTGGAAGAAAGTAAAATAAACAAAAAAAATATCTGACCCACTCAATAAAATGTTCTATGGTCGGGGCATTTTTTTGTATGGTAGGTCGGGTAACCTGAAACAAACATAATTTGTTTACGCCTCACAATTCTACATAAATTAGTCTTTATTAAAATTGTAATCGCAAATGTGAGCTAACAAAGGAAAATCAACGCCACATGCGTTTTGTATATTTTCATTTAATTATAACATTGTCGCAGAAACCGACATACAAAGGAATGCATATAGGTTGCTTAGTATAGTATTTTGGTTAAAGTAAGTTGCGGCCGGTACACAGCATGTCTTGTTGGAGTGGAATATACTATATTGCAATTAATCTGGCTAATAAAGTACAATTTAACGACGCTCTTCGGTTTACTTTTATAAATTGCGCAATAATAACTTGTACTGGATTACTCGTTCATTCACTGAATGTACATTGCAGCATGTTTTCGATGTGCTAGTATAGTTACACGTGCACGTATGTAACCTTTGGAAACGGGTATCCGTTTGACGTTGTCGTATATGACGTGCGCATGTGCATTTCGAAGTTTATAAGGTTCTAAACCCCACCTGTCCGGTACGGTGACCAACAACCAAACTCGCATGCGTTGAGAAGCGAGTGCGCTAGCCGAACAGCCCTGACGTTATCGCGTTGTAAGACACGGTGATGGTGACGCTCGAATATACCACGTGCACGTCTCAGACACGTACCATTACACCGTGCACACCGGGGTTTGTGTGACATTTCAATAAATAGTTGGTAACACACACTACTGCATATTTGTGACGCCTCTTACGCGGTTGCGTCAGTCCCTGGGATTTGAATCGCATCCACCAAAGTCAAAATGTACAAGGCAATTGTGGTTAGACTTACCCCACCCCCCCTTAATAATTGCGATGCTGTATCCAGAAAAGATCCATCGGCTGCCTTTGATTGGGTCAACAAGCTCTCCTGCATATTGCCCCTAACTTAGAGCTCGCGAGCTCGCATGATACTTGGTTGATTGTAACCCTAGGTCTCGCTTTAATGCGCAAGTGCGACATATGTAAACATTAAAGATGGCTGCGGAGGATGAGTTTATTGGAACCTGGAAGGTAATTTAATAAAAACAAATCTCGAAATGTCCATAAATTAGCGCCTAAATCACGTATAGCCTATTATTAATTATTTTTCATTTGATTTTCAGATTGTGGAGTGCGTGTCATTAGCGGGAACTGTAGAATCAACCGGCATAGAAGGGTGCGCTCAGCTGTCATTGTCGTCTCTAAATTCTAATACTGGCATTGACTCATCAACATAACATGTCATCATTATAGCAAGAGTAACATTTGCTGGTCACACCGTACATGCAACGCTTCGTATTTGTGTCTTGTATACAACTTACAGGCAAAGAAGTCTGAACTTTTTGTGCCAAATAATTTTAATTATTTTTATTTGTCAATATAGACTTAAGATCAGTGAGCGAGTGACAACCCTTTCCTGCACAACAGGTTCCTTATTAATTCAACAGTGACATGTAAAATATATCTAGGCAGTTGTCTACTATTTTGTATTGTACTAAGCCTTGACGTCTGAGTTTTATTCTCAATTTGAGTAATGATACTTTTCTAAACAACCTTATATACTTCCATTCATTAAATGTTAGTAACAAACTTAATTTTAAAATACTCATTAAAGTACCAATATTCTGGTAAAAATTAAAAGTCCATGGACTGCAATTGCGATATAGCCAGATCACTATATAACTTCTGCCATGTCTGGTAATTCATTTTCCAATATTTGTTATGTTAAGCCTTTTTAACTTATACTGTGTTCCGATGGTTTCGCGGTACTAACGAATTTTGAATAACCAAAATGGAAAGATAACACAACGTTAAATAAACGATTTTAAATACACTTAGCAAGCAACAAATAAACAATTATTTCATTTGGAATCCCTGCAAAACACCAAACCACACAACACGGTTTATAAGTTAAATTTGACAACTTGCACGAT
Organism: Congeria kusceri; assembly: GCA_027627225.1. Lineage (NCBI taxonomy): Eukaryota > Metazoa > Mollusca > Bivalvia > Myida > Dreissenidae > Congeria > Congeria kusceri. The sequence goes on from CM051031.1 coordinate 4,391,876, forward strand.
GGAGTTGCGGTAATCGGTAACAAGGGAAGTAATCCTTGTCAATTTTGAAAAATAAACAGTGTACATTATAACCTTAAAGACCGACATTGGTTTTCCTGGTAAACTCTAGGAGATTGACGTTTATTGCTTGATAATGATCGGCTGACCCATAGCACTGACCCCTGTACCCTCAGCACTGCAACACGTTGAGGTAACTTGATATGTTGATACTATGTAGGCCAATGTATAAACTTGAATGGAATGAGTATCAAGGAGATGTTATGTTTATGTTATGATGGAGAGCTCAATTTATTTTGATTTTACCTAACAGGAATATGAAATAAAATCTTTGCATTATTGTTGAATTCATGTTTATTTACATTTTAGAACCATTTATGACCCATATATGGTTCCCCATCTGGGTTAGGATACAATCCTCTAACAAATACAAGAACACATTTAGGCATGATTTCCCATTTCCAGTTACAATATTTTCATTCTGTGCATTTTCACTCTTCTTGTTTATGTATGTGGGTAGATTCCACCCATTCAAATTGTCAATTTCTCTCCAAAAGTGTTTATAAACCTTTTTCCTGATTGGGGCATTGTATTCCGAAGGCTCGTGACCATGTCCACACACATGTTATTGCGACACTGTGACACAAGGTGTCATAAAACAGTAACTGCATCTGTCAGTCGCACCATCTTCATTGCTGTGCTCATCAGGGTCATCCGGATCGCCGTTAGGGTCCCCAGAACTTCCTGGATTCAAATCTCCACTGCCTGACGGGATTTTCGTTTTTGTACGAGCTTTTTTTCTTTTAGAAGGGCATTTGCCTGTAAAATAAAAACAGTATTTAATATTCGAAAAAATTCGCATCATATGAGAAACTCCCATTCAGATTATAATATATTTATACGTTTACGTTATAATATAAATGTAACACATATCATGATTATGTAAGATTATCTGTTAAAATATTTGTGCAAAATATGCCAGGCCTATTATTTCCTATAATAATGAATTTTGCACAAAATATGAACAAATAAATATTACTTTATGATATTGTAATATTTGTACAATAAATATTATGATATCATTTGAATTAATACATGAAATCTTGAATTTTTACCATCCATACATGTAAATCCAATGGTGCTGTTGAACAAGATCCTTTATAGCACTATTTTGTTCTGTGGTCAATTCAAGTGTTATTTGTCTTGTAGCCATTGTTGATAACAAATTGCTATTGGAAGCAAAGCATCTATAGATAACACCAGAATCGCAGCTTGATGTGACCTTTATAACAGGTCAGAGTCATGTCAAGACCTAGCCAGTCAAATCAAAGCTGAACTATTTTGGCAGGAAATTTGAAATTCAAAATATTGGCAGTCTTACTACTGACCTTACAATTTTATTGTCGTATACTGGGTGTGTTTTCTAATGAATAAATCAATGACATTACATGATCTAGAGTATTATAAATAAACATTACAATTTACACACATATAATATCATTGAGGATGCATTGAGTATACTTGAAAATAAGGTTATTGAACGAGTGGATAGTACATTTTTTTCTTGCAAACATTGAAAAATATTATTGAAGTATGAGCCTGAAGGACGTAACAAACATTCAAGTCGGTGAAAATGAATTCAAAGGATTAAAAAGACGAAAGCGACTTAGTAATGGAACTATTAAAGAGTACCAATACGCCAAACCAAGAAAACAGTTTGACATTGTTTTACAAGTGAATCTGAAAAGCTTGACTTTGAACAAAGACTTCATGAATGCATTGAAACAGGAACACAATTTGAAATCAGCGAAAGATGTGTTTGAACATTTTTTTAGCAAAAATAGCAATACAAAACCCAAACAGGTGCCAGTGAAATCACACCTAAAATGTCTCAATCAACAAAAGATGGTTTTCTAGAAACTTCAAAATCACTGTTTGTCTGTGAATACAAATGCATTTTTGATTTTATTGAGAACTATTCTGCCCACCAGATGAGATGTATGTACCGTGTGCAGCCGAGTGATGTGTCACAATTGAGACACGTAGCTGAACTGAAGTTGCAGTGTAGAGGTGTCCACACTTTGAAATGGAGCTCTTCATCTAGTCTTGGGAAGCATAACACCGTTTATTATCGGATAATTATGGCCTACTTATGCTCCGGGATAACACCAGCTCAGTATGAAAGATTGTGTGAATTTGGAGAACTTGGGGTCCTGACAGACCATTTTAGAATACAGTCATCAGTGCCACATAAAGTTAAAAATATACAACACATAACTAACAATCAAGAGCGTTCAACACAGATGCACGAAACTATTGGCTGTGAACAGATGTATGCCGACTTTGAGCGCCAGAATGTTAAAGTAAGTATTCACACACATGACAGAAACTTGTCTGTGAATAAATCGATCCGAAATAAGGACAATGTGCAAAATTGTAATGAGCGCTGGCATGCCACAAAGCCTGTAACTCAAGGTATGAAAAAGATTTGTTCTGGGGCACAGAAAAATACCGGAGTCACCTGGCATCCAGAATTAGCGGACAAATCATCAAGAGTGCATAATCACCTATATTAAGCATTGGATTGTTGCAAAGGAAACGTGGACACCCAGAGAGCCTCAATCGACAACTGTGTAAGTCATTTTCAGAACATCCATGAACACTGTCCAGATGAATCAGAATGTAAGACTGAGGATACATTCCAGCTTATATAATTCTGCAGAGTCCTGTGGCAGTGCGGCAAATTTTCTCCATTCTCTCACATTATATAAATATGCACACGACTATGTTCTTTCCAAAGACACATTATATATTGAAAGTTTCAACAACACTTGCTTAGTGTACCTAGATAAGCGGGAACATTATAAAACTGCAACATACAAGACCCGGATTGATATTGAAGTTTTGAGCTGGAACGTGACCGTCCTTTTACATCTATTTACAACCGTGATCAAGTTGAACATAACCGTCGATCACCCTGGAATAAAAAACGTAACCGAAAAAACCCGAACAAGTTTGTATCTGACATTTGGCAACTGCTAATACAAGTCAAGCAGGATGGACAACAAATCCAAGGGATTGATGCCAATGACAGAGATGTGGATGACATTGATCACTGTGAGGAAGAGTGTGATAACGAATAGTTTCTATATATTGTTTTGCTTCTTGAAGAATAATTCTCATTGTTCTGCTAGCTTTTCTAAACTGTGGCAAATGTTATATTCGATAATGCTACTATGCTATGTAGATATTTTGTTTTGCTTCCTAAAGATTAATACTTATTACTTTATTAGCTTATGTTTTGTTATCAAAACTGTGTCAAATGTTATACGAGTATTCAATAATTCAGCTATGTAATAAAAACAAATGCATTTTTGACTCCTGTATTATTCTATTTTGGTGAAGAGTTCAATACATTTGCGATATAAATGTACAACTACTACATCAAGTATAATGTTCGGGAGTCAGTTTAGGCTGAGGACTGTCGTCACATCTGTGTCTCAACAACATTAATGTTATCTTTTTTTTGTGTGTTAGTCTCCTTGTATGTTATGATTTAAGTAAGAGCTTGCAAATGAAAAAAATACAAAATATAATTTTTGTTTACTACGATTGTGTACACATGCTTATAACCTTGCTTGAACTGTACATTTTGAAACATTGTTTAAAAATGTTCTTTTAATTGATACTGATTGTTCACAAACTCAGTATGATTGCAATAGTGTTATTTTTTGTGTGTAAATTCCATATTTTATTTTAACTTCAATAAAGAAATTGAACAATAGTTTGAACAATGCTGATTATTTATATCGATTATAAATTTTTTTATGTACATGAATTTTGATTTTAAATAAATGATGTATATTTCACAGATATAAAATTTCTCAAGTGAACTAATTGGCTGGCTTGATTCTGATGTCAAAATTATTCACTAGAAAATTTCAAAAGTGTATGATAGAACAATAATATGTATTTTTTTTTAGCCCAACACCATTTTCTTCCACAGAAATGCATACTGAAGAATTATTGAACTAAAATTCTGGGATCTAAACATGACGTTGGCTGACCTACACTGAACCAAGAATTGTTACAGAATCACTGCCTGCAGAGCCGTTGCCCAGATAATGTAAACATCTGTCAATTATCAAAATTTTCCCAGGAAAATCAATGTCGGTCTTTAATTACCGGAAAGGAAATAACTTAAGCACAAACCGACGGGAAAATACTTCTACTAAGTTGGCACAGACGACAGAGTAAAAACAATATCTTATTAAATTCTGCAATGAAATCGGATGAGACTCTTAGAAGAAATGCATTATACAAGCATGTTTAAACAAAGAAGAACATACTTTGCAATATTCTGTGCATTTTCAGATAGTTTTCATAATAAAAAGCCGAGACTAGAAAAAGAGGTGGGTTTCGTTTACAATAAATGTCCACTAGATGGCGTTTATTGTTTTCCTGCGACACCGTCCATACCGCGACTCCATCTGAATAGAGTATAATACATGCAACTATAATCTATAAGTGTGGCCCGTCGTGAGAAAACTGGTCTTAATGCATGTGCGTAAAGTGTCGTCCCGGATCAGCCTGCGCAGTCCGCACAGGCTGATCCAGGACGGCACTTTCCGCCTTAAGTGGATTTATGGTTAGAAGAGACTTCCTTGAAACAGAAAATACCATAAAAGCGGAAAGTGCCGTCCCGGATTAGCCTGTGCAGATGCGCCACAAGTATTGTTAATGCCCTACACCTGCACCCTGTTTAGAACATTTTTTACTACCCATTGCCATGCCCATAATCAAAGAAAGAAACCATTTTAGTCACATCTGTGTTGATGTTGTTTTCTGCAGAACTGAGTTCATTCTTGATGAGAGTGGAGACGTGTGCTGGAAAGTATCAGAAGATGTTGAAACACTGCCGTTCTTTAACTGTGAAACATACGAGGTAACACGGGACAATAATTACTAGATAATTTGGTCATAAACCTTGGAATTTTAACTGTATCAGGCCAACATTAAAATTAACGTTGTTTGCCATTGCCTACCTACCCAACGAAAAAGTCCCGACTCAAAAGCTTTTTCTGTGTTAAATCAAACCATTTTTTTTAATTCTGAATATTATATTTTTTCTTTGGGTCAAATAAAAGCTTACTCTTCATTCATTTGGGTCGTTTTCCATTGGGTTAATAACTGTATCAGCTAGACCCTTGCTTATAATAGGCCATATCAAAATGCAATTATAATTATATTTTATCAAACTTGTGAAAATAACGGGCTGTCTGCATTCATTGTCTAAGTAAAGATGATTGCTCTCAAGCTCTCGTTATATCAACAGGCACTTGATTATATTATCAAAAGCAATGTCTGTGTTATACGCCATATTTTGACACTAAATGGATCATTAATAATCATTAATTTGCAATTAAAAAAAAAAAACCTACCTACCTACCCGCTACCAGCAACCTTGGGTAGGCTATGGCAAACACATTTTTCTTTAAGGCTGGCCTAATTGTAAAGGATTTTTGTTTCATATTGAGGACTTTGGATGGCAGTATAATTAATTAAACAGATGGAAACATGCATACTGTTCCAGACTTAGGTTATATTGATATTGAGTTATTGTAAATTGTAGATTGTTCCAGAGAAGGCACATGGTTATAAGGCTATGAAATTCATTGGAACATATGCTGGTCTAGAAGTCAATTTTAAGGTATGAATTCTTTAGAAGTGTCTTTTCAACAGATATGTAGTGCATGCATGCTTATGATGTGGATAAATGATCCTGAATTATATGGTGTCTTTATTGAAGCAAATGCCAGAATAACGTTTGAGAAACCTTGAATAGGGTTTGTAGGAGGAGCGTTGTGGGAAAACAGGGCTTAATGCATGTGCGTAAAGTGTCGTCCCGAATTAGCCTGTGCAGTCCCACAGGCTTATCCGAGATGGCACTTTTTGCCCAAAGTGGATTTATGTTTAGAAGAGATTTCCTTGAAACTGAAAATACCATAATGGCGGAAAGTGTCGTCCTGGATTAGCCTGTGCAGTCCGCACACTTTACGCACATGCATTAAGCCTGGTTTTCCCACAACACGCCTCATTGAGTTGTCATTTAAAAAATCCTGAGATTGTTTGAGATGCAAAAGAGCATTGATTATGATAAGGGATGGCAATGAATACCAAAAATGATATTCAAATATTCGATTGATGAAGTATTCAAATATTCAATCATCGAAGGCAGTGCTGGTAAATGGGTGGAAATGTATTACTAAAATGACTAACGCATGATAAGAAAAATACGGCAGATACACAGACTTTAATCTACATATGAGAACTATATTGCGATTTTGCAATTTCATTTAATGGGAAAGACTTGAAACCATTAATTTATCACATGGAAATCTTTGCTGACAACTTCGCTGACTGTTTCCACGATATAACTAAGAAGGTGACATGTTGTTTCAGAGCACATGTATGCAATAACACCCATTAGCACATAGAACTCGCTTTAATCCCCTGCTTCCCGTATAAGTGAACTTGGGATTGATGAAGTATTCGAATATTCGATCATCGGAGGCAATACTGTACTGATGGAAATATATTACTAAACTGACTTAATTGTGTGGTTTATATAGCCACCACCAACGCACAATGAAAAAAATGTGGCAAATACACAGACTTTAATCTACATATTAGAACTATATGGCGATTTTTCAATTTAATTTAATTGGAAAGACTTCAAACCATTTATTTAGCACATGCAAATCTTTGCTGACAACTTTGCTGTCTGTTTCCACGACATAACTGGGAAGGTTGCATGTTGTTTCAGAGCACATGTGCACATGTACGCAATTACATCAAGAAGCACATCGAACAAACTTTAATCTCCCACTTCCCATATAAGTGAACTTGTGAACTGATGAAGGACCGTGATCGTTATAATGGGACTAGCAATAGCAACAAACTGTCGTCTACATGACAATAGTTTGATAGGTAGATTTTGACACACATTCTGTGTACTAGAGAAGCTAAGGTCACACAAAAACACTATATATTTAGGGACTGACATTGACAAATATTGTATTTAATATGCTTTAAATATTAAATAAAACAACAGGTAAGTATTAAATACCTAAAAAATATTAGAATAGTTTCATTATACAAATATTCGTTGCTATCCCTAATTATAATGCATATTAGCAGCATTGCATGTTTTACATGTAGTTTTTCCTTCTCACAGTCTTAAAAGCAAATAAAAAAAGGCAAGACATGGAAAACAACAACAATTGTTGTAAAATGGTATCCGGACAAAAGCCGCTTGCCCTTGGTTTAAAAATGCACACATGGACAAAAGCCCCTTGGTATATGTGACAGAGTGGACATAAGCCCCGTGGTAGATTTAACAGTGCGGACAAAAGCCCCTTGGTAGATTTGACAGAGTGGACAAAAGCCTCTTGATGATTTTCCCTTGCATTCCTTGAAATATACGTTTTTTATTTATTAATATTAAGGCCATCTGCAAATAAACAGATGGCATAAAATGTTGTTGGTTGAAGTATCACTGTACTTAAATGGAGTTAATGCAATTGTGAATGGATGATTGCAATTAATGAAAATTTACCCTTTCATGGGATGGAAATTCTGATTGAACTGCATTTTGTCCACTATTTCATAATATCAAGGGGCGTATGTCCACCCTGTTAAATCTACCAATGGGCTTATGTCCACTTTGTCGCATATACCAAGGGGCTTATGTCCATGTGTGCATTTTTAGAACAAGGGGCTTTTGGGCAAGTGGCTTTTGTACTACACTCTTGTAAAATATATACCAATAGTTACTTTTTGTCCTGGATTCTCAATGCATGTAGTAGTTTACTTTTAACATTAGCAGAATTATCATATATGCATTCATATTAGTTTTATAGCCAGAAGTTTCACAAAAATAGCTAGAATATTGCTACGGTTGAAACATGTTTCTGCGAATCACAATACTACGAAATGACAGGTTGCTACGAATGAGGCACCAGATTCCATCTGTTTTCCTTAAGTATTTTACAAAATGCGATTCTACAAACAAATACATGTCTCATGCGCCTATTCCTAGAATCATGTTTCAGCTGTGTTGTTTTACTTTGTGATTACTCTACAGTATATATGAGGCGCGTCGTGGGAAAACCAGTCTTAATGCGTGTGCTTAAAGTGTCGTCCTGGATTAGCCTGTGCATCCGGGATGGCACTTTCCGCTTTTATGGTATTTTCTGTTTCAATGAAGTGTCTTCTAACCATAAATCCACTTTAGGCGGAAAGTGTCATCCCGGATTAGCCTGTGTCTACTGCACAGGCTAATCCGGGATGACACCTTACGCACATGCATTAAGTCCAGTTTTCCCACGACCCGCCACATACTTATAATGGCTGCTGTGCTTGTTTCTGCAGGTGGAGATTTCAGATGACTTGATGCTTCTTACCTACGAGAAATGCTGCATCCTGCAGTGTCAGAAGGTAGGCACTTTGCTTTTCGTGTTTCCGCCACCCAATTCCACTTCTAGCAATGTTTAAAGTTCAAGTTAACAGTTTGTCGGTTGTGCATCTGTACTCAATTTAGGTGTGATTTGGGCAGATAAATTGTTGATGCACAGGAAGACAATTTTGTGTAATGACATTTTCAGCTGTTACAATTTTTAACTACTAAACATATATTTTGTCCTAACGCAACTTTAGTTCATTTATTATTATTCAGTTTAATCGTAAGTTCACGACTCAGATTTATTAAATGAAAGTTTCAGGGGTCCAGTCTTTATTCAATGTACTGGTAAAAAAGAAAAAACATGTAACAACAATGCAATTTGATACTCAGTGCAAGTTAATTGTGAAGTACCTGTGAATGGGCTTGAATTTGTTTGTAGATCTCAGCCCCAGACCCCAAGGATGATGTCCCCTACTCCTTTTTAGGGGCCCTGGAGGAGGGCTACTTCTCAGATGTGACTATCAGAGGGGACACTGGCAAAGAGGTGGGTTAGATTCTAACGGGCAACTGATATAATCAACATTAAACTATAAATGGGGCTTGTCGTGGGAAAACTGGGCTTAATGCATATGCATAAAATGTTGCCCGGATTAGCCTGTGTAGTCCGCACAGGCTAATCCGGGACGGCACTTTCCGCCTACAGAGGATTTATGTTTAGAAGAGACTTCCTTGAAACAGAAAATACCATAAAAGCGGAAAGTGTCGTCCCGGATCATCCTGTGCAGACTGCACACTTTACGCAGATGCATTAAGCCCTGTTTTCCCAAAAACGCTGCAAATATGTAATGGCTTTGTACACATGATGTTAACACATAAAATACATACAGCTTTGTAAAAGTGTGGCTTAGATATTTTTTTGCAAAATATGTCTCTTGATTGCTTCTATGAACATTATATAAATCACACATGTAGTGTTTAATCTAGAAGGGAAGAGGGGCATAGCGCTTGACTTGGAAAAAGGGCATTTTGTGCGAGGTGACACTGCTATAAAGGGCACATTAGGTTATAATAGTTATTTTCCTGAAGTAATATTTCAAACCACTAATACATTTTATATTACTTACTGAATTATTTTACCTGTTTGATGTTGTTTTTTTCAGGTCAAATAATTAACAAATTTTCATTTTCCATTTTATTGCTTCGTATTATTGTCTATGTGCATATTGGGCAATCATACATGAAAACTTATTGGCAACTGTCAAACTAAAACTATTTATGGGCAAGTCAAAATCATGCTTATTAATGGTAAAATACTTACACCCTGGTATTATTTTTCATCTTTTTTTATTGTAGGAAATATTTGTATTTTTACTTTAATGGTTTATATGTTGTTGATGATGACTTTGCTGCTAATATTTAGATTAGTGATGAAAAGCTCAAGTCAAGATAGAAAGTTTAGAAAACAAACACTGCAATTCAGATTGAAATGAAGTATCCGAATATGCTTGTCCGAAGTAATAGCTAGTTCAGCAGTTAGTTTTTTCAGGGAATTTTGTTTATGATTGGAAGAAATAATGTATACAAATGCTTTTTTTTTCATAATTAGTGATTAAAGACCACATTGAGTCTAATTGTATATGCTTTCTGCCATCACGTTGATCATAAATATTGACGAAACAAAAACATGTTGGAAATTGTTCATGAAAATGAGGCTGTTAAAAGCAGACGATTTACGCACATTTTTATAACAAAATCAGCATGTTTTTATTGCGGCCTATCTGGACACTAACTCGTAAGCTGACCGCGCCTACTGCTGATCTTATCAGTTGGTCACTGATTAATATACCATCAAATGCCATCACTAAGGGCCCTAATTAAGGGCAATACAGTCGATAGATAAGAGGGCACGAGGCGCTAATTGCCTTTGTAAAGGGCAGGGTGGCGGGTCAATAAAGGGGCATTGCGCGGCGCGGCGCCGCGCTGATTAGGTCTAGATAAAACACTACACATGGCTGAGAGGGTGATATTATATAAATAACACTAGTCGTGGCTGAGAGGGTGATATAAAATAAAATCAACCCAAGAAATGTTATATCAACCGAGGCGGTGTTATTACACCGAAAAATCCATATACCACCTTGAAATGATAAGCTTCGTGATTTGTTTCACCATTACTTTAATGTAGACTCTAGTAATAAATGCTACGGAAGCCGAGGCTTGACATTACCATTTCACAATACCATAGTTATATAGTTCAAACATTGCAGAATGAGCCTTCCGTACATTCCAATGCTTTGCAGACCGTAACCATTTACCGGCGTGATCATTGAGTGTGTATGTAGCTATATTTAGACCTGTCAGTTTTAAAGATGGTGTGACCTATATGAAGTTTCTACAGCGCGTTAGATTAAATCGGTTATAAACATGGCGAAATACGGGCGAACGTTATAGTGTGATTCAGAAAGGAATAATATACAGTTGATGGAATGTGTTTAATGGATTTTCAGATCACATAACGGATAAATGTGTGTAAACAAATTGTGCAGTGACAACACAAACCAGTTTTCAATGGACTGATATTATTACATAGGGTTGTGTTGTGTCTTATTTAAACACAGAATTAAAGAAACCATCCAGTGGTTATGTCTTAAAATATTTTGGACGTCAATATTGATAATTGGATACAGGTTTGGAGACAAAATATGAATTTAAACATACGTTCTGACCAGTCATGGCGATTTCGAAAACACATCGCGTTTCTGGTTAGCGTGGTTCACGTGAAAAACGGACATCGCGAAACTTATGAGGTGCTCAGCAGACACGTTGTCTGACAGCCTTCAACATTATGTCATACAACCAGCTTGAAAGTCAGATGCGCACTGTGAAATTAGTAGAATTTGATACAATTCTGGCAGACAAAATGTCTGGCAAGTGCTTTGGATCTGTCAGACATTTACAAATTGTGTCAGACATGTCTGACACATTTCGCGGTGTCTGGTGAAAAATTGAAATAAAAAAATGTTAAGCTTTGTGGATACAAAAAGGAATTGCAAATGCTTGTAGCTGGATATTAATTGTATAAATACCGTGGATTGACATCAGCACTTTGGAGGTAAAAGTTGCATAGTCGTTCAATTTTGTTAAGTTTTGAAAAACAAATCGCTGTTTTATATTTAGCTCCGCGCGAGGGTGATATGAAAAAATATTACCCTGGGATATAACTTTTGCTCTAAGGACAAAATACACAGAGTGGTCATGTGAGGTGTAATAAAAAGATATATCTTCAATTTGAAGTGCATAGTCCAAGCAGGTTAAAGGCCGTTTTATTATATTTCTACATAACTACATAACATACACACAGAACATTTGAGGCTTGTTGTGGGAAAACCGGGCTTAATACATCTGCGTAAAGTGTCATCCTGGATCAGCCTGTGCGGACTTAATCCAGGACAACAATTTCCGCTTTTATGGTATTATCTGTTTCAAGGAAGTCTCTTCTAAACATAAATTCACTGTATGCAGAAACTGACGTCCCAGATTAGCCTGTGGGACGACACTTTACGCACGTGCATTAAGCCCAGTGTTCCCATGACACGCTTGATTTAAACGTAAACATGAATCACAATAATTTCTCACTGCAGTTCCATGTCCATTCCACAATTCTGAATCTAACTGCACCGGGTATAGACTGGACCCAGTCCTCTACACCGCTGACTGGTTTACCAGACGATGTGCTAGAGGCTACACTCCACTATATGTATGCAGAATGCTTGCCAAGGGGAATCACAGAAGAAACAGTGAAGAAATGCTTGAAACTTTTTTCAAAATTTCCTGATCTGGCAGAATTTGTAAAAATGTGCAATATTTTCCTGCAGAACACTGCCTTGAAACAACGTAAGAATTTTTTTTAAATTGCTAACTTGTATTAAAAATCTGAAATTCAGAACTTATATGTTATACATTGAATTGTAGGGCTCATTATAGTATTAGGTGTACACTTATTAAATATTTTGTAGCCATTGATATAATAGTTTTAATTTAATGTTGCTTATTAATTTAAAATGAACATCTTAAAAATAACCATAGTGAAGATAGTGAAGATTTACTTTTATTTGCAAAGAAAATAGTTTTTAACAGGTTACATTAAGATAATGATGAACATGGTAACTAAGCAACAGTTAAACACCCAACTTTGTCTCATTTCACTAAATCTTTGTTTCAGAAATAACTTCCATTATAATGGACTTGCATAATAGAGCCGACAAAATCATACAGTTGTTTCGAGGCATGAAACTTGAGGATTCTGGTCCAACTGAGACGGAATCCTCTGCCAACCCTGCCAGGCTGTGCTACGTTACCAAACAGTGCCTTCGTGAAGCAGCTATAGGTGGGTCTTTTGTAGAATATTTATGTGTCAGGGGTGTTCCTATGTTGAATTAAAGTACATTTGAGGCATGTCATGGGGCTTTATTCAGGTGCCTAAAGTGTCGTCCCGGATTAGCCTGTGTGGACTGCAGGATGACACTGTCCGCTTTTATGGTATTAACTGTTTCAAGGAAGTCTCTTCTAAACATAAATCCACTGTAGGCAGAAAGTGTCATCCCGGATTAGCCTGTGCGGACTGCACAGGCTGATCTGCGACGGCACTTTACGCACATGCATTAAACTCTGGTTTCCCATGACAAGCCTCATTTGTACACGCATATGAATTTATGTGACGTTAATTTGGAAACTTATTTGAATTTATTTTAGATCTAAATAGGTTCATTTGAGTTTTAATAACTCTTGTTGTGTTCAGATATAAGGAAGCATTTGGTGTTTCTGATATCATGACTAATAATTCATGATTAAATGATTCTCCACATTCCATTGCCATGTAAGCTTTACAATTAGACGCACAGGCATACAGGAGCATGGCTGGTAACATCCCTGCAAGAATATTTGGTTATATTGCCACATCATATTTATATCTATATAGCTATAGCCAGGGTAGACTTAAATGCTTGCAAATCTTCTGCCATTTAAACTAATATACATATGTTCCCTAAAAGCTTGAGTTATGTCGAGTAAGACACAAATCTCTTATATGCACAATATGGTAAGTATGGAACTAGAGTTGATTTAAGTACCCTCTGGATATTAAATGAAAGATACTGTCAGTCATCGTATAACAGCAATTGAACATGGATATTGCTTTTTGCTTTACAATTTGCCTTCAGTCCGCTTGATATTTTCATAAAAATCGTCTTTCAACATGGATTTTAGCATGTGCGAACCTGTTGGTGGTGTGTGACCTATTCTCGCGGCGGAAAGCCGAGCTTTCAAGGGAGGAGCGCCATGATATCATCAGATATGCACGGGCCAGGTCAGTCACCAGTAGTCATGTTGGCATGTTGATTGTTTCCTACTTTAGATCATTCGACATATTTAATTAGTTTAAGTTTTAGTTGCTTCTTTATCCCGATAAATGTGAAATGCTTAAAAATATTCTGTATTTAAATCTTCCATATCATCTGAGACATACATATCTGTGCAAACATTTTGAACTTAAATACACACTATAGTTATGGCATGTGCACACAAGACCACAATAAATACACACTATAGTTATGGCATGTGCACACAAGACCACAATAAATACACACTATAGTTATGGCATGTGCACACAAGACCACAATAAATACACACTATAGTTATGGCATGTGCACACAAGACCACAATAAATACACACTATAGTTATGGCATGTGCACACAAGACCACAATAATTAATTGCACAAAGTGTCTGTGCATGCTTGTATCTCGACCAGTAAAATGTTCACAAAATCCTTGGCAAAAGCGTAAATTAATTTTATTATCATTGTCTGATACATGTATTTATGGTTTAATCTCACCTATATGTTATTATGCATTCTGATATGATACTCGCTAATTTTTCTATAGACAAAGAACAAAATTATCGTTAAACTTCCCCATAAACAATGCAAAAAGTAGCCCCGATTATGAGCGAGCATAGTACAATGCAAAAATATATGTCATATGACAGAATCAAAATAAATTTTGCAGTATCTTTGTTTGTCAGTCAGTAAACTACTCTTTGTCGTTCGATGCATACTATTAAACCACGAGGGTGCTACCTACACATCAGAACTCTAAATCATTGTTTATTGGCTGATAAACAATGATAGATCGAACATTATTTCTTAATTACTCATAACTCTTTTATAGTATGGTATATCGGCAGGATGGCATTATCTGACATAAAATAATACATGTAACTCTTGTGTAATATTATACACGTTCAGGATCCCAGTGCTCCTGAAGCAGTACCACGACCTGCTGAAGGAGGTTGGTAGTCAGCTGTGCGCCCTGAACGCTCAACAGAGGGCCGACTTCGCCACCTACCTTGTGCCAGAGGTAAGACCCTCACCCTGGCTAGCTTACAGCAGACTTGCTGGTCTTATGATGCTGTCAATTCATGTGTACCCAGTAGATATGAATCTGTATTCATGATACTCCTAAGGCATTTTGCAGTTTATATTGGGTCTTGGGTGAAAACCCTAGCACAATCAGAACCACCTTGGCAGAGGTAACAGTAGTATGTTACACCATTTTCTGGCAGATTGAGACTGCACTGGAGATCTTCACGAAGTACGTGTCCAGCAGCAAGTCTGCCCTGGAGCAGATCATCTGCCACTCAGAGACGGAGCGGGGAGAGAAACACGAGAAGTCAAAGAAGGGAACTGTGGGAGACATCCTCGGAAAGACTCTGAAACATGTGAGCAGGCTTGTTGTCTCAGAGCACTCTCTGCCATTCACAATATTGGCCAATAGAATATTTGTTCGCGTACAATAAAAAACCAAAGATAATTTACCAGTAGACGAACATAGATTGCTCCGCCTTTCTGTTTGTCCAAGGTTGGTTGTCCAAGGATTTGAAGTGATTGGATTATGCAACCATATGCTATTATTTACCACTGAAATATAAACCCCTAATTGGTCAACTCAAGTATCTACTGGTCAATACCGAAAATGATTTGGATTTCATTGTTGTTTGGTTAATTTCGCTGAAGATAAATTTAACCAAATTAAGCCCTGCTGACTATGAATGTTTTCTATCGGAAATTTAGTTTTGACATAAAATATTGACCAGTAAAATATGTTAATATGAGCATTGGTATTATTTTGGCTTTAATGCTTCAGATGACGATAAGTTTCAGTTAAAGACTGTTCATTGTCATGAGGCCTGCAGAAATATCTGCAGTTGCTGAATACATAGTAGTTTGGCTTTTGTTGAATTTTGTTTTTCATAGATTGAAGTCTTGGTCATTCGGATTATCGCTTTGATTTTTTGCAAATTAGAAAAAAATATTTTTTGCAAAATACTCTGTGCTTGCTCCATGAAAAAAGGAAAATATTATTGTGAAGTGAGTCATTTAAACAATGGAATAACAGTCAACATTAAGTGAAGCATTAGTCAGTGAAGTGTTTTGTTTGAAGATAACACAAAAGATAACAGGTTTCATTCTCAGAAGCTTTACAAGTTTCATGCTATTGATGTTTACACATTGCCAGGTAATTTAGTGCTTGTTTTATACTGGAAATTTATCATATGGAAAAATACAATTGTGGCGCGTCGTGAGAAAACCGGTCTTAATGCATGTGCGTTAAGTGTCATCCCGGATCAGCCTGTATAGTCCGCACAGGCTGATCCAGGACTGCACTTTCCGCCTAAAGTGGATTTATGGTTAGAAGAGATTTCCTTGAAACAGGAAATACCATAAAAGCGGAAAGTGCCGTCCAGGATAAGCCTCTGCTTAGCAGGCCAGGATAAGCCAGGATTAGCTTAGGCTAATCCAGGACGACACTTTACGCACATGCATTAAGACCAGTTTTCTCACGACGTGCCACAATTAAGGTTTACATTCATGGGAATTGCACCAGATTAGCAAAATAAAAATTCAAATAAAAGAGTGCATAATATCATTGGAAAACTGAAGTTTCTATGCTTATTAAATGATTACTGGAAGCTACAAATATGAAACTAATGGGGCAAACTTGCTAGTAAAACTATGTTGAAAAGCCTCAGTCCTGTTAAAAAATATTGAAACTAGGCTTTTGTTACCACAGGCACTACATGTACGAGAACTGAAGAAACTAAAGAAACTCAATGAGCGATCAACAACAACTTTCTTTCACTTCATGCAGAAAAAGTAAGAAATACACATACAGAGTCATGACTAGCTACCCATGGGTACAGAGCAGTCATTGTCTGTGATGCTTCACTAGAGGTTTTCCATTATACAGTATTGCAGTTCAGTAATCTAATAATTACCTGTAATTGTATGAAGAGCGTATTGGACTTGCATTCTGTTTTCTGTTGGATTGCTTTTTAGCTCGACTATTCGAAGAATAGGTGAGCTTTCCTTCCACCCCGGCATCGGTGTCCGCGTCTGAATTTGGTTAGTTTTTATTCAAAAGTCTTGTAACTTCAAAACTACACAAGTTATTCACTTGAAACTTGGAATATACCTTTGTCATCAACTCCAGTGTCAGGGGCAACATTCCGTATAACTCTGTTTTGTATTTTGACAGAGCTATGCCCCTTTATCACATAGATTTTCTGGTTAAAGTTTATGTTCAACAGTTTTGTAAGTTCAGAACTACACAAGTTATTCACTTGAAAATTGGAATATACCTTTGTCATCAACTTCAATATCAGGGGCAACATTGCATGTAACTCTGTTTTGTATTTTGACAGAGGTATGCCCATTTTTCACTTAGATTTTCAGGTCGAAGTTTATATTCAAAAGTTTTGTAACTGCAGAACTACATAAGTTATTCACTTGAAAATTGGAATATACCTTTGTCATCAACTCCCGTGTCAGGGGCAACATTGCATGTAACTCTGTTTTTTTTTTTGTCAGAGTTATGCTCCCTTTTCACATAGATTTTCGTTTTAAAGTTTATATTAAAAACGTCTGTAACTTCAGAACTACATAAGTTATTCACTTTAAAATAGGTACATACCTTTGTCATCAACTCCAGTGTCAGGGCCAACCTCCCTATAACTCTTTTTTGCATTTTGACAGAGTTATGCCCCTTTTTCACTTAGATTTTATGGTTAAAGTTTATATTTAAAACTAGTATAATTTCAAAACTACATAAGTTATTTACTACATAAGGTTGAAACTTGGAATAATTTGATGAAATAATTGCCATAACTCAGTTTTGTATTTCAACAAATGTATGCCCCTTCCACTTTCCAAAATATGTACCAATTTAAATACTTCGAATAGTCGAGCGCGCTGTCCTCTGAAAGCTCTTGTTAAGCAAGTTTTGCTAATGGTTATTATATCATTAACATTTTTTTGATTAAACATGTTGTTGGTTTATTTGCTCGGTAATATCCAACTTAATTCATTACAATACAAAACAGTTCATGAAATATTCAATGATGAGAACTGCAAGTCACTGGCTGGGAACTTTGTACTTGTCCACCAAGGGGCTTTTATCCACCTTTTTAAATCTACCACGGGGCTTATGTTCACGTAGTCAAATAAACCAAGGGGCTTATGTCCATGTGTGCATTTTTAGACCAAGGGGCTTATGTTCACTCAGCCAAGTCTACCAAGGGGCTTATGTTCACTCAGTCAAATCTACCAAGGGGCTTATGTTCACTCAGTCAAATCTACCAAGGGGCTTATGTCCAAGTGTGCATTTTTAGACCAAGGGGCTTATGTTCACTCAGCCAAATCTACCAAGGGGCTTATGTTCACTCAGCCAAATCTACCAAGGGGCTTATGTTCACTCAGTCAAATATACCAAGGGGCTTATGTTCACTCAGTCAAATCTACCAAGGGGCTTATGTTCACTCAGTCAAATCTACCAAGGGGCTTATGTCCAAGTGTGCATTTTTAGACCAAGGGGCTTATGTTCACTCAGCCAAATCTACCAAGGGGCTTATGTTCACTCAGCCAAGTCTACCAAGGGGCTTATGTTCACTCAGTCAAATCTACCAAGGGGCTTATGTTCACTCAGTCAAATCTACCAAGGGGCTTATGTTCACTCAATCAAATCTACCAAGGGGCTTATGTCCATGTGTGCATTTTTAGACCAAGGGGCTTATGTTCACTCAGCCAAATCTACCAAGGGGCTTATGTTCACTCAGCCAAATCTACCAAGGGGCTTATGTTCACTCAGTCAAATCTACCCAAGGGGCTTATGTTCACTCAGTCAAATCTACCAAGGGGCTTATGTTCACTCAATCAAATCTACCAAGGGGCTTATGTCCATGTGTGCACTTTTAGACCAAGGGGCTTATGTTCACTCAGCCAAATCTACCAAGGGGCTTATGTTCACTCAGCCAAATCTACCAAGGGGCTTATGTTCACTCAGTCAAATCTACCAAAGGGGCTTATTTTCACTCAGTCAAATATACCAAGGGGCTTATGTTCACTCAGTCAAATATACCAAGGGGCTTATGTCCATCTGTGCATTTTTAGACCAAGGGGCTTTTGGGCAAGGGGCTTTTGTCTGGATACCATACTTTAATACACAGAATAACAGCATTGGTAATATTGTTGTGATATAATTTCTGTATCATGATATAAGTTTAAAATACTAGTACTGGGTAGTTCAAGACATGGGTTGTATGTATTGTATGTTACACAGACTTGCTTTCCTACTCCAGGGATGCATTCTGTTCCATGTCGCAGGCGGCCAAGATCAGAGATATCACCAAGCTGTTTGAGTCCGTCGGGGACCTAGTAAGTACGCAACTATTATACTGAAAACTGATGACTCAGAGTAGAAAGATACTAGTCACACTCTGATGTGACATGCTAGAAATATGACAGCTTTACTAGTAGTTAACATATGTTGAACTCCAGTAATAGGCATAAATGGCCCTTTGTCATTTTTTCCACAATAGACTACATACATCCCGAAATTTTGTGGACTCAACGGATTTCGCTCAAACTTTCACAGCTGAAGAACCTTAATATGTAATTGATTGTAAAGGAAGGAATTTTGGCTGTGACCAAATTTGGCAGAATTATGGCCCTTTGTCTTTTTTCCACTATATAATGTATACATTTTGAAATTTAGTGGACTCAGCTGCTTTTTAACTGCTTGCCGGATTTTGTTCAAACTTTCAGAGCTGAAGAACGTTAACGTGTAGGTGGTCATAAAGGAAGCAAATTTGGTTGAGACCAATTTTGGCAGAATTATGGCCCTTTGTAATTTTTTCCAATATAGATTATAATTATACATCCCGAAATTTTGTGGACTCAACTGCTCGTTAACTGCTTGGCATATTTCGCTCAGACTTTCACAGCTGAAGAACCTTAACGTGTAGGTGATCGTAAAGGAAGGAATTTTGGCTGCGACCAATTTTGGCAGAGTTATTGTCTTTTGTCATTTTTACGCCCCCAGCATCTTGATGCGGGAGGCATATAGTGATTATCCTGTCCGTCCGTCCTTCCGTCCGTGACAAGGTTAAGTAGATTTTACCGTTTCGTCTAGCACCAACACCGCTTACTACAACAGTTTGATACTTACACAGTTGTTGCTGATGACCATTCCCTATCCACCCATATCACCCAACCTCACTTTGACCTTGACCTAATTTGTACTTAGAATAATTCAAATGGCCTGTTTCTTGGTTAACTAGATTGTACCGTTTCGTCTAGCATCAACACTGCTTGCTACAATACTTGGATACTTACGCAGTTGTTGCTTCTGACCATCCCACATCCACCCATATCACCCAACCTCACTTTGACCTTGACCTTATTTGGACTTATAATAACTCAAAATTGCCATTTTTTGGTTAACTAGATTTTACCGTTCGTCTTGCACCAACACCGCTTACTACAACACTTGAATATTTACACAGTTGTTACTTATGACCGTTTGCAATCTGCCCATATCACCCAATCTCACTTTGACCTTGACCTTTTATCTAATTTGGACTAGGAAATGGGCTATCCAGCACCAACTGGGGGCATGTGTGTTTATCAAACACAAAATCTTGTTTCCACAATAGAATATATACATGCCGAAATTTTGTGTACTCAACTCCGCTTTAACTGCTTGGCAGATTTTGCTCAAACTTCCACAGCTGAAGTACCTTATCGTGTAGGTGATTGTAAAGAAAGGAATTTCGGCTGCATCCAATTTTGGCAGAACTATTGCCCTTTGTCATTTTTATGCCCCTACAAAGTGGGGGCATTAAGCATTGCACGTGTCAGTACATACCTATGTCCTGAAATTTCGTGGACTCAACTCCTCGTTAACTGCTTGGCAGATTGCGCTAAAACTTTCACAGCTGGAGGACCTTAACATGTAGGTGATCGTAAAGGATCGAATTTTGGCAGCAACCAATTATGGCAGAATTATGGCCCTTTGTTATGTTTTCCGCTATAGAATATGAAAATAAATTTGTGGAGGCACAATTAGTGTTGGCGACATGACCTTTGTCTGTGTCCAAACATGTGCCGTGGGGGCATTAGTGTCTGTGACACATATTGTTTAAATTCTTTCTGGAACATCTTGTTAATTTTGTTTTCCTTTAAACACAAAACAAAAAGATGTAATTTTATTTAAGCCATTACTTTGTTGAGAAGAATGACACAACGCATGAACAAGATAAATGAGGCGTGTCATGGGAAAACCGGACTTAATGCATGTGGGTAAAGTGTCCTCGTGGGAAAAGACGGCACTTTTCGCCTACAGTGGATTTATGTTTAGAAGAGACTTCCTTGAAACAGAAAATACCATAAAAGCGGAAAGTGACCTTCTGGATTAGCCTGTGCGGACTGCACAAGCTAATCCGGGATGAAACTTTGCGCACATGCATTAAGCCCGGTTTTCCCACAACACACCTCAAATGTTTTCCATACTTTCTGTTTTCTCTTCAGGTTCACATATCACACAATAAAGTTACCGAGTTCACTGACTCTCTGGAGACCAAGCTCTCTATGAGGGATTGGAAGTACATCTTCAAACTGGGAACTTCCAAAATAGTGAGGTTTCTTCCCATCATGTGTTTAAAATGTGTGCATTTAAAGATTGGTTATGGTAGTACCAGTACACAGTCACTTAGACCACAGTTTCTTGGTTAAAATTGATAGTTGTTTTGATGACTATCATGTCTATTAAGAAAATTTTCAGTTTTAATATAGCAATAGTATAATTAATTTTATCAAACTGATTGCTACATTGTAATTGATTTCTAACATTTTCAGTAAAATATTCTCAGTTTTGGTTAAAATGTTTCATGGTGCTGATAATAAACCTACAAAAGTTAGTCATTTCAAAGTTGAGCACAATTGTCTCAATAACTGGATTTTTTTTCTGCATCAGACAAACATCTTTTTGTTTAAAAAGTATAATATTAATGTTATTTTCTATGCACATGCTTGTTTAACCCGTCTTTACATTTGTGTTTTGCACCAGTCTATACATTTGTTTCATAAACCAGTCTTGGGCCATCTGTAAGATTCTCCACAACCAGTCTATGGCTCAGCCTCTTGTTAAGCAGGCGTGTGACCTTGTACATAGGGAGGAGTTTACCTCGGCCATGACCTCACTTGGTCTCCTAGCAACAGAGGTCAACCAATCAGATCGACCTTCCACAAGCTCGGGGGTTTCAGGGGCAAAGCAAACTTCCTCGGCTACTCAGAAAACTGAATATGTGCAAGTATGTGGCAAGTAAAGTCACAGTGAACTAAATATTTTGTTTTTATTAATTCCAGCTAAAGTTTGGGGTTTCCATTTTGTTTTAATAAGACATGGCTGTGAGAGTGACAGTAAATAATAACAACCCTAGAAAATTTATATCAGCATAATACTTCTAGTTTGTCTTATGGAGGGCACTTGAGGTAAAAAAAAACAACATAAACCAGCTGCCTCCTATGGGATGGTTATCTTTGGCTTACAAGTGTCATAGTTTAATCATGAAAACATATCACAAATAAGTTTAATAGTAATTTTAAATATTGGCTTTTTTCTTTTTATGCCTCCGAAGGAGAGCATATAGCAGTCACACCATCCATCTGTACGTCCGTGGGTGGGTCTTTGGTTTTCTTGTGTGTGCATGTCTGTCCGTCCGGATTTTGTTTCTGCTTTGTAACTTTTTAATGGTTGGAATGATTTCAGTATAACTTCAGATTATTATTCCCTATGACCAGACGATGTGTAGTGTACAAAACCCATGATCGTCTGTCAAAGGTCAAGGTCACAATTCAAGGTCAAAGGTCAAGGATTTTCGTTTTGCTCCATAACTTCTAAACGCCTAAAAGGATTTTTTTAAAATTACTTTAGAGTTTTATTCTTCATGACCAGACAATGCATCACTTACATAAAACATGCTCGTCTGTCAAAGGTCAAGGTCACAATTCAAGTTCAAACGTTAAATATTTGCCTAAATCATAATTTTTTCAGGCATGGAGGGATTTTCCTATACCTGTAACTTAGAATTAGAAATGATCACCATCATTAGATGTCACGCGCAAGAACCAGGCCAATAATTTAGAGGTCAAGGTCACACTAAGAGGTCAAGATATTTGTCCAGGGCATATATTGTACTCTTTTTCTGCCTTTCTTTGGCAAGCTTATACTTTTGGGGCATACGTCACATCCTGTGAAAAGCCTGGTTTGTTGTATGTTTTGCCAATAATTATGAATTTTATTTTAAGTTGGGCTCTGTGGAGTCCCTGTGTGTCTCTCCTCATGGGCGTGATAGTCGAACTGCCACCCAGGCCCTGAAACTTCTCCAGTCTCAACATCGCACAGATCTCACCTTCGAAATCATTCAGACACACGGTAATGTTGTACGATGGCCTACGATGTCTAGTTTGTAATACCAGTCGCAACATTGAACAGATCTCACCTTCGAAATCATTCAGACTCACCGTAATGTTGTACGATGGACTGACTTGTGCTGCTCGTAATAGCTTCTATTTGTACAATTCTGAAAAGGCTTTATTGCCTATAGAAACTTAGGCAAATGTAATTATGTTGTTTCTAAATCTAAATAATCTATTTATTTAAACGAGTATCATTCAGACAAAGGAACAAATATGGTGTATTTAACTCATTGACATAATTTTAGTCACTCTCAGTAAAGACCATAACATTTTGTTTGCGTTTTGTTTTAACGCTATAGTCGGTATAAATGGAAGTAAGAATCGTTAGCAACGTGTAAGAATTGATTTAGGTAAATCAAACGATTTAAATACAGACAAAGATCACAATTTCCTATATTTTCTGTCAATCTCATTATCAACTAAATTTAAATCAACTTCACTTTTATCTGCTTTGTTGGTTGATTAGAATGTTGCCGTGTTAAGTGAAGATGTATCGTTTTCAATGCCTCTCATTGTCCCCTGTAGAGACCAGTGACACAGGAGAGGTGGAAGCAGTTGAGAGCACCGGGTCAGAGGTTCAGGTGGAGGTATGCAGGATCCCGGCCCACAGGGTCATCATAGCAACCAGGTGTCACTGGTTCAAGAGGGCGTTACTGAGTGGTATGAGGGAATCAATAGACAGGTGAAAAGCATTGTTGAAATCTTTGTTTTAAATTTGAAAAGGTGTTATATAAACATTTAGTATTAAAATATATAATATATAATATAATATTTTGTAGTACGTAGCACATTACAAATTGTTTACATGGCAAGAATTATTACAATTTTATTTCATAGTTCCATGATATTCTTTTGGACATTTCTTTCATAGATTTATTTTTGTGTTAACAATTTTAATTGATCATTAGACTTATATTAATGTTTTGGTGTATAACAAGCATTCTCAAGCTTTTTCTAAAGGACTGTATGTGTGTTGTGACCTCAGGAAGATAACTGTGCATGACGCGAGCCCCGGCCTGTTCAGGATGTTCCTGGTGTACCTGTACAGTGGCAGTCTCGAGATGAATGAGATGTCCACGGAGCAGATAGCGGACATGATGACCCTTGCTGATAGATACGATGTACATACCTAGCCATTGATGTGTCCGTGTTTTTTTTATATCAGAACCTCAGACACCACATCAATTGCAAAATAGTTTCATGCTTGTTAATAACAAGTATCTGGTCCTACACAAATGCTTGATAGAGCTCGCCCAAGGTGAACATTTTCTATAGCCTAATTTACCTTTCTGCATTAAAAATTTGTTTAAAAAAAGTTATGAGGCTCGTCGTGGGAAAACCGAACCTAATGCATGTGCATAAAGTGTCGTCCCGGATTAGTCTGTGCAGTCCGCACAGGCTAATCCAGGACGGCACTTTCTGCTTTTATGGTATTTTCTGTTTAGTTTAAACCTATTTATTTTAGCTCGATTGCATCGAAAGCCGAAGGCTTATAGAGACACTCTCGAGTCCGTTTCCTGGGTAGAACCAGTACTTGGTGTCTTTGGGGGAGATCTTGAGAACGCTCCCAGTAAGGTTCGAACCCGGGACCTCCCGATCGCTAGGCGGACATCATATCCACTACGCCACCGCGACCTATTTTCTGTTTCAAGGAAGTCTCTTCTAAACATAAATCCACTGTAGGCGGAAAGTGCCGTCCTGTATTAGCCTGTGCGGACTGCACAGACTAATCCGGGATGACACTTAATGCGCAAGCATTAAGTCCGGTTTTCCCATGACGCACCTCTTATATGATGTTAAGAAAATTAAGTTGTAGCCAAATTTGAATTTTTCAATTTTTGTCTGTGTTCCACAACTGTACAAGCCTAACTGTAGACATTTTTAGCTAGACTATTCACAGAATAGTTCGAGCTATACTACTCACTTGTTCCTCGGCGTCGGCGTAATGCTCTGGTTAAGGTTTGCATGCAACATGTCCATATCTCTGTAACTACTACAGATATTCAATTGAAACTTCACACGTGTTCGGGGTCATTATGTGAGGTCACTGACCAAGACCCATAACTCTGACCTGCAATTTAGCAGAATTATGCCCCTTTTTGTACTTAGAAAAATCAGGTTAAAGTTTGTGTGTATCAGCTCCATATCTCTATATCTACTACAGACATTTAACTGAAACTTCACACATGCCTTCAGGGTCATGATATAAGGTCACTGGTCAAGAACCATAACTGTGACCAGCATTTTAGCAGAATTATGCCCATTTTTGTACTGACAAATTCAGGTTAAAGTTTGCGTGCAACAACTCCATATCTCTATAACTCGAGAACGGATTGAGCTATTGTAATGAAACTTCATACATAGATAGCTTATAGCGAGGCCTCAATTGGGATTGCATATGGGGTGGGTGGGGTCAGGGTCAAGGTCTCTGTTACTAAAAATAGAAAAAGGTTTCCGCTCATTAACTTGAGAAAACATTAAGATATTTTAATGAAATTTCATACATAGATACCTTATATCGAGACCTCGCTTTGGATTGCATATGGGGTGGATGGGGTCAAGGTCAAGGTCACTGTTACTAAAAATAGAAAAACGGTTTCCGGTCAACATTTTTCATGTTTTTAGTGATAAAGGCCCATAACTCAGACAAAGCGGTTGAATAGTCTAGCGCGCTGTCCTGAGACAGCTCTTGTCTTTATACATTGTAATCCTAAGCTAACACAATGTGGATGGTTCATGATTTTCAGACTGTCTGCCTGCGTTCCAAGTGTGAGCACGCCTTGAGACACCACCTTGATGAGAACACAGTCTTCTATCTGCTGAGTCTGGCCGACCAACTCAACGCCAAAACACTCAAGGTACACATTCAGGCACTGGTTTTAAGTGGACTCGATTGTTGTTTTAGATGTAGGGTATAATCTTTCACATCTGGGGCACTTTTTGGAAAATGTGTATTTAATTCTCATATTGCATGTATTTTCCCATACTTTTTTACTTGTAACTTATAATTCACAGCTATTAGTTAATTTTTAGTTTTCATTGACTGCTTTGTCATATTTTATCATTCTGTTTATTGGCATTTATTGCCACTTTTATTATCTTCATTATTTTGTTCTCTTATTGACTTCATCATTACTTAACTGACTTTCAAGGCTGGTTTTATAATTTAACATCATTTCATTTGTAGACCTTTAGGTTTGTTTGACAGTGTTGTTATTTAATTAAGTTCCATCATTCATTTTGGACTTCACACTTTTCCTCACATTGTTCTGTCAACTTGTTTACAAAGCTCCTTATGGAAAACTTCAGTAAATTTCTTAATACCATGAAATGCATTTGTTCCACAGACTTTTATACTTTTAAGAACATTTTCATTTATATGTCTTTTACATTTAATAATGTAACACGTTTCTGAATTTACATGTTTGTTAACACAACCCCATGTATTTCACAGCAAGCATTTGATCTGAAAGTTTCACTGAAGTTCAATCTCAGTTAAATATTTCCTAAGGAGCTTTGTGATCACTAGTCCTGGGCCCGTACTCACATAGCTCCTTAGGGAAAACTTAAGTAAATTCCTTAAATTCATAAAATTCCTTAAGTCTCTGGCTGTTTCGTGTATAGGTCTTTTAACATTAAAATGTTGTAAACTTTTAAATATTGCTTATATGTTTAGCATTGCAGCCTTCTTTGTACAGAAATCATTGAATTTCACATAATAAATGTGATCTGAAATTTCCACTTAAGTACAGCTTAAGTTAAGATTTCCCTTAGGAGCTTTGTGATTTGCCCCCTCCCACAGGAGAGCTGCATGGCATTCATCTCAGAGAACCCGCTGTTGTCAACCAGCGAGGTGTTCCCAGATCTACCAGAGCACCTGCAGACGGAGGTGGAGGCTGTCACACTGTCAAAGTAGGTTACCTAGATTACTGTCACACTGTCAAAGTAGGCTACCTAGGCTACTGTCACACTGTCAAAGAATGTTTCATTAGTTACTGTCACACTGTCAAAGAATGTTTCATTAGTTACTGTCACACTGTCAAAGAATGTTTCACTAGTTACTGTCACACTGTCAAGGAATGTTTCATTAGTTACTGTCACACTGTCAAAGAAGGTTACCTAGGTTATTTCACATTGTCAGAGTAGGTTTCCTTGGTTACTGTCATACTGTCAAAGTAGGTTTCCTTGATTACTGTCACTTTGTCAAAGTTGGATTACCAAGGTTACTGTCACACTGTCAAAGTAGGTTTCCTTGGTTTCTGTCACTCTGTCAAAGTAGGATACCTAGGTTATTGTAACATTGTCAAAGTAGGTTTCCTTGATTACTGTCACACTGTCAAAGTGGGTTTCCTTGGTTACTGTCACACTGTCAAAGTAGGATTACCAAGGTTACTGACACATTGTCAAAGAAGGTTTCCTTGGTTACTGTCACATTGTCAAAGTAGGTTTCCTAGGTTACTGCCACACTGTCAAACTAGGTTACCTTTTTTGTTTGTCTGTTGGCATTCTTTGCCGTTTTTAACAGTATTTCAGTCATACACAGTATTTCAGTCATATCACGGCGGTCAGTTAACCTACTCACACTTTTCCTGGGCAAGCTTAGCCAATCTGAGCGGTTTACCAGTACTAAGTGCACATACCTATGCCAGTAACTAACAACTGTCCCACTTGATTGACAGTCTAGCCCTCTACCAACTGAGCTAGCCGGACCTGGCACTAGGTTACCTAGGTTACTGTCAAAGTAGTTTACCTAGGTTACCTAGGTAACTGTCACACTGTTAAAGTAGGTTACCTAGGTTGTTGTCATGCTGTCAGAGTAGGTTTCTTAGGTTACTGTCATGCTGTCAGAGTAGGTTTCTTAGGTTACTGTCATGCTGTCAGAGTAGGTTTCTTAGGTTACTGTCATGCTGTCAGAGTAGGTTTCTTAGGTTACTGTCATACTGTCAGATTAGGTTTCTTAGGCTACTGTCATGCTGTCAGAGTAGGTTTGTTAGGTTACTGTCATGCTGTCAGAGTAGGTTTCTTAGGTTACTGTCATGCTGTCAGAGTGGTCTTCTTAGGTTACTGTCATGCTGACAGAGTAGGTTTCTTAGGTTACTTTCATGCTGTCAAGGTAGGTATCTAGATTTCTGTAACAATATCAAGGTAGGTTTCCTAGGTTACTGTCACGCTAATTTACCTAGGTTACTGTCACACTTTCAAAGTATGTTACCTAGGTTACTGTCACACTGTCAAAGTAGGTCACAGGTTACTGTCACACTGTCAAAGTATGTTACCTTGGTTACTGTCACACTGTCAAAGTATTTTACATAGGTTATTGTCACACTGTCAAAGTAGGTTACATAGGTTACTGTCACACTGTTCCTTAGATTGCCTCTGGAAAGTAATTGTTCTGTACATTCAATGCAAAGTCAATAACATGGCAAAATTGTTCTTTTACATAAGGTGTTAGTAAGATAAAACAATTATTAATGTCTAGAGTTTTAGATTATTGAAAATATAATATAAATTGAATTGCTAAAATGAAATTTGATTCATTACCACGTAACCTGCTTTTGTAGTTAAGAATTGGTTGTTGGTTTTAAATTAGTACTTTGAAAAGGAATTCTAATATATTTGTACATTTTGACCAGTTTTGTGACACATGTTTTACTACCACTGACTGTGTACATGCTCTTGTGTTTGCGGTGTTGCAGACTTGGGGCCCAGGACCCGTCGAGTTCAGCCACGCCCAGTTCCAGCCTGTCAGAGCTGGAGGACGTAGCAGACAGGATGAATGTAAGTCACATGCTGTATCATTTATAGTAGTATAACAAAGTGCTGTAGACAGGATGAATGTAAGTCACATACGGTCACATTTATTACAGTACATGTATATCAGAGTGCTGCACCCTCTTTTTTGTGTGTTGCACCTTCCACCTTGTGACCTGCAAAATTCCAATGACAAATGAAATTACCATATTAAAAAATTAAAAACGTCAAGGAATACCCATTCCCTGGAGTTAAATTTAAAAACCCTTCATGAGAATTAAAAAAACAAATACTTATATGTGGCGCGTCATGAGAAAACAGGTCTTAATGCATGTGCGTAAAGTGTCGTCCCGGATCAGCCTGTGCAGTCCGCACAGGATGATCCAGGGCGGCACTTTCCGCCTAAAGTGGATTTATGGTTAGAAGAGACTTCCTTGAAACAGAAAATACCATAAAAGCGGAAAGTGCACATGCATTAAGACCGGTTTTCTCACGATGCAACACATATCATGAAGAAAGATTCTGACCTCAGTCATAATAGTACCAGTACCTTTAAGTTCCTGGGTGAAATATCATTAACAGTGAATGTAGTGCAAGACAACTGTGTTTTCACTTACAGTTGGAGTCACCTGCATCATCAGAGAGTTCTTCCGAGGACTGTCTGTCTGACTCCGCCCGCCTGCGGGAATGCGTGGATGGACTGCGGGAGATTGTTGGTGCAGACGTACCTGAACAGGAGCTTGTCAGCGTGTCCCTCGCAGCCGACTGTGATCTGAACCGTGCAATCAACTTCTTTTTCTCTTAACTTAGATGTATGTGATACACTTCAACTCCACTATGTAAAGAATCACTGGGTAATGCACATTTCTGTATGTGATACACTTCAACTCCACTATGTAAAGAATCACTGGGTAATGCACATTTCTGTATGTGATACACTTCAACTCCACTATGTAAGGAATCACTGGGTAATGCACATTTCTGTATGTGATACACTTCAACTCCACTATGTAAGGAATCACTGGGTAATGCACATTTCTGTATGTGATACACTTCAACTCCACTATGTAAGGAATCACTGGGTAATGCACATTTCTGCTACTGGTAGTCAGTCAGATGAATTCCATTCTCATGTAGCGAGGATTTATTATATTTGATCAGATTTTGGATTATGGCTGTGTTCGGAACGGCGAGCAGCATGCGTTAAAGATACAGACCGATGTTTTGAGCTGTACCTGCACCTGAAGCCAAGAGATGCTCAGACCTAACTTTATGGTTATGCTTCTTCAGATGAACAAACTTGACCACTGAAACAAATTAAGTTCAAAGTTACAAATTATCATTTCTTTTTATCATTACCAGCATTTGTGTGATCAAGGATGTTGCTAGAGAGACCCTTTCCCCAAAAAATTTCAGACGTGTTGTGGGAAAACGGGGTGTAATGCATGTGAGTAAAGTGTCATCCCCGATCGGCCTGTGCAGGCTAATCTGGGACGACACTTTCCGCTTTTATGGTATTTTCTGTTTCAAGAAAGTCTCTTCTAAACATAAATCCACTTTAGGCTGAAAGTGTCGTCCCAGATTAGCCTGTGCGGACTGCGGTAATTTTCAGGTCGTTTAAAGTTCGCGAAAATTACGAAAGAAGCATTTTTGCGTTTTAATGTTTGTGATTTTGTGTGAGCAAATTACATGTATTCAGGACGTTTTTTAAACACTTACTCACACTTTAATGCAAATGAACAAACAGAATATGTTGATAAACATATTTAAATGTTTTAAAACACAATAATACAAACCTTATTAAGGTTTAAATCTATGTTTTTAACAGGCTACCCAATTGTCAACAGTTTATAAAAGGGATTATACTCATTCATTACTGGTATGCATACTCTGATCAATCTTCCTGATGTGATAACATGAACTAATCCGTCTTATCAAAAAGTCCTGTAATTTCAACTTGCTTGATTATAATCGATTATAGTGTGAATCCAACTTGCTTGATTATTATCGATTATAGTGTGAAACCAATCAAGCACATGGCTGATAACTCGAGCGGTCAGCTTGCATGAAAGAATGCCACAAATTTAAAGCAATTGTTATTTTCACATTTCTATTGTGACCGCGAATAAAGTAAAAAGTAGTGAAAATTGTACGGCTGCTAAAAGTATTAGTTGTACAGTATTTTATATACAGTCCATACCCCACTTAGGGTCACTTAAGGAAGGCGGCCGTATTTTTATGCTCCCGGCATCTTGAAGTGGGAGGCATATAGTGATTGTCCTGTCCGTCCTTCCGTCTGTCCGTCCGTGACAAGGTATGATTTTACCGTTCCATCTAGCACTTACTACAACACTTGCATACTCACACAGTTGTTGCTTATGACCATTCTCTATCCACCCATATCACCCAACCTCACTTTGACCTTTACCTTGACCTAATTTGCACTTAGAATAATTCAAATGGGCTGTTTCTTGGTTAACTAGATTTTACTGTTTCGTTTAGCGCCAACACCACTTGCAACAACACTTGGATATTTACACAGTTGTTACTTATGACTGTTCCCAATCCATGCATATCACCCAACCTCACTTTGACCTTGACCTTGACCTAATTTGCACTTAAAATAATTCAAATGGGCTGTTTCTTGATTAATTAGATTTTACCGTTTCGTCTAGCACCAAGCCACCAACGCAGCTTGCTACAACACTTGGATACTTACACAGTTGTTGCTTATGACTATCTGAAATCCACCCAACCTCACTTTGACCTTGACCTTTACCGAATTTGACAAAGAAATGGGCTATCCAGCACCAATTGGGGGCATGTGTGTTTATCAAACACAGAATCTAGTTTTTTAGCTCACCTGAGCACGAAGTGCTGGGTGAGCTATTGATATAGGGGACCTCTCCGTCGTCGTCCGTATGCCGTCAACAATTTGGACCATTATCGCGATAAAGACTACATTTTTAGCTCGACTATTCGAAGAATAGATGAGCTTTCCTACTACCCCCTTTTCTGGTTAAAGTTTATATTCAAAAGTTTTGTAACTTCAAAACTACATAAGTTATTCACTTGAAACTTGGAACTAACCTTTGTCATCAACTTCAGTGTCAGGGGCAACATTCCCCATAACTCTGTTTTGTATTTTGACAGATTTATGCCCCTTTTTCACTTAGAATTTCTGGTTAAAGTTTATATTCAAAAGTTTTGTAACTTCATAACTACATAAGTTATTCACATGAAACTTGGAACTAACCTTTGTCATCAACTCCAGTGTCAGGGGCAACATTCCCCATAACTCTGTTTTGTATTTGACAGAGTTATGCCCCTTTTCACATAGATTATCAGGTTAAAGTTAATATTCAAAAGTTTTGTAAGTTCAATACTACAAAAACTATTCACTTAAAACTTGGAACTAACCTTTGTCATCAACTCCAGTATCAGGGTGAACATTCCCCATAACTCTATTTTGTATTTAGATAGAGCTATGTCCCTTTTTCACATAGATTTTCTGTTTAAAGTTTATATTCAAAAGTTTTGTAACTTCAAAACTACATAAGTTATTCACTTGAAAGTTGGAACTAACCTTTATCATCAACTCTAGTACCAGGGTCAACATTACCCATAACTATGTTTTGTATTTTGACTGAGTTATGCCCCCTTTTCACTTACATTTTCTGTTTAAAGTTTATATTCGAAAGTTTGGTAACTTCAAAACTTCGTAAGTTATTCACTTGAAACTTGGAACTAACCTTTGTCATCAACTCTAGTATGTATCAGAGGCAGCATTACCCATAACTATGTTTTGTATTTTGACAGAGTTATGCACACTTTTTATATAGATTTTGTGGTTAAAGTTTTTGTTCCAAAAATGTATCAACTATACAAGGCTTCACTTAAAAGTTTTGTAATTTAACAAATTTATGCCCCTTCCACTATCCAAAATATGTACGACTGAAACACTTCAAATAGTCGAGCGCGATGTCCTCTGACAGCTCATGTAATTGTCATTGCCAATTAAATTTGACAGAGGTTTATATGAATGTAAAGCAGTTTGTGTAGCAAAATAATTATACTAATAAAAATCTGTTGAAACCTTACACCTATGGGGGCGTATCCATACAGGTCCAAAGAAAAACCTTAACTTAAGCCATAAGTAACTTTTGAAATAAAACTTTCCTTGTGAAAATCAATACTTATGTTTGGAATTGTGTAAAAAAAAAAGGAAGCATCTTTTGATTCTATACCAGAATAAAACCTAGGTTTTACGCATGAGCTTTGTGGGTATGGGCGTTGATTTTGGTCATGTTTAGAGGTACTTACTTGTGTTTGTGAGGCACTTTAGAGTTATGTGCTCTTGTGCTGGAAACATTAGAGTTATGTGCTCTTGTGCTGGAAACAATCTGCAAAGTCATTTGACAGTGTTTCTTCTACTATCAAAATAGTGTGATGGGGTATACACAGTGAATGCTCTGGTTTAACTAAAATATTGTTTATTTTAAGGTATAAACATGTTTGTTTAAGCACGTAATTTGTGCAAAACAGTGAAAACACCTTGCTGTTATGCTCACGTCTTTGTTAGAAAACATGAATATGCCAATTATGGAAGTGGTCCTTATATGCTTGGCAAAAATGTAAATGTCTACATATCTTGTCATTAACTGTATTACTTGTTTTTAGCTCACCTGAGCACAAAGTGCTCATGGTGAGCGTTTGTGATCACCCATTGTCCGTCGTCCGTGTGTGTGTGTGTGTGCGTCCGTCGTCAACTTTTCACTCAAACGACATCTTCTCCTAAACCACTTGGCACATTTTTACCAAACTTCACAAGAATGATCATTGGGTGACCCTCTTTCAAAGTTGTTAAAATTGTTATGGTCCCCTGCATATGTAGGTCACCAGAGCTAAAATTACTTTTAAAAAATCTTCTCTGAAACCGCAAGGCCCAAAGGTTTCATATTTTGTATGTAACATCCTATAGTGGTCCTCTACAAAGAATGTTCAAATTATGGCCCTGGGGTCAAAACTGGCCAGGCCCCGGGGGTCACATGGTTTATATAGAATATATTGCAAAATGACTTTAAAAATCTTCTTCTCTGAAACCACAAGGCCCAGAGGTTTCATATTTGGTATGTAGCATCCTAGAGTGGTCCTCTACAAAGATTGTTCAAATGATGCCCCTGGGGTCAAAACTGGCCACGCCCCGGGGGTCACATGGTTTATATAGAATATATAGCAAAATGACTTTAAAAATCTTCTCCTCTGAAACCACAAGGCCCAAAGGTTTCATATTTGGTTTGTAACATCCTTTAGTGGTTCTTTACAAAGTTTTTTCAAATTAGCCCCTGTTGTCAAGACGGCCCCGCCCCGGGGGTCACATGGTTTATATAGAATATATAGCAAAATTACCTTAAAAATCTTCTGCTCTGAAACCACTAGGCCCAGAGGTTTCATATTTGGTATGTAACATCCTATAGTGGTCCTCTACAAAGATTGTTCAAATTATGCCCCAGGGGTCAAAACTGGCCATGCCCCGGGGGTCACATGGTTTATATAGACTTAAATAGCAAAATGACTTTAAACATCTTCTTCTCTGAAACCACAAGGTCCAGAGGTTTCATATTTGGTATGTAACATCCTATAGTGGTCCTCTACAAATATTATTCAATTTATGCTCCTAGGGTCAAAACTGGCCACGCCCCGGGGGTCACATGATTTATATACACTTCAATAGCAAAATGACTTTAAAAATCTTCTCCTCAGAAACCGCAAGGCCCAGAGGTTTCTTATTTGGTATGTAACACCATATAGTGGTCCTCTACAAAGATTATTCAAATTATGCCCCTGGGGTCAAAACTGGCTACGCCCCGGGGGTCACATGGTTTATATTAGCTTTAATAGCAAAATATCTTCAAAAATCTTCTCCTGAAACCGCAAGGCCCAGAGGTTTGGTATTTGGTATGTAACATCCTATAGTGGTCCACTACAAAGATTGTTCAAATTATGCCCCATGGGTCAAAACTGACTACACCCCAGGGGTCACATGGTTTATATAAAGTTATATATCAAAATTACTTTAAAATTCTTCTCCTCTGAAACCTCAAGGCCTAGAGGTTTCATATTTGGTATGTATATGTGGTCCTCTACAAATCTTGTTCAAATTATGCTCCTGGGGTCAAAACTGGTAACGGCCCGGGGTCACATGGTTTATATGGACTTAAATAGCAAAATGACTTGAAAAATCCTCTCTTCTGAAACGGCAATGCCCACAGTTTTCCTTTATGTAGTACGTAACATTGCATAGTGGTCCTCTCCAAAGATTGTTCAAATTATGCCCCTGGGGTAAAATCTGGCCACACCCCAAGGGGTCACATGGTTTATATAGACTTAAATATTAGAATGACTTTTAAAATCTTTACCTGAAACCGCAAGGTTTGTTCAAAATTGTTAAAATTATGCCCCTGGGATAAAAATAAGACACCTCGGGGATGCAAATTCCAAGTGGGTAACAAGGTCTCTGGTGAGCATCCTAGAGCCCTCAGGGCCCTCTTGTTAGTAACTTTTACTTGTACACATTCAGAAATTTTGTTAACTAGAAAGAAAGGTTCAGTATTTTTAGATCAGCTTTAATGTTTGACAGTTTAAATGGTGTATTATTGTTAATGTAAAGGTCTTTAATAAACAACTCTGTGTTGCTGTTAATTATTTTGAGACTACATGGTGGAAAAGATAGTTTGTATGCTTTTTTTTTACATTATTGTATTACATGTGTGTTGCAAACTGTACATCGTATCTGTATTAGACCTGGGTTTAAGTGAATATCAACATTGTAGTGGTTTTAAATCATTTATATATTTGTGTGTGTTGTTGCGTTACATAATTTATATAATCATATTATATTATACACATTAAGTTTTTTTTCCTATTTGTATTATAATGTTATAATGTTATTGAAATGTGATGCAAATAATGTTCAGGCCATATTACCTTTTTTAGGGCTGGTGCGTGTGTATGTGTTCTGTTAATGAAATTAATTGAGTGAACAATTTAACTGTTTCGCAACCCGACCCTACTGATTGAACCCCCCCCATCCCCCCTGACCCCGACCCCTAAAGTTTTTAGTGACGATTGTTTCCCTTGAAATCCATATTAATCCGATTTAGATAATTTTCAAAAAAAAAATTTGACCAACAACAAAGTTACGAAAAAACTCAATCCCGACCCTACCTAATTTTTTGAGAACGTTGCCTGTAACACACAATTGATTTTTTGGGCCTTAGTGTTATCACTGGCGGCTAAACACTGTTTCTCTAAGACAGCGCGTGTATGTTTCTTAACGAAACTTAAGCCACACAGCGTGGTTCATTTCCTGAATTTTAACATGATTTCGTTGAGAAAGTTTAAGAAATACATACAATTGATCTAAAGTCGAGATTTGATTGACAATGTGTTTAGCCATTCAGAAAGCTCGGACTTAATTGTTTGACGGACATGGCTCGTAAAAACATTCGTACACTCTCAACGGTTTTTGACGGACTTTATCCTAGGTAGGCGTGGTTATAAATCCTGTAACGTATCATAAATTGTACACAACAGATGGCCAATTTCAACGCATTTTGATGCGCTTTCATTGAGGAACATACACGTGCTGTCTTTGAGAAACACTGTTAGTTTATACGCGTCTGCCCCCAGTAGTTATAGATCTCGGTATTAATTGTGAGATGAAGTGACTCCACACATTTTCAGAATTTATTCGATTAATGCTGCCATGTGCAAGTCAATTCAACCCGCAAGACGAGGATGTCTAACAATCATAATTGCTGTTTCCATTCCAACCATACTGGGCCTTTTGCATTTATAATTATGCATGTATTTGACAGACACTATATCTCTTTGTGTTGGTCATTAATTCATTGTTCAACTAGTGATTTCTGTTACAATGTATATATGTTTATTCGGTTAAAATGTATCAACTTATAGATCAAATAATTTAATGTAGTGATGCCATTTCAAAAATTCAGTAAACTGTCTTTTATAGACCTTTCAGCATTTTGTCTTACTATTAATGGCAAAATTCATATTACGTTAGAATGGTAACGAACTCAATACTAGAACCAGACTGTTGACAAATACTAAAAATGCAAGATAGAAACATGTACGTTATTTTCTGGTACCAGTAACTTCAATAGTATTTAAAATGCCTTCTAGTTTATACACTTTTTCAATGTTGAGAACTGCAGTTGATTTTTTTGATTCCTGGTATTTCTCTAGAACTGGTCCTGATTAGACATAAAAGTTGTTGGTTTCTGCTTATCCGACCCCTAACCCCCCCCCCCCTAATTTTTTGTGCCAACCCTTAAAGTGTTTTGCCTATCGCTCATTAACTTTTTCAGACTTTCGGTAAAAAGAGCAGTTTTCGCTAATATGCGGGCTTTCTGTAATGATCAAACATTTCGAATTTGTCAGCATGAGACAGGTGCTCTTGGTAATGACATACCATAAGGTACAGTTTCTTTGATTACAGGCGTTTAAACATTTTACATGCAGTCCACTATGCCTAAACTGTATGGTAAATATGCCGCAATGAAAAAAAAAGTTATTTTTTACCTCCCCCTTGATTTTTTTGGAGACGTAAGCAGAAACCAACAATTAATTTTGTTTGGCCAGATGATATAGTCACGTATTATTGTAATTTCTACTCTGGCAATGACAACATGGGCTTTGAAAAATGCACCTTATTTTGATACATTTATATTTGTATTTATGTAAATGTTTGCGTCTCATTTCTTTGTGTTCATTAATGTTTTTTACTTGCACCAAATTTGTTTCATGTTATTTAGTAGTATAACATTTTATATATTGGTCAAATTCTTGTGTTAATGTATTTTTTAAGACTAATTGAAGATATAACCAATAGTTATAAACTCAGAGTAATTTCACTGTATTAAGTAGTTTTAGATCTTTTAATATATGTTGTCAAACTAGGGTAAAAACTTTAAAGCATTTTAAATACTGGTTAAATTTCCCTGACGGCCAAAAACTTTTATCTAGAATTTTACTTGTATTAGTTTATCAAATAAGAAAAAAAAGAAACAGACTGTTCCTGGGGTGGTGTTCACAAAGCATCTTAAGATAAATTTTATTATTTTCCTTAAATCGGTGAATTTCCTTAACTGTATTACTCCGTTTAAAAACGATGCAGAATGAAATAACATTTTAATGAGATCAGTATTAAATAGCTATTTGCCAAATATCAGCAACATACACATGAGTGAATTGAGTAAACAAATAAAATGTGCGTAAAGTGTCGTCCCTGATTAGCCTATGCAGTCCGCACAGGCTAATCCGGGATGGCACTTTCAGCTTTTGTGGTACATGTATTTTCTGTTTCAAGGAAGTCGCTTCTAAACTTAAATCCACTTTGGGCAAAAAGTGCCGTCCTGGATTAGCTTGTGCGGACTGCACAGGCTAATTTAGGACGACACTTTAAGCACATGCATTAAGACCGGTTTTCTCACGACGCGCCACAAATATATTAAAATTTAAACTTAAGTGAAAATATTTAGGAAATTACTTAAGATGCTTCATGAATACAGCCCCTGGCAGATATTCCCAGTGCCGGAGCTGAGCCTGTCTCTGAGTTATTAAATAGCTCACTGATAGTCAGATATATGTATGAGGCGCGTCGTGGGAAAACCGGGCCTATGCATGTGTGTAAAGTGTCATCCCGGATTAGCCTGTGCAGTCCGCACAGCCTAATCAGGGACGGCACTTTCGGCTTTTGTGGTATTTTCTGTTTCAATGAAGTGTCTTCTAATCATAAATCCACTAGGCGGAAAGTGTCGTCCCGAATTAGCCTGTGTGGACTGCACAGGCTAATCCGGGATGGCACTTTATGCACATGCATTAAGTCCGGTTTTCCCACGACGCGCCACGTATACAGTAAGTACCCGGTAGTTCATATCTTATTGGAGTATTCAACTTATATGTAATAGACTTAATATTCAAGATCATGCGACTAATTTGGCATAATTCTTCTGTCGTCTAGTCCTGTTGCTTTGTTCAAATATTACATTATTATGAAAATATTAAAGTTTATTATCATGTTATGGTTGCAGTTGTTGTTTTTGACACCAGTACAGTGTTGCTTTTGTTTAAAAATATATTTTAAGTTTAATAGAACTGTGTTGAACGTTGTGTTGAAATTTTCCACACAAAAATGTTAAAGTGTTTCATAGGTTGGCTTGCTTTATAATTTTTAAGCGGCAATGCAAATACATGCATTGACCTACTTAGAAAGTGCATATGAAATCATTGGACTGGAAACTCCTACTAGGAGCGGATCCGTTGTTTAGTGGTAACGCACTTACTTCACGCCCTAGGGGTCGCAGAATCGAGCCTCGATACACTCATACCTACTCAAACTTCTAATTTGTCTTTTACATAATACATTAAACCGAGTCGCACTAAAAGACCCAGGGTCGCCTCTTGGACGGGGCGTCCCCTGTATCTTGCACCATCCCCTGTAACCCAACTAGCAAGTCTTCTGTGGGTGATGGCCATGCAGAAGAGAATCCCGGTGCACTTGATGCACTGAACCCTCTGCTCGGACGTATCCCCAGCTACTTTGAGTATGTTGGCTTGTTTGGTGTCTACATATTCGTGAACATCACTGTGTTTTTACATGTCTATAATGTGTATAATACTGTAGTGCGTTATTATTCGAGTTACCGGACATCGCTCGGTGGTGGTATAGAGCAGGTTCAATGTCGCACTTCCCGTATTTGAAACCCCAGTTCGGACCGGTCAACAGCTGGTCAGTCTATCTGGTAAAGAGGTGTTTTCTGGACGTCCACGCCTGGTATGTAACTGATAAACAGCAATATATAATTGTCGTGCAAGTATTTCGCGTCCTGGTGATTAAGTGGTAGACACAACTTGAGTGGTTTGGTGGCACGGCATGTTGACAACTGCGACACTACGATTACTAAGAAGTAAAAAATAATTTGTTTCAGGTTACATGCCCCCAAAAATTAGGGTAGGTAGGTATAGGGTTTTATTTATTTATTATTATTTTTTGGTAACTGGTCAACTTGAAGATTCTAAAACTGAATAGATATTCAAAACATGTTCGAAATGTCATTGAACATTGTTTTGAAGTGAATGCTATCAAAACTATCAAAACAAAACACTTATTTAATACAAAAAACATCTAATTATTTGAATAAAGTAAATAAAACTTTAAAAAAAACATCTGACAAACTCAATAAAATGTTCTAGGGTCGGGGCGTTTTTGGGGTAGGTTGGGTAACCTCAAACAAACATTTTTTACGCCTAAACAATAGTACGACGGTTGGGAGAATTATTTCAATCTGTCTAAAGTCAGTTGATTTCTTTGAAAGAAAAAAGCAAAGATCTATCAATAAACAACAATGCGTGTTAATACATCTCTGCTATCAATTGAATTCACGTTGTTGTTTTTTCAAAGAAATCAAACCGTTATCAATTGTCTGCTAAAGCCCGGAGAGTTAACATAAACATCTAGCGAATTAAATCACGTGTCCACACACGTAGTGCTTATGAGTCCTTGGTGCTTGGACCGGTCACCTCTGGATGTCCCCGCTGTCACCCTATACACCATAACAAGTACCGCACCGCCAGAATTTGACAGAGACAGAATGCTAATGTCAAGAGTCAGCAACATCTTCACGGTAGATAGACATGTTAATGTGGCGCTTTATGTTTTTGTTTACGAACTTCTAACAAATATGACATAGCTATTAAACATTTATTCAAAACAAAACGAAACCCAACTCTGGATGTCTACTTAGAACATGACGTCATATCTGAACACGGTGAAGAAATTGCATTTATAACACACATTCGTAACAGGCTTAATATATATGTACTTTCGTTACCTGAACTGTAAAATAATGACAACACATACGAGACCGGGCTTAATGCATGTGCGTACAGTGTCGTCCCGGGACAGTATTTTCTGTTTCAAGGAAGTCTCATCTAAACATAAATGCACTGCAGGCGGAGAGTGCCATCCCGGATCAGCCTGTGCGGACTGCAGAGGCTGATCCGGGACGACACTTTACGCACATGCATTAAGTCCGGCTTTCCCACGACGCGCCTCAATTACTTTTTTACCATGATAATTATGAATTTTTTTCTGTATAAGTTATTTAAGGGTTGGTCAACTTCCAACAAAATGGAAGTATTATACATTTCTCTATTTCTGACACCGTAATGAAAGAATATACTTTCCAGTTTTGGGCATTAACCTTTAAACTCCTCCCTAACTTGGATTAATTTCCATTGATCGATAATCACAAACATATCACAAGCTTTACCACGTGTTCTGTTGTTTAAAATAGGTTAGCCGTTAAACACGTGATACTGGAGTACAATGATTGGATCAAATACTAGATTGATATGCATATGATTTACAAGATGAAGATAAAACAAACTACAGAGGGATTACATTAATTAATACCCTTGCAAAAAATATATTCCACAGTTCTTTTAAGCCGAATGACTAGATGGTCTGATAAACATGAAAAAAAAATTAACAAAAACCAATTCGGATTCCAAAAGGGCAAATCGACAGTGTATTGTTTTTCGTCCTACATTCTATCATTGCAAAAACAGTTAGTCAAAAACAGAAACTGTACTGCGCATTCGTGGACTTTGAAAAATGCTTTGATAAACTATAAAGAAGCTTTATATTCAAGAAACTTATTAGCGAAAATGTTAGTTCCAAATTTGTAAACGCAGTTAGAAGTATGTACAGTACCGTGAAAGCATGCGTTCGGTATAATTCTAATTTCTCTCCGTTCTTCGAGTCAAATATTGGAGCAATCAGAGTTCGACGTTGCTGTTCCTATTTTCGTAAACGATATTTTGCGTAATCTTAATGAAAATACAGACGTACGTTTTACCCTCGAAAAAAAAAACTATTTATTTTACTATTTCCAGACGACACTTTAACAATTTAACAATTTGACAATTTAACAAAAACAATTACTAGTACTGATAGAAGAATTATTCCTTAACAAAGCCAGTATTGACATACACTTTTTAGCTAAACTGAGCACGAAGTGCTCAGTTTAGTGCTCAAGGGTGAGCTATTGTGGTCAGTATGTGTCCGTCGTCCGTCGTCAACATTTTACTTCAAACAACTTCTTCTCTGAAACCACTGTGCGGATTTTATCTAAACCTGGCAGGAATGGTCCTGGGATTTGTCCTTTACCAAATTCCTTCAATTTATTAAAATATATAGAAAACTCTGGTTGCCATGGCAACCAAAAACCTTAAAAACTGGAGACCTTAAAAAAATAGTATTGTCAAAAACCACTGGCTGGATTTAAAAATAGTTTTCACAGAAATGCTCCTTGGGTGACCCTCTACCAAATCATTTTGATTCTTTAATAAACATGGCCGCCAAGGGGCGGGTCATTTTTCCTTATATGGCTACACTGAAAACTTTAAAAATCTTCTTGTCTGAAACCACTGGCTGGATTTCAAAATAAGTTTACAGAAATGTTCCCTGGGTGACCCTCTACCAAAATTCATTTAAATCGTTTTGATTCGTTGAAAAACATGGCCGCCGGTGGGCGGGGCAGTTTCCCTTATATGGCTATATTGAAAACTTCAAAAATCATCTTGTCAGAAACCACTGGCTGGATTTGGAAATGGTTTTCACATAAATGTCCTTAAGTGATACTCTACCGAATTCCTTGAAATCATTTTGATTTGTTAAAAACATGGCCGCCAGGGGGCGGGGCAGTTTTCCTTATATGGCTATATAAAAAACTTTAAAAAAAAAATTCTTGTCTGAAACCACTGGCTGGATTTCAAATTGCTCCACAGAATAGTTCTTTGGATGACCCTCTACCAAATACATGGATATCATTTTGATTCGTTAAAAAATAATGGCCGCCAGGGGACGGGACAGTTTTCCTTATATGGCTATGTTGAAAGCTTGAACAATCTTCTTCTTAAAATTAATTATGATGCTTTACACTCAGCTGTACGACCTAGGGCCATCTTGGCCCTCTTGTTTGTTAATATCAGGGTAAAACTTTTCGGCACTGCGACTTGTTGATTTGCTAACTGAAATCGAAACTTTGTCGGTAATTTTCTTGTTCTCGTCTACCACGCACAATAGATTATACAATACACCCCAAGTTTTAGTTGTTTCAACTTTATGAATTTTGTACGTATTTATTGATTTCAATAAACACGCTGAAAGTTAGAAACAGGTAATTCAAATCTTTACAGGGTCCCATTGTAAAACAGCAAAATCTATTGGCATCGTTCGCCACGTTTCTTTGATTCAGATATTGCGAGCCAGATCTCTTTGGAAAGATGTTCTCTCTCTGCTTTCAAAATTTAAAATAAAAAAAAATATATGTTAAGCTAAGAAAATTCATCTCCCTTGATTGTAGTCACACGTACGAAACACTCGCGATTTCAAAAAAAGCACATGCTGCCTATACGTAAACTGCTGAATATTAAAATTTCAAGTAATTCGGTGTCATAATACATCAAAATGCACAAAAGACGTGTCGTTTTTTCAGGAAATAACCAGTGTCCGATATGCGAAATGTCTCTTTTGACAGAAGAAAAAACGAACTATTTCATATACGGACAACTTTCAACGGGATCACCCTACTATTTACTGGTATCTAACCTTGAAACAAAACGTAATGATATACACAGATGATGACGCCATACGTCGACCGGTGTGTACACGACCAAATATGAAACACACCATGTTTACTAGTATCCGGTCAATAGGCGCTTGTTTTCACACTCAAACGCATTCTACTATTTTGTTCAAGCGCCTTAATGATCAAAATTGTAGATTATGAAAGTTGTGAGCGAAACAAAAAAACGAAATTTAAAGCAAGAAAAATTAACTAAATAAAAAATAATTACCACAGATTTTGCAATACATTTTTTGAGTAGTCGGCTTGTTTGTGGGTCGGTCGGTAAAGGGTAAACATACTTAATTTTAATTTAGGCCTCATACAAGTCATCTTTAATGATAAATAATTTATCAAAATACCTATATTTTGCTGCAAAATTAATAACATATATTAGTTCTGTTTAATGTATCTTGAAAGGAAGGCAGAGATATCTATTTCACATCCACTTCATACATATATTTTTCCTTCTTCTATATCATGTATTGAAGAACATCGGTGTAAATTCGTATTTTGTACTTTGAAATACAATCTTTAAATATTAGAATTTCTGTTTAAAAGTGTATTTTATATATTAAAATACAAGCAAAGGACTATATTTTTCATTCAATTGTATTTTGTATGTCGAAATACAATCTATGAATTCAAGAATATCAGTAGATGATGTACTATGTATTTAATATACAATTTTTCATTTACAATATTTGTATTTCTTATT
This sequence comes from Congeria kusceri, assembly GCA_027627225.1. Lineage (NCBI taxonomy): Eukaryota > Metazoa > Mollusca > Bivalvia > Myida > Dreissenidae > Congeria > Congeria kusceri. The sequence continues at coordinate 4,436,394 of CM051031.1, forward strand.
GTTTAGTGTATTATTCATTGCAATACATAAACAACATAGATCTATCGTTTATTCACACGAATTATTTATAATTTAACTTCTGTACATTTGTGTAGGTTATTTTGCAACGCCCCGCAAATTTATAAATTTTGAGCTCCGATCACAAAATAATTATCTGTATACCGCAATACTATATTCTAGATCTACATTATAACAGCACGATTTGAAGGTTTGCATTAATGGTCTTAGTATGAAGTTTTGACTAAATTTTGCCTTGAAACATCTCATAAACAGAATTTAATAAAATTCTAAAATTCTAAAATATTCAATCTATTTATAGATCTTATTCCTTCAGGTAATAGTTGTTTGCACTATCGCGTATACATTGTGGATCTCATTTGTTAATCCTTGTCAGATTATTCCATGTTTTCCATACTTTTCACACCAATTTTGTATAATAGGCTATAAGTATGCATTATGCTTTTTTATGCCAAATAAAGATTATGTTATGTTATGTTACATCCGTGGAAACGTCATACCGTTTAGCAAATGCAAACATTCTGCCGTATCACAATCTTTCGTTATCACTTTCATGTGCCACCAGATTTACCTACTTTTAAATTAGAACTCGGTGCCTACTTATATAAGTGGACAATACTAGGTTTACAACAAAAATCAAGAAACGAATTGGGTTTTAAATGAAATTCTTTATAAAAAAAAAAAAAACCACGCAGTCCACGAGGAAAGAGAGGGCTGGTATCAGGAATACATTTGCCCAAATAACGTTTAAATTAAATTGGCTTGTAGATAAACAGTATTTAAAATTAATTTAGATTGATTAATATAATATTTTCCGATACAGATTTACTCTGTTAAAAATGCCCATCAGTCGTGGTTTAGTATTACTTGTGTTAGATTTATTTATATTACAAACGACAACTTGTAATTGACGCTGTTGAACTATTAACGCGTTATGTATTAATTAGTTTTGTATGTTATTCAGTTATAATCGTATACTACTTGAATATTTTATTGATGTCTAACACATTTTAGAATAATTACAGGTGATTTTATTCATGTTTCAAAATACACTTGTATAAATGACATATTTAATTATTCGCTAGTCTTGCTGTTGGCAAGTAAATGGCGTAACAAAATAAATCATATTATGTTTACCATTCGATATTTCAGTTTTTGTAAAGTAAGTCAAGTAAAAACTCTTTATTTCACTCAGATCATGAAAACATGATAACATGAGGTACAAACATGGAATGAGTGTTAGGCTCTGATGTGATATAAGTCGCATGTTTGGTTGTTGATAGCTTAATTAGTTAAAGTGTACTTTCACTTAAAACGTTGTGCGTCAGACTTCAATTCGCCGAGTCCATGTATGAAACTCTTAAAAGTTTGGGTAATAGACTTTGGTCGGATTTTAGATCCCGGTAATACAGGTCCCCGGGCCATTTGATAGACATATAGCATCTCCCGCTGAGGGGATTTAGACAAATATGCTTGACTCCATGGTGGGGAAGTAGACCCCAAAACATAAAATTTGTCAAATTCCCCTGGGTCAGCCCGCCGCTCCCCCCCCCCCCCGGGGGAAAATATTGATAGATGCATAACGTATAATAATAAGCAATTGGAGTTAAAAATGTCATGGTAGGGCTGTCCAACTAGCGCAGTGGTTGGTACACTCGCTTCTCACCTAGGCGTCCCGGGTTCGCTTCCCAATCCCGGCGCATGTGAGTTTGGTTGGTGGTGTTACCATACTGGACAGGTAGGGTTTCCTCCGGGTACTCCGGTTTTCCCTCACAGCACACGACCACACCAAAATTAAAATATCATTCAGTAAAAAATAAATGGCTGGAAATTGCAGCTATGATGAAAAATTCGTACCAACTTTCGTGAGTCTCTAGTAAGTTAATTAGGTAGGAGTGCTGGGATACACTCCGGGTCCTCACATAATGCAGCCTCAGGCGTGGAAGGACCTCATAAACTAACTTCGAAACACACACACACACACACACACAATGTCATGGTATATTGTGTGTGTGTATATATATATATACACTTTTTAGTAGTTTTATCTATGTATTATTTGGACACTGTATACCCATGCATAATACTTTTAACTACAATTGCTTTTTTTTTTCCATTTTTCAATGTTATTAATGGAGATCTTTAAATGACCCATGAGTTCTGTTATAGCATGTTTGTTTGTTTTTAAATCTATATAAAAATCAAATTAAGATTAAAACTATAGTTTATAATAATGAAATGTTTATGAATATTGCATTGCCGTATACTATATTGAATTTTCTCAAACAAAACATACTAAGAGTCTTTAGAAATATCACCACAGGGTCCGTAATTAAGAAACATCTTAAGTTTATTTTAAACTTCAATGATATTTTTCACTTAAGTTCCAATTTTTGTTATGTAATATTTGTAAAACAACATATAAGTTTGTATATAACTTTACAGTTAAATAAACAATACACAATGCCCTTTAAATACGAAATAAACTGTTAATGAAAAGGGCTGATTGTAAGGTTAAGGATAAAACTTTACTTAATATGTTTCTGTAATACGGCCCCAGGTCACACACTATCGGGAGTGTTGTAGATTGATCCTGTTCCGCCGGAACGAACACCTGACAATGTTTTTAAATGCTGACCGGAAGCTGACGCTTTTCACTCCAAAGACAATCCAGTTCAGACAGGAATTCACCACTCCTAGACTGGCCAACCAGCTTTTGGTAATCAGGACTTTATGATCCCGCGAGGGGACCAGACTAAAGATGCAATATGGCGCCCAACAAACAATAAATAATCCTGAGATGATCAGCATATTGCGAGTCCTTCGAAGTTCTCGTTTCACTTTTCGTTCATAAAATCGTCTGCTCGTTTTTGTGAACTGGTTTAAACTGTTTCTGGCAATATGAACTAGAAATATAAAGAATGACGTACTTGAGATCACGCAAATGAGGGTAATAACGTTAAACACAGTCAAATATCCGCTGGGAAATACTGTGTTGGTGCGGCACTCAAATTGGTCACTATTCGCCGTTGGTAGGTTTGTGAAGAGAGGTGAGAAACCAAATATCCCCACGACAATCCACGCAACTACCATCATATAATATACCCGACGTTTAGTAAATAGGTTATGGTGATGAAAAGGGTTGACTATGGCGTCAAATCTCTCGAGCGACAATAAGAACAAGTTCACCACGGATGCCAGCACCGAGCTATACATGACACAGACATGCCAGAAACAGAACTGGACCGAACCGGCATGCCGCGTGGACGCCATACTGACGAGATTCATGGGGATCGCGACCAGCCCCACTAGAAGGTCCGCTAGTGCCAGGTTCCCCACCAGCACGAAGGCCGTCACGCGCCGGAGCGCCCGGTACTGCACGAGCGCCACGAGGATCACAGCGTTCCCGAACACCGCCGGTATGACCAGGATGGACTCGATGATGAAGAAGTACAGGTAGTAGGCGCGGACTAGCGTACGGACGTCGGAAAACTCATCTTCTTTGAATAGATCCGGCACTATAACCACTGACTCGGAATTATACGTTGTATTCCAATTCGAAACGAAGTTTGTTTGCATTTCGAGTGTCATTATCCTTACACGTTATTAATAACATCTTTCAAAAACACGTTTTCACGGTTCATTTTCGACTAAATATAGATTATAATATTTTCCCTAAGCTCTTAATTCAGCGCAAAAAAACAACACAAAGGGGAAATAAATAATACATCCAGAGTTCTATTCTTACATATTTGCGAAGAATCCTGTTTTGATTTACACGCACAACCTTTTTGTACGTTGCGACTGACAACCGAATAAACAACTCGTACGTTCGAGTACATAAATTCGCCTTGATAAAGTAGGATGCAATGCCTTCTACCACCACCTTGTCAACCGAGCGTTAATGCCCGGCAAGCGGACCGTTAATGTATGTGCTCATTAATTATAAAATTCTGGATATAGGTTTATGTTTAATATACAAAGTATTGTTTACTTGTGACACAATGAAAAATATACGTTTGTACGCATAAATCGGTCTTTTCAAACATAAACACAGAGCCGCCATGTGTATATGTATACATAGCACATGACTGAGATGGTGATAGTGAATACTATCAACACATGCATTTACTAGTTTTAGTGCCACTACAGCTTTTTCCCCAAGTAATATCGTATAATATAGAACTCTTTTCCACTATTTCAATACGCTCTTTCACCTATATATTTGCCATGCGCTGGTCCGATTGTCTGTCAAAATGACGGACTGCGCAGTCCGTATTTTCGTCCGTCGAACGGTCGAACGCAGTCGGACAACGCAGTCGGACAACGCAGTCACAAAACGGAGACATGGAATACTGACCTTAATCCGCAGTCCACAGATCAACCGCACATTTCGATGTTGACGGACGACCAACTCATGGTTAACGCACGGTCACCGTAAGTTGTTCGCACGGTCACCGAAAGACAGCAAGGGTATCTTGGCAGCAACAGCAAGGGTAACAACATTAGACAGCAAGGGTATCTTGGCAGCAACAACAAGGGTATCTTGGCAGCAACAGCAAGGGTATCTTGGCAGCAACAGCACAACAACATTAGACAGCAAGGGTATCTTGGCAGCAACAACAAGGGTATCTTGGCAGCAACAGCAAGGGTATCTTGGCAGCAACAGCACAACAAAATTAGACAGCAAGGGTATCTTGGCAGCAACAACAAGGGTATCTTGGCAGCAACAACAAGGGTATCTTGGCAGCAACAACAATGGTATCTTGGCAGCAACAACAATGGTATCTTTACAGCAACAACAATGGTATCTTGGCAGCAACAACAATGGTAACTTGGCAGCAACAACAATGGTATCTTGGCAGCAACAACACAACAACATTAGACAGCAAGGGTATCTTGGCAGCAACAACAAGGGTATCTTGGCAGCAACAACACAACAACATTAGACAGCAAGGGTATCTTGGCAGCAACAACACAACAATATTAGACAGCAAGGGTATCTTGGCAGCAACAACACAACAACATTAGACAGCAAGGGTATCTTGGCAGCAACAACACAACAACATTAGACAGCAAGGGTATCTTGGCAGCAATAACAAGGGTATCTTGGCAGCAACAACAAGGGTATCTTGGCAGCAACAACAAGGGTATCTTGGCAGCAACAGCACAACAACATTAGACAGCAAGGGTATCTTGGCAGCAACAACAAGGGTATCTTGGCAGCAACAGCAAGGGTATCTTGGCAGCAACAGCACAACAACATTAGACAGCAAGGGTATCTTGGCAGCAACAACAAGGGTATCTTGGCAGCAACAGCAAGGGTATCTTGGCAGCAACAGCACAACAAAATTAGACAGCAAGGGTATCTTGGCAGCAACAACAAGGGTATCTTGGCAGCAACAACAAGGGTATCTTGGCAGCAACAACAATGGTATCTTGGCAGCAACAACAATGGTATCTTGGCAGCAACAACAATGGTATCTTGGCAGCAACAACAATGGTAACTTGGCAGCAACAACAATGGTATCTTGGCAGCAACAACACAACAACATTAGACAGCAAGGGTATCTTGGCAGCAACAACAAGGGTATCTTGGCAGCAACAACACAACAACATTAGACAGCAAGGGTATCTTGGCAGCAACAACACAACAATATTAGACAGCAAGGGTATCTTGGCAGCAACAACACAACAACATTAGACAGCAAGGGTATCTTGGCAGCAACAACACAACAACATTAGACAGCAAGGGTATATTGGCAGCAATAACAAGGGTATCTTGGCAGCAACAACAAGGGTATCTTGGCAGCAACAACAAGGGTATCTTGGCAGCAACAACAATGGTATCTTGGCAGCAACAACAATGGTATCTTGGCAGCAACAGCAAGGGTATCTTGGCAGCAACAGCACAACAACATTAGACAGCAAGGGTATCTTGGCAGCAACAACAAGGGTATCTTGGCAGCAACAACACAACAACATTAGACAGCAAGGGTATCTTGGCAGCAACAGCACAACAACATTAGACAACAATGGTATCTTGGCAGCAACAACAAGGGTATCTTGGCAGCAACAGCAAGGGTATCTTGGCAGCAACAATAAGGGTATCTTGGCAGCAACAACACAACAACATAAGACAGCAAGGGTATCTTGGCAGCAACAACAAGGGTATCTTGGCAGCAACAGCAAGGGTATCTTGGCAGCAACAACACAACAACATTAGACAGCAAGGGTATCTTGGCAGCAACAACACAACAACATTAGACAGCAAGGGTATCTTGGCAGCAACAGCAAGGGTATCTTGGCAGCAACAGCAAGGGTATCTTGGCAGCAACAACAAGGGTATCTTGGCAGCAACAGCAAGGGTATCTTGGCAGCAACAACAAGGGTATCTTGGCAGCAACAACACAACAACATTAGACAGCAAGGGTATCTTGGCAGCAACAACAAGGGTATCTTGGCAGCAACTTCACAACAACATTAGACAGCAAGGGTATCTTGGCAGCAACAGCAAGGGTATCTTGGCAGCAACAGCAAGGGTATCTTGGCAGCAACAACAAGGGTATCTTGGCAGCAACAGCAAGGGTATCTTGGCAGCAACAACACAACAACCTTAGACAGCAAGGGTATCTTGGCAGCAACAACACAACAACATTAGACAGCAAGGGTATCTTGGCAGCAACAACACAACAACATTAGACAGCAAGGGTATCTTGGCAGCAACAGCAAGGGTATCTTGGCAGCAACAGCAAGGGTATCTTGGCAACAACAAAACAACAACATTCTTTACCGTAAAAATCCTACATGTATTGGTATTATTCATAACGTTGAATATGACATGTTCATCAGGAAGTTACTATTGTTATATTTTAATTGTTAATAAAAAGTTTTGTTTAAAGTAGCTTCAATATTGTAACAAACGTGAAATAAATAGAGATATAAAAAGTTACAGCATCGTGACAAAAGTGTGCAAATAATCTCAGATATTTATTTGAACCACGTGGTCCCCGTGAGGTAGCTTTGCAGTCGCCGTGCAATAACCACATTTGTCTTGCGATGACCGTACGGGTTCCGTTTCATTCTTGCGGCACCGGTTTGTTTATCGCAAGGGAGCCGTACGTGCTACGCAAATGAGACGTAAGGCTTCCGCAAGTGCACCGTGCGTTCTTTCGGCTGGAAAACTTGAAGCTTAAACCGCATGGTGGCCGTAGGTTGACCGCGCGTTGTCTGCACGGTTCCCGCACGGTAAGTGACTGAAGAACGGTCACCGCATCAACTTAAGCGCTTGCACCATTTGTTTGTTGTTGGCGGTGGTTGCAGCGACCTTGTGGTCGAGAAAAAAAACGCACGGATGCCGTGCGGTCACCGCAATATTTGACAAACATCTCGCCGTAAGCTCGCCGTACGTTCGCCGCAACCCGGTTGTGTCTGGCTGGTCAAAATGTCATTTAGAGAAAAGCGCATTTTTGTTGTCGTGTATCATACACAATAGTGTGTGTCATTATATAAATCGACTGTATGTGTGTACATATGCATGCTTGCTTGGTTGTTTGCCAGCAATTCGCTGTCTTCCTGTTGTTGTTATTTTGTGTTATTATTTCTGAGTGTACATTAATAATTTATTATTTCAATTAAAACATAAACCGGCATGTGAATAAAATGAAAGTATCAAATCATAATGTATTTGTTTATTTTTATAGAATTATCAGTATGTCTATTTTTCGCCGCCCCAGTGTTTGAAGGTAAGCTACGCCCAATACTATGGGCTGGCTATTTTTATCGAAAGTAAGCCTCGCCTCAGCGAATCAGTAAACGCCCCCATCAAGTTTAGTCTTAGTGAGTATGTATGCAAGCGTGGTACGTTCGTCCATCTGTCCTGGTGTCTGTCTGCCACAAAGTTTGTCCGCTCCATACCTTTTAACCACTTAAAAAAAAAAGGAATTCGATGAAATATGACAGTGATGTGTTTCAATAGATACTATTCGCCTAAATATCGTATTTACTGAATTGTTTCATATTTGTTTTGTATTTAGCAAATTAATAATATTCTTCATTTAATAAATTCCTTAGTATAAACAGATAAATAGATGAATTCTACGCGAAATGTACTTTCAACAAAAAAATTAGCTCGGACTCCAAAATTTGCATTTCGACAAAGGTAGTCTACAGTTAAATGCTTCCCGTTCACAGTCATTGATAAATGGTTAAATTGGGTCACTAACCAAGTTACGTAGAATCATGGACATATTATAATCCTAACATATTTATCTCGATTATTGTCGATGCAAGTTAAGGTGTTTATGTTTGACATATTTAAAATGTATAACTTTTTATATTACCATGAATTTAAACGAACAAAACGGGTCACGAAGCGAACCGGGAAGAAACATGGACATTTTAATCCTAACCTTTTCGTCTTTTTACCGCCGACTCATGTTAAGGTTATTTGTTGAGTGGCGCATGATTAATTATTTTATTACAATTATTTTTATTACTTATTGTATTATTCAGTTTGTCGTAATGATAATAATAACAAAGAGCAAAATGGAATTACAGTTTGTCGGTTCGGAGTACAGGTCCTAGCCATATCCGTCGGTTACATTCCAGAGACCTTATCAGAAAATTACACTAGATTTGGGATCAGACTCTATGGCCGAGTGATTAACGCGTTAGACTCCCACTCTGGCGGTCGGGCATCGATCCCCGTGAGACGCAGGATTTTTTTTCTCATATTTATTTATTTTATTTTTGTTTCACAGAATATAAGGGTTTGCTACTCCAGACGCTTTATTAATTGAAAAAGAAGAAATTTCTAAAATATAATATTATGTAGGTAACTTGCTTTAAGCATTTAAAAACATTACCGAACATTATCGCACAACACTTTTGCTAATACGGTTGAAAAGCTTGTAACACTGTCGTTGCATTTGTTACAATGTTAAATAGTTTTAATATTTAGCATATTGTTGGTTTTAAGGTTTTAAGTTGAGTTTTGTTTTACACTTTAACGCCATAGTTATTTCTTTTCGACAAATTAATCTACTGTCTTCCACACAGATTGTCCGGTGATTAAACTGATAACCATCATTTTTCACTATATGCCCGGTAGGTAGGCAAAGCGTAGTGTCGTCCTGGATTACCGTAATTACTCTATATGTTGGGACACTCTAAATGTCGGGACACCCTTAAAATACGATAAAATAATTATTTTTCATGACTCTTAATTTTGGGACACTTTGAAATTAGAATTTCTCCTGCTTCTAAATTTTGGGACAATGTTTTCCAAATTGGCAATTTAGTGTCAATTTCCGTGAAGTAGGCAAATAAAAATCGTCATCTAACTGTTATTTATCGGCACCGATAAATTGCAATGTATTAGCAGACTGTCAAAGTTGTGAATGTGCATATTCCATATTTCCGTATCTCATGACAGCTGACCCCATCAATGTGTCCCCATGTCTGCGCGTTATAAATTTCTCCCTGGGGCAACGATCTATATCCATGTGATTTGCTTGTTTTATGTTATAACTGTCATTGAATTTAACTTTTGATTTCTAATATTCAAAACTGTATACAGATTTTCGTTTAGACACATTCTCAATAAAGCTTTCGAATCTGTTCTGTTTAATTTAAACTTGTGTTGCTATAGACATTTGAATAGAGTGAGTTGTGCCCAATGTTACGCAATTGCGAACAACTGCAGTGCCTTCAGCGCTTTGATTATTATGCGTATTTATGTATTTGACAAAAACGCCTTGCGCTGTCATATAACGGGGTTGCGCACGTGCGAAATCGGCTTTTCATAATTTATCGGTATGCATCAATCTCGTTCACACAGTCGCAAAATACATTTGCTACATGTATACCCGAGCAATACTCGGTAATGTCCTTAATCACTTTTTTCACGAGGCAATTTGAAAGGAATTCAGCCTGCGGAAGATCAAATTTCGTCCTCGGGCTGTCTCTTGCGCGTTGCTTCGCAGCCATGCGTAAAGCGGAAAAATTTGCTGCCAAAACCAGCCGTTTGGCGGTCAGCTGTTGGAGAGAGCACGTGTTTGAAGGTTGTACGAGGAAATGCTGCGCTATTTGATCAAAGCCAAAGGTTAGAAAAACATCTCTACGTGGTATGTCAAACGTAGTTTATGCATTTAGTCTTTTGTAGCAGCTGTGCTGTATTTTATTAACCAGTTTAATTATTATGCCCCCTATCGAAGATGGCGGGGTATATTGGTTTGCCAATGTCGGTCGGTCTGTCGGTAGACCACTCTCGTTTCAACAGTTTTATCTGGCCTTCACCAAACTTCATTAAAATGTTTGCGGGCATAATATCTAGGTCAAGTTCGATAATCAGCCAAATCACTCCAGGAATTTGTGGAGTTATAGCCCTTGAATTATCTGAAATTGGTCTTTTTAGTCGTTTTCGCTCTCTAAGTCCAACAGTTTGCATCCAATCTTCACCAAACTTTATGAAAATGTTTGTAATAATAATATCCAGGCCAAGTTTGATAATCAGCCAAAGTGCCCCAGGAATTGTTGAGTTATGGCCCTTGAATTGTCTAAAGTTAACCTTTTTAGCCATTTCCGCTCCTCTAAGTCCAGTAGTTTTAATCTTCACCAAACTTCATGTAAATGGTTGTAATAATATCTAGGTAAAGATTGATAATCAGCCAAATCACTTCAACATTTTGGAGTTATTGCCCTTGAATTGTCTGAAATTGGCCATTTTAGCGGTTTCAGCTCTAAAAGTCCACCAGTTTTCATCCGATCTTCACCAACTTCATCAACATGTTTGTGGGCATAATATCTTGGCCAAGTTTATTTCTCAGCCAAATTGCCTCATAAATCGTGAAGTTATGGCCCCTGAATTATCTTAAATTGGCCGTTTTAGCAGTTTCTGTTCTCTAAGTCCAACAGTTCATAGCCGATCTTCACCGAATTTGGTGAAAATCTTTGTGGGCGTGTTATCTCGCTTAAGTTTGATAATAAACCAAATCGTCCCAGTCACTGTGGAGTTATGGCCCTTGATTATCTAAAATTAGCCTGTGTTGCTTTTTTAACCTAGTGGGGGTATAAATGTTTTACAAACAGCTCGTGTTAATCATAAGCTGCATAATCTTCGGATAAGAGTCAGCACTTGTTTTCAGTAGGTGTTCTTCATTTCTGACACATCTATTTAGGGTTATTTTTATTTTATGATATTCAAATTACTATATATATTTGAATAACTGTCGTGTAGAGTGTATTTATGTACATTAATATTTTTATTCCATCAGCATCAAACATGCAGTTTATACATTCATATTATTCAAGGGCATTGGGGGCTATGCTCTTGGGAAAAAAACACGTGATTACATTGAATATTGAACCACAACATGGGCAAATTTAGAGGTCCCCCTTTGCCCGTTCCGGGGTAATAGTGGGTCAGTGTGACCCTTAAATTGTCCACAAATGATTGTCATGGAAACCATCTACATATTTGTGTCTTAGTGATGCATATTTACCAATGATGCAAAATCAGCTGTCTTTGATGCAAATTTGTCTGCCAGCCATATGACCAGTCCAGAGATTTTAAAATGCACATTTCTGCAGAGTGAAAATGTGAACATTCTGTATCTACAAGTAGTTGTCATGGAAACCTATTTGGAGGGGATGATCCACCATAGTACTAAAAACATCAGGAGCTTTCGTCATGGAGATGTTAGCGGAATGATGCCGGATGACAGAAGACATTTTTTACAGGTAAGATTATTTCTGTATTTGGCCTGTTGTCCAGTTTCGAAAGCAATTTCAAATCAGATAGTAGTGAAAATCTTTGCATTTATTATTACTATGTCAAAAATTCATTCTCCATTTTTGTTTATCTTCTGAATTCTGAACATTTTGAAAATCACATATGGAAGAAAGCTATTTGGGTTCGAAAACTGGACCTGTGGCCTTTTACATGACTTATTTGTTGAATATTTAACAAAGTGTGTTGTGTTTTAGCTCATCTGAGCTCTTAAGTGCTCAAGCTTGAGCCATATTGTGGTCAGTGGTTGTCCATTGTGTATTGTTGAGTAGTCTGATGTCTACCATTTAAAACATAGTCCTGTTTTGATCACTTTATTACTTATTGCTCAAGTTTGAGCCATATTCCTGTCATTGGTTGTCTGTCATATACTTTCCTCCAATGCCCTCAATGTACTGTGAACAATTTTCATCTAAAACTGCTTGGTGTAAGTAGACAAAAAATAAATCTCCCCCCCCCCCCCCCCCCAGCAAAGATGGCGGTGTATATTGGTTTGATAATTTCGATAGGTCTGTTGGTCGTTAGACCACTTCGTTTTCACTCTCCAGGTTCAACAGTTTTCATCCGATCTTCACCAAACCTCATGAAAATGTTTGTGGGCATAATATCTCAGCCATATTTGATAATCAACCAAATCGCACCAGGAATTGTTTAGTTATGACCGTTGAATTATCGAAAATTGGCCTATTTAGCCGTTTCCAACAGTTTTCACCCGATCTTCATCAAACATAAAGAAAATGTTTGTGGGTATTATATCTTGGCCAATGTTGATAATTAGCCAAATCGCCCAAGAAATTGTGGAGTTATTGCACTATAATTGTCTAAAATTGGTCTTTTTAGCCGTTTCAGCTCTCCAACTCGTAACATTTTTTATCAAATCTTCACCAAACTTGATGAACATCTTTGCGGGCATAATATCTTGGTCAAGTTTGATAAGGCGTACAAAAAATATGTTTGTTTCAGGTAACCCGACCTACCCTAAAAGAATGCCCCGACCCTATAACATTTTATTGGGTTTGTCAGATTGATTTGTGTTTTATTTACCTTTTTCAATAATTAAATGTTTTTTGGATAAATAAGTGTTTTGTTTTGATAGTATCCACTTATAAACAATGTTTAAGGATAGTACTGATATGTTTTGAATATTTATTCAGTTTTAGAATCTTTAAGTTGACCATTTACCTACCCTAATTTTTTGGGCATGTTTCCTGAAACAAACATATTTTTTTTACGCCTAATCAACCAAATTGCCGTAGCCACTGTGGAGTTATGGCTCTTGAATTATCTAAAATTAGCCTTTTTAGCTGTTTTTGCTCTCTAAGTCCAACATGTTTCATCTGATCTACATCAAAGTTCATACAATTCTCCGAGGTCATAATATCTTATCCAAGTTCGTCTCAGGAACAGCAGAGTTGTGGCCCCTGAATTATCTAAGATTGACCTTTTTTTGCAGTTTACGCTCTCTGTGTCCAACAGTTCTCATCCAATTATCACCAAACTTGGTGTTTTAAAGATTGCTTTTAACCTAGAGGGGGCATAACTGTTTTACAAACAGCTCTTGTTTAGATATTATTTTCATTGTCCTTTAAATTTTTGTTATGCCCCCGAAGGTGGGCCTATTAAAATCGAACCGCCCGTCTGTCTGTCCATTAGGCCATCCTTAAAAAATGGTATGTTTGCGGTAACGCGACCGACTCACGAAATTGGGCCTGACTCACAAGTGTTTATAGGCGGCCTTGATGCAAAATTGTTTGTTTATTTGAAAATATTAGTTACGGTAGAATGCTTTTAACGAGGACGAATTTTTAATTTTTTCTCCCAAAATGATCCTTTTTTTAAATGTGCGTGTTCTTGAATTCACGTCTTTGTCATGACGCGAATTCAAAACTTAAAATATATTGTCCATGTATGAAATTTTATATCGACTACCACTAGCGTAATCCTACCATTAAAATCAATAATGTTTTCTACTGGATCAACTTATCCTATCTATTATTAATTGATTATAAATGTACATGTAATTCTTTAAACTAGCATCGCAAGTGTTTTTGTTATGGGTAAGCGTGAAAAAGGACAATGCACAGTAACACTAGGTTATTTTCATACATTTCCACACCTTTTCAGGTTTGTCACACATTTATTCGTGCTGGTTTTGAGTTCGCGAGGAAACAAAATAGCGAATATTGGCGAAAATAAAACCAGCGCGAATGAAACCAGTTCTACAGTATATATTTATCATATTTTGTTCGTAATTGTAAAAGGGTTTCAACCTGTTACGCGGAATGCAAAAACAAAATAACGCTGAAGAAATAACTGATTTTTATGTAACATGCATTGTGACTGTGACTGACGTAAGCCTACTGTATTTAAGTGTGAGCATATTTTTATATGATAAACACTGCCTTTTAATGTTACTATTATCAAGGGCGTATGCAAGGGGGTGGCAGGGGCGGCGGCCGCCACCCCAATATTGCGGCAAGTGATCATCATGTATAAATTATGCTGGCCCTTCTCGGAAATTGGAAAATCGAACCTCCCCTGTTGTTGTTTAAAGTCGGTTATGCTGGTCCCTAATCCGTGGCGATCAACGACCCTTGTGTCATAAATCTCATAAATCATAACATTTATAATGATTGGTGCAGTAAAGCACCTCTATGTATCTCGTTTAGGCTACTTATTAAGGTACACGGTATGTGTTATAAATAATATTCAGAAAACATTATTTTGGGCAATTTTAAGAGGATTTTAAAAACATGCTAATGATATTAATAATTCTATAATAGCTATAATTCAAATATTCAATTCAAATTTCAAGAAGACATAATTCATGTTCCATTCTGTTATTGTCATGAAATTTGAATGTATCAAATCAGCCAGCTAATTTCAACTAAGGCGTAAAAAAAATATGTTTGTTTCAGGTAACCCGACCTACCCTAAAAAAATGCCCCGACCCTTGCGCGGATTTCGCAAATGTACACAGCTGCACAACCTTAATGTGTAGATGATGGTAAAGGAAGGAATTTTGAATGCGACAAATTTTGGCAGCATTATGGCCCATTGACATTTTTTAACACTATGTTTACTTCATGAACTTTTGTGGACTCAACTCCTCTTTAACGGCTGGGGGGATTTCGCTCAGACTTTCACAGCTGAACAACCTTAATGTATAGGTGATTGTAAAGGACGGAATTTTGGCAGAATTATGGCCCTTTGACGTTTTTTGGCGTAGCTGTTTAACCCAACTTTTGACCTTTCTAAACATCCAATCAAATGTTGCGAAAATTTCCCGCCAGTAGTCCCGAATTAATAAATCCTAACACTGCATCGGCTGATTTGAACAAATACCCCACTACACTGGTCATACGCGTCGGTGCTTCATCTCATAAAATATAGAGGACAGATTCATAGCAGGTTTGGAATACTGATGGAATATTCAATAATGGAATAACACATTTCACACAAAATGAAAGCTTTCGTAAATAAGATACACTATTGTAATATTTTACACGTTATTTACATGTTAATAAGCAATACATTTGTTGTTTTGCAACGACGTAAATAAATACACCTAATAAATAAGTGTGTTTTCTTTATATTCGCACACAGTAGGCACAGCGACTCTATAAATAGCAAGTGTATCTAAGACAATTTGCCCGCCACATGGATCACACCGTAGATCCGGCTCCAGCTCAGCGAATGCACCAATGTTCAGCGAAAGCGACAAAACAAAGACAGTAGTTATATAATATACCTTGGTTTCTTGTTGTAATTGTTTAACTTTCTAAATTTTTCATTAAGATAATTACCTATGGTTGTCAGAGTCAATAAAGAGTGTGCACAGAAAAGTTCACAATAAAAACTTTGTACTTTTTAGCTCACCTGAGCATGTAGTGCTCGGTGAGCTATTGGTATAGGCGAGCTCTCCGGCGTCGTCCGTCGTCCATCGTCCGTGTGCCTTCAACAGTTTGGACCGTTATCGCGATAAAGTCTACATTTTTAGCTCACCTGAGCACAACCTGCTCATGGTGAGCTTTTGTGATCGCCTTTTGTCCGTCGTGCGCCGTGAATCGTTCGTCATCAACATGTACCTTGTGAACACTCTAGAGGCCACATTTATTGGCCAATCTTAATGAAAATTGGTCAGAATATTTGTCCCAATGATATCTCGGCCGATTTTGAAACTGGATCATGTGGGGTCAAAAACTAGGTCACTAGGTCAAATAAAGAAAAAGCTTGTGAACACTCTAGAAGTCACATTTTTTACCCAATCAACAGGAAACTTGCTCAGAATATTTGTTCTAATAATATCTTAGCTGAGTTCGAAAATGGATCGGATCCGTTGAAAAACAGCGGCCAGGTGGCGGGGCAGTTTTCTTTATGTAGCTATAGAAAAAGCTTGTGAACACTCTAGAAGTCAAAATTTTTGCCCAATCAGCATAAAACTTGCTCAGAACCTTTGTTGTTATAATATCTCGGCCGAATTCGAAAATAGTTCCGCTCCATTGAAAAACATGGCCGCCAGGGGTGGGGCAGTTTTCCTTATATGGCTATAGAAAAAGCTTGTGAACATTCTAGAAGTCACATTTTTTTGCCTAATCAAACTTGCTCAGAACATATGTCCCAATGATATCTCGGCCGAGTTCGAATCTGGGTCGTGTGGGATCAAAAACTAGGTCTCTAGGTCAAGTTGAAGAAAAAGCTTGTTAACACTCTAGAAGTCACATTTTTTGCCCAATCTTCATGAAACTTGGTCAGAACATTTGTCTTAATGATATCTCGGTCGAGCTCGAATCTGGGTCATGTAGAGTCAAAAACTAGGTCACTAAGTCAAATTGAAGAAAAATCTTGTTAACACTCTCAAAGACACATGTTTTGCCCAATCTTCATGAAACTTGGTCAGAACATTTGTCTTAAACTTGTATTTTGGTGCAGCTTTTTCCGACATTAGCTGAGTTATGGCCCTTTTTTTAGCAAAAAATGACATTTTTGGGCTTGTGTCATGTGTAACTCAAAAAGTATTATTGCTAGAGTGATGAAACTTTATTAACATATTAATCAGCATGTGAACTTGTGCACCTGGGTATTTTGGTGCAGTTTTTTCTGCTGTCAGTAGAGTTATGACCTTTTTTTTGCAAAAAATGACATTGTTGGATTTGCGTCGCATGTAACTCAAAAAGTATAACTGCTAGAGTGATGAAACTTTATAATCAGTTCTCATGTGAGCGCTTTGGGCCATCATGGCCCGCATGTTATTACATATCAATTAATTCAAAAATCGTGTCAAATCAATGACTTGTTTCGAGTTTGAACATATATGTTTAAAATTAACAGCATTATACAGTGATGTGGTGTACACAAATTTGGCACCAATTCACTACGATTTCGCATTTCTCTCGGTACCAATGGACAGCAAAATAGAGATTTATCAAGAAACTAGGTTTTTGACACAACACCAGATCATCAAATGCATGTCTGTTCGATCTCAAAAAATTATATCTCGCTTTATTTTATTCGAGAGACATGCATGTTCGTCTTTACGTCCGCCTGTTCTTTCAGTTATGTTTAATATGTTATGCGCGTTTCCGCTACACACGTATTTGATATTAAATAGATCAAGAACATCAGTCTATCAACATGAGAACATTTATAACTGACTACCTTCAAACGTATATATCAAGAATTATTTGCATAAATCCTTAATAGTGATCCAGTTCGTAACGACATCAATTGGGTAGCAATGCAAGTTATAATATTGTTTGCATTGCATTTATTAAAAGTTACTGTTAATCAGTGTTGGAAAATATTGATTTTGGGCCATGCTTTTGTAAGTCTAACAACCTCGTTCCATAGTGAATATCATGAAACAAAACACACGTACATGTTTATGAGCTGTCCAGTTAAATGTGGTATGCAATATTTTCTTCCGTCAAACTGAACGAATGGGTGAACATGTCTCTTAAACAAAATATTTAAAACAACATACATTTGTAATGAACTAATGACTCAAGTCAAGTGATGCCTACTTTGTGCCAAATCCTTAAGTTTCGTAATAAACTTAAATTTCGCTGACGAGTGGTGTCGGGAAATAATATGAAATCGATAGAAGTTTTGAACATCCATCCACTTTATCACCTTATATCTTTCTTATAAATACATAAATCAAGCTGACTTCTGCGCATACATGGTGTGATTGCTAATGAAACATTTCAAATAAAAAGTTAACCGATTTAGATCTTTGAAAACTAAGCTATTTATTGAGAAAAAGATATTTAAACTGAAAAATAGTCATCCATTTGACGCGCTTTTCGACTTAAACTTGCATGTATGGGTTCTTAATGATGAAAATGTCTGTGTCAACTCTTTATTGTCTTCGGCATCCATGTGTGACAGGAAGAATTAACAAAACCAAAAAAATTACAAACTAAGGTATATGTGACCACTATATTTATTCCATCGATTTTGCTGAACAGTGGTGCATTCGCTGATCAGGAGGCAGTTCTACGGTGTGATAATAGGGAACATTACAAATGGTGCATTCGCTGATCAGGAGGCAGTTCTTTGTTAGGGTCTTTGGCACTAACAAACCAAACAAATACCGGTTTTACTTAAACGACCAGCCCCTGGAAATAGTTAAAGAATATAAATATTTAGGAGTAGTCTTTACTCCATCAGGTAGTTTTCTCCAATGTAAAAAGCATCTAATAGAACAGGCCAATAAAGCAATCTTTAATTTGCTTACACGAATTAACAATTTAGACTTACACATTGATTTACAACTCAAATTATTTGACCATGCCGTATTACCAATCTTAACATACGGCTGCGAAATTTGGGGATACGAAAATTCAGATATTATCGAAAAGTTTCACTGTAATTTCTTGCGCAGAATCACTAAAACTAAACTGTCAACCCCCAAATATTGCCTATGCGCTGAATTGGGCCGATATCCTTAGACATTGTGATCAAAACGCGAATGATACACTTTTGGAACAAGACTGTATTGGAAAAAAAAGATAAATATCTTACTTGATGTATAAATATACGATGAATTCTAACTTAAACTTTAAATGGACACAATGTATAACTAACATTTTAAATTCCACCGGCCTTACGTATATTTTGTTACAACAAGAAAACATTACTTCCAAAACCATCCATTTTCAAGTTAAAAAAGCCCTAATTGACCAATTTATACAGTACTGGGGTTCACAATTAGATGCGTCATCCAAAGACCAAATGTATTCCCTTTTCAAAGATAATACCAAATTTGAAAACTATATGTGTATACTACCAGAATCTTTAAGACTAAGTATGCTGCACTTTCGTACGGGGAATCACCGACTCCCAGTAGAGACTGCCCGCTTCTCACAATCGTACATCCCTCATGAAAACCGTTAATGCACTCTTTGTAACAAAAATGACATCGGTGACGAAATGCACTATCTCATTATATGCCCATTTTTTTCAAGCAAAAAGAGTAAAACATATCCCACGTAAATATTGGTCACCCCGAATGTCATTAAATTCAAAGAGCTGATGTGCGTCAACAGTCCTATGGCACTACGAAATACGGCACAATTTATGAAACATCATAAATTTTTTCAAGCGTGCATAGACACGTTAGACATATATGACCCGAATAACGAAAACAAGTTGTTTAATCCAGTTAACCATCTATAAACCGTTATCCGTTGCAAAAGTAATAGTTACTATATTATAAAATAGATATACTTACTGTCGCACGATATATCCAGGTATAACCACAATTTAATCCGTTACAGATTTATTAACCTAGATCCAATAGAATTCACTAATTGTCCAAACCTGCACACGTTACGTACGGCCACGCGCTATTTCAGTACTCAATCACAAAACTGTCAATGAAATTCTTTCTCCGGCGACCGACCAATCAAACGGTTCCATCCGTTCCTACACTTGGGGATCTAAATGGTACACAACTTGAAAAACTCAATTCTTGCTGCAATTAAATAAATAAAATATAGGTGTATAAAGCTATATACTAATCACACCACGACAAATACATATGTCCCATCTTAGCTGAGTTGAAAATAGCATTATCTAAATTATAGAGATATAAAACACATTTATTAACTGTTACACTGGTATAATTTAACCCCTACGTTACCCTCCCATAACTTTATTTCGATGGGCATGTGACCTACATGCATGGGGTGCCCATAAACTAGCCTTTACTAATTACGTTATAATCTACCTTTTAGACTAACACCCACGCATGATAGTTGACATAAAAAGAAAGGCTCCCCTCGTCTCTTGTGCTTCGATATAACATAACTATATTTAGTGGGTTTTTTTTCTTCCTGGTACCCTACGGCCTACGCATTTACATATTTACACTATATAACATACTATGTGTTTGTTCTATTTAACATGTTGGCCGAAAGTTAATTTTTTGGGAGTACACGTAAACAACCACACAAAAGTTTTGTTGTTGATTTTTCCTTTTCTTAAACGCTTTACTGCCTACTGGTCAAATCGATTTTATCTCATACTTTATCTTCTTTATATAATTATACGTTGAATTATTAATTTATTCGATAACGCGTGCATTTACTTGCTAACAATATTCATAAATAATAAGCATTTGTTGTGAGTTTTATGTCGAAAATTAACTAATGGGATCACATTTAAACGGATGCTCTAACAAAATGTTGTTTTTACTTATGTATATTTCTCTTTTCTAATTATCAACCGAATTGTTGCTTTGTCTAGCTGTTTCCAGTAATTTATAAATACAACCTCCTTATCCATTACAGATTGCTTATTCTTTTATATTAGTTTACATTTAAAGAAATATAGTTAAACACACCAGACCATCTTCCCCCATAAACTTATCTCTTAAATTGTTTTGATTTTCTGATGTTTTGTGAAATTGTTATCTATGAATTATATGCTCACCTGTTGTCACAATATATGTATTTTCCATATCCATTACAGATTGCTTATTCTTTTATATTAGTTTACATTTTAAGAAATATAGTTAAACACACCAGTCCACCTGCCCCTATAAACTTATCTCGTACATTTTTTTCTGATGTTTTGTGAAATTGTTATCTGTGAATTATATGCTCACCTGTTGTCACAATATATGTATTATGAATCATGTGACCTGTGAAACTAATAAAGATCTGTTTTGTTCTGTTCTACAGTGTGATAATAGGGAACATTAAAAATAGCTCAATGCCCCCACGGCATATATTCACCTGGTATTCGAGAAGGAAATGCGCGTCGCCAATCATTCTAAAAATATCGCGCATGGAAGTGGCAGGTATTAGTTGTGCTAATATACACTTGTAACAAGCGTCCAGGGAATCATAGACAATAATATTAACAAGAGCTGTCAACTTTTGATTTGCCCGACAAATCATAAAATATATATGTTTATGTTAACATGAATTATTTACGTTATTCTGGTAACACTAGTGAAACAAATTAAGGCGGTATGATCGGCTTATTGTAGGGGCAATAAATACACCGATGGAATTTGTTGAAAACATTGGGATTTTTCATAGTTTCGTGATTACAAAGAGGCTTTCTAATTACAGCCCCAGGATAATATGAGTTCATTGTTTTATTCACTCTATCATGCATATTTACTTTTATTTAATGTAGCATTTGTTTAATTTGCCATTATATTTTTAAGTACCCGCCGCGAAGCGAGAGGGGGGGGGGTTATAGGAATGCCCTTCGTCCGTCCGTTCGTCCGTAACATTTTCGTGTCCGCTCCATATCTCCTATACCCTTTGAAGGATTTTCATGAAACTTGGCTCAAATGTTAAGGTCATTGAGACGATGTGCAGAAGGCATGAGTCAGTCACACTGGCTCAAGGTCAAGGTCACACTTGAAGGTCAAATACTCGAGCCTCCATTTTGTGTCCGCTCCCTATCTCCTATGCCTTTTGAAGGATTTTTATGAAACTTGGCTCAAATGTTTAGGTCATTAAGAAGATGTGCAGAAGGCATGGGCCTTTCACGCCAGCTCAAGGTCAAGGTCACACTTGAAGGTTAAATTCTTGAGCCTCCATTTTCGTGTCCATTTTTTGTTTCCGCTCCATATCCCCTATATCCTTTGAAGGATTTTTATGAAACTCGGCTCAAATGTTTTGCTCATTGAGACCATGTGCAGAAGGCATAAGCCAGTCACGCCAACTCAAGGTCAAGGTCACACTTGAAGGTTGAATGTTTGAGCCTGTATTTTCATGTCCGTTCTATACCTCCTGTGCCCTTTAAACGATTTTCATGAAACTTGCCTCAAATGTTTATCACATTAAGGCAATGTGCAGAAGGCATGAGGCAGTCACGCAACCTCAAGGTCAAGGTCACACTTGAAAGTCAAATGTTTGAGCCTCCATTTTTTGTGTCGGCTCCATATCTCCTACGCCCTTTGAAGGATTTTCATAAAACTTGGCTCAAATGTTTATCACATTGAGGCGATGTGCAGAAGGCATGGAGCAGTCTTGCCACCTCAAGGTCAAGGTCACACTTTAAGGTCAAATGTTTGAGCCTCCATTTTCGTGTCAGCTCCATATCTAAATTTCTTAAACTGTACTTTCATATATGGTCCAACTGTGCTAGATTAAGGTCAGTGTGATACTTCAAAGTCAACTTTAAAATCTAATAAGGATCACGGCGGGGGATATAGCTGTCCTTTGGACTGCCTTGTTCTTTTAACGGCGCCCTTTGATGCTTGGCATCATTGTTTTTTTTGTAAACTATATTCGCAGTTGTAAGACAGCGTCAAGAAACTCGACAAAATTATTGTTGTTGTCATATTCTTTTCAACACGAGATATATTGCCAGCCATGAATGTGTTTAAAACAATTCAATGCATGTGCATACTTCGGAAAGAAATATACTAGTAAAAGTTAATATTTAATACCCTGCCGTGCATTTGTACCAGTGCTCTATGTATTTATTTATATTCTGTCTACCCATGATTTTCTGTGTAACTCACTTTCACTGAAAATTCTTTTAATGCTTAAAAAGCTGAAGAGCACACTATTTACTAATAGTTTAAATGTAACAGAAAAGTAACGAAAAAATATACAATTATATGTTAGGCGGAATAAAGTATGATTTAGTATGTGGGTATTGTGTGCCGTTCTAAATGTGGTCAGTCATGCGACGGATAAGTAATATATAATGGGAAACCCACACAGTTACAAATTTATCAGTTTTAATTGTAATGTATAAAGTTCAATCTACATTTCTTATTTTCAAATGTACCATAGACGCCGAATACCTTTTTTAAAAGATATTGTTTCCACTATATATACTTCATGAAATTTTGTGGACTCTACTCCTCGTTAACGGCTGGATGGATGTGGCTCAAACTTTAACAGCTGAACAACCTTAATTTGTAGGTGATCGTAAAGGAAGGAATTTTGGCTGCGACCAACTTTGGCAGAATTATGGCCCTTTGTCTTTTTTTCCACTTTAGAATTTATATGACAATAAATTTGTGAAGGAGCAAATTAGTGTTGGCGACACCCCCTTTATCTGCGTCCAAACATGCGTCAGTTTTGTCATTACTATAGATTTAAAAGTATTGTTTGGACATTTTTGATACCTCAACTCACAGAATGACAGAAGACTTTAGCAGAAAAAGTACAATACAAAAGAACAAGTCTCCTTTTGCAAAATAATCTTTATGCGCATCGACAAAGCGGCACCATGTAGTAAATGCTGCATAGGTGGGGGAATCCGTGTCACATTTCTAGTTATGCCCCCCATTGAGGTGGCAGGGTATATTGGTTTGCTAATGTCGGTCTGTCAGTCGGTAGACCACTTTCGTTTCCGCTCTCGAACTCCAACAGTTTTCATTTGATCTTCACCGAACTTCATGAAAATGTTTGTGGGCATAATATCTTAGCCACATTCGATAATTAATCAGCCAAATCGCCCCAGGAATTGTGGAGTTATTGCTCTTCAATTATCTAAAATAGGCCTTTTTAGTCGTTTCCATTCTCTAAGTCCAACAGTTTTTTTATATGATCTTCACCAAACTTGATGGAAATGTTTGTGGGCATAATATCTTGACCATGTTTGATAATCAGTCAAATTGCTATAGGAATTGTGGAGTTAATTGCCCTTGAATGATCTAAAATAGGCCTGTTTAGTAGTTTCTGTTCTCAGAGTCAAACAGTTTTAATCTGATCTTCACCAAACTTAATGGAATGTATGTGGGCATAATATCTTGACCAAGTTCATTAATCGGCTAAATCACCCCAATAAT
The DNA here is from genome assembly GCA_027627225.1 of Congeria kusceri. Classification (NCBI taxonomy): domain Eukaryota; kingdom Metazoa; phylum Mollusca; class Bivalvia; order Myida; family Dreissenidae; genus Congeria; species Congeria kusceri. The sequence continues at coordinate 4,460,477 of CM051031.1, forward strand.
TGTGGAGATATGGCCCTTGAATGCTCTAAAATTGGCCTTTTTAGCCGTTTCTGCTTTCTGAGTCCAACAGTTTTCATCCAATCTTCACCAAACTTCTTGAACATCTAGATGGGCATAATATCTTGGTAAAGTTTAATAATGAACCAAATCACACTTGGAACTTGGGAGTTATGGCCCTTGAATTATTTAAAATTATCTGTTTTAGCTGTTTCTGCTGTCTATGTCCAACTGTTTTCAGCCGATCTTCACCAAACTTGATGAAAATGTTTGAGGTTATATTAATGCCTTAGCCAAGTTTGATGATCAACCAAAACATCTGAGGAAATGCAGAGTTATGGCCCTTGATTTATCTAAAATTGGCTTTTCCGCTTCCTATGTCCAACAGTTCTCATCCAATCATCACCAAACCTGATATTTTAAAGATTGCTTTTAACCTAGAGGGGACACAACTGTTTTACAAACAGCTCTTGTTTTTCTTTATGCCCCCAACATCACATATATGGGGGGAGGGGGGGGGGGGGCATATACTAGTAGTGTTTACCCTATCGGTGGGTACGTGTGTATGTACGTGTGTACATGTCTACATGTGTATGTATGTACGTATCAAGCGCAAGAACTATGTTCCTAGGTCCAAGGACAAGGTCACACTTAAAGGTTAAAGGTCAAATGTAAAAATATAAGCCATAGACCCTGTCAAGAGCATAATTGTGTCCAGCATGTAAAGAATTTCAAATAACTTGGCACAAGTGTTAAGCATGATGAAACGGTGTGTCACGTGCAAGAACCAGATCCCTGGGTCCAAGGTCACACTTGAAGGTCAAATGTAAGAATTTAAGCCATAGAACCTGTCTGGAGCATCATTTTGTCCTGCATGGAAGGAATTCTATTGATAGAGGACGTTGAGAGGAAGTGCAGAGTACCAGAACCATAACTCTTGCTTCAATATTTCTGGAGTTATTCCATTAGTTTAATTTTCTTGTGTTAGGGCATAACTCGACAAGTGTTGAACGATTCAAATGATACTTCATATAATGATAGAGGGCTCTGAAAGGATGTGCAGAGTACAAGGACCATAACTCTGTCTTCAATATTTACAGAGTTAATGCCATTTGGGTAGTTATCTTGTGCAGAGCATAACTCCATTCGTATTGAAGGGATTTATAATAAAACCACATATATGGATAGAGGACATTGAGAGGATGTGCAGAGTACAAGGACCATACCTCTTTCTTTAATATATTTGGAGTTATTACCCTTCAGTTAATTTTCTTGCGCAGAGCATAACTTCATTTGTATTGAAGGGATTTATAATAAAACCACATATATTGATAGAGGACATTGAGAGGAAGTACAGAGTACAAGGACCATAACTCTTTCTTTAGTATAATTATAGTTATTACCCTTCAGTTAATTTTCTTGTGCAGAGCATAACTCCATTAGTATTGAATGGGTTTCTAATAAAATAGCATATATTGATAAGAGGACATTGAGAGGATGTGTAGAATACAAGGACCATAACTCTTTCTGTAATATTTACAGAGTTGTTGCCCATGGCTTATATTTCGTGTACAGAACATAACTACCGTATTTACCCTATGTATTGGGACACCCTAAATATTGGGACACCCCTATTTTTCTGAAAAATAATTATTTGTTGTGTCCCTTAATATTGGGACACGTTTGAAATTTGAATTCTTTCTTGTCCCTAAATATTGGGACACAACAATATAATGGTAAATTGTCTTCAATTTTTCCAGTTAAAAATAAATATATCTCGATTTCAATATGATCAGAGTAGTGTAGATCAACTGTACACCGTATATTGCAATAGATATGCTGCAAATAATAAGAGTGTACCCGTTTTATATAATAAAAACTACAAAGACTACCGTTTTCAAAATTTTAGTGCAAGTATTACGTCATGCGCGTAAAATGATATTCATATCAAATAATTTATTGAACTTCTGATAATAAACGATAACATTGTCAATTAATGTCAATTATCAGTTACCAGTGTTAGGGCAACTACCCGGTAGTATGTGATAATTGACGGGTCTCTCATGAAGCCAATCAGTGTGCCACATGCGGCGTTCTTATCGCTAAACAAACACGTATAGGGCCTGTTTAATTGACCCGTGGTGCAAACTGTGTACTTACACGCTATACTACCCGGTGTTATTAATAGACACATTCCACTCAGTTAAGCATTAAGTGATACTACACAATGAGATCCTCTGCAGTTATTCTTAAATGCAGTATTTTCTGCATACTTTTAATGAATAACTCTTTCATAGCAGAGATTATTCACATTTTAGCTTTCAATATGTTAAACTACCTCTTTTAAGTGTCACTATCTATGTAAATCATGTGAACCTGTGCGCCCCCCTGGTCCCAATATCTCAAAATACCTTTCTAGCACTGCCGGCCAATATTCCCTTCCCCCACCGGTGCTCCCCCATCTCTTAAAAATCACGAACGAGACAAAGTCTGCCTTACATGTGCCCCCCAGGGTGATTCCCCTTTTACCTGTATATAATTGTACAGCACAGTTAGTTATTTTTATTAATTATATTTTGTTTTATCTCAGTTATTTTTAAAGGCCCTAAAAAGTAAGCCGTTTGATGTTACCGGAAGGATGTAATATAAGATATATCATAATTTTACTGTATATAGGATTCTCATACTTTTATGACTGTCCTTGGTCTTAAATTCTCACCCTGGGGAAGGTTACATTCTAATAAATAGCCCAACAATCTTGTATAAATCTTAATGGACAGGGTCTCAGGTTGGAGCAATAAGTTATATTCCCTGTCTACAAGTGTTCAGCATTAGTTAAAAGCATGTCATTCAATTGTAACATCCATCCTTAGAACGAATATAACAATCTAATTAAATAAATAAATAAAACACTATATACCAACAACATACACTTGCAGATACTAGGTACACCAGTAGTCTTATACTACTTAACCTCCTATTAACTAAATAGTTCATTTTATACAGTATATCCAAGTAATATTATTTGACTTATATAATGAATACATGTTAGAAAGCATCTCTTGACCTTTTTTCTATATCTTAGTATGTAAAGACATGCAAATAACACAGAAATTGTAAAACAATGCTGAACCACTTAGGGATCTGGCAATAATTAACAATGCCTGTTGTCATTATTGTAAATACTATCCCATGTGTATTCACACATTGATTTTTAATTTAATATGACATATAGGCTATGGTGATTGTTACCTGAACTAGCCCAGAGCTCTAAGTACACAAGACTCCAACAATCCCGTTGCATCATTTGCTGCATAATGGGTCTAGAAAAATGGTGAATCACATAAAATTATGTGTTCCCTCCAATTTATTCTTATTGAAGTTGGGCTATTTCTCCCAATTTCCCCGTTCTCATGTTAGTTTAGATCAAACTCAGTGTTTATCTTTTATTTTTTCTCCTTGTTACAAACCACGCCATACCTATTTAGTGCTATTACCCAAATATCCCACATTTTACAAAAAGACTAGTAATTTTTGCATTCACATATGGTTTTATATTTGAACTATTTATTAGTGTAAGGGAGGTAACTCCTGTTGACAAATAAAAGCTTATTGCTGAATTGCTCCCCATTAAACTGTGTGTAACCCGGTAGTTGTCTCTCTATACAAGAACAGTGTGCTTTATGTGTCATGTAAGCTATTATACTAGATTGATAAGTATTCCTATTTTTACGCATAGATTTTTATTATTTTAGCACCGCACCCACACTGCAAAGTTTTATATATGTATTGCCAAATTTAAGCAAAGTATCTGTGTTAAGCAGTGTGCTCGGGCAATGGTTTTTAACCGAAGTCCCGAGGGTAAACAACTCCAATTGATTGATCAGTTAAGCACGCGGCATAACGACAATCGGTGTGTGTGTGAAAATACATTGGGTCGAATATTACCCTATATTTTGGGACACATTTAAGGGAAATATTTTTTTTATGACCCTTTATATTGGGACAAGACAAATTGTAATTATTCTTAAGTGTCCCAATACATAGGGTAAATACGGTATATAGTGTAATATTCTTGTGCAGAGCATAACTCTAAAAGTATTAAAGGGATTCAAGTGGTACTTTATATAATGATAGTAGCCTTTGAGAGGAAGTGAAGAGTGCAAGTGTCCAAACACATCTTCGGGGGCATTCGTCACTTACTGTGACAACGCTTGTTTATATTCATTATTCTTGTACTTGCCAATTTGGGCAGAGGTCATAATTTTATTTTGCTCCGTTGCCCGGATAGATTTTTACTGTCCCCAGGCTATTGGTTATTTTGAAAACCAATATAAAGCTTTGTACGTGTATCAGTGACAAAACAATGGGAAACCCACACAGTTACAAATTTATCAGTTTTAAAATTGTATTGTTTTTATTTTCAGATTATCTTACAGTATAAACAGACGTGATGCTGAGAGTACGGTGGCTTCACTAGTCTGTGATGGCTACAAACAAATGCTGCTGCAGAATGCCTGGTCGCCCTATCACCACTTTCTGGATCAGCAAAGAGACTGCTGCCATTAAAAGGCATTGTTCAAGGTTTTCAAATTCGTTGCTTGCAGTTTTCACATCTACAAATCTGGATTGGCGTAGCGAAATCCCCTGCAGTTTTCAGGTGGGAACTGTGCTCGGATGCCAGACACTGCGCAGGATGGCAGCACTCATCGGTTATGTTTTCCCAGTCGATGCCATATCCAGTGTGCCAATCTTCTATATGCGATGTTTCGATACAATCTGTACATAAAAAATATACTGCTTTACAGGTAAAGCGCTAAAATATTGAAATATTTATAATAAGAAATTTTATTAAAAATCTGCTTTTCTGTGATAAGTAAATGTTTTAGTAATAAAGTTATTTATGTATTTGACGTGTTTAATACTGTTAGACTGATAGTCTTTAAGATAACTTTTAAATGCCTCGCAAAAATTAGATTTAATGGATTATCTAACAAGTCTATGAGTATATATGTGGTGTCAGTAATCATTCTTAAAGGTATTCTATGGTCAATATTGCTACTTATTGAATTTTGTTGACAACTGAATGTAATAATATATAAATATCACAGGCAGTTGAGGGGTATAGTAAATACAACACCCTGAGGAAAGTGATGTCATCTGAGGCCGAACAAAAATACTGTAATTCAAAGAACAAACGATTTCTCAGAAAACCCGAGTTGCTATTTTTAGGCCCACGTGCGGGGTATATTTTAGTCACACGCTAAGTATATTCAAAGTTATACCCTGCTCGGTGTAACATACTTTCCAACGCCATGACCTATTAAAATTATGCAGGGATGGGTGTATGAGATTTTACAATGTGAAAACGAAGTGAGGTATAATAACTACATATATTATACAAGTCACTGTGGCGTTCTTTCAAACTTTCCATTGTCAATTTAAAATAACATTAGATGCATACTCATAGATGGGTTCTTCATCTCCTATGGGCCCATTGGTTTCGATGAACTCATACATTGACACCTCTATCACATCTGGATTAAGGCAATTGCCTCGAAAGCCTTCGTGCTCGATGATACACTTGTGCCCCGATTCATGAAGTCTATCTTCCAAATCAGGATACTCTGAATAACATGTACACTCTCTTGTCGACTTTTGTGCAGTACAGTTGTGACAGGAACACCTGCAAGCAAATCATGACGTTGCAAATTAATATTAAAAATTGTATTAGAGTACTCTTGGTTCCATAAATTTGCCAATGAGCCTAATGTCTTATGCCTATCGAATTTAGTTTGACAACATAAGGCACCGATTTACTACTTTCCATAACAGTAATTATATTTGTATTCAGCGTAATAACATTAGCAACTTTTTTTGATAAATTTCTGCGAAAATTGTGCGTTTGCATAGTAAATATTATAACATTACCACGATACATTTTCAAGACGATCGACCGAATTATTTTTATTGTTCTCGTCATCATCGCTACTTTCTGATTCTGTTCCACTCAATATAGACGAGTCTTGTCCCTTAATTGTGGTTCAAACATGTAGGGTTGAGCACAAAATATATCACCAGCGTATTCTTCTTCCATTTGTGTTGAAAAAGCGTTATACCAAATAAAAATACCGATAAGATCTATTTAGATCTAGGAAACAACAGCGCGAAGTGTTAACTGGCCAATCACGTTAGGGGTCACTATGACGTCATTTCCGGTTACTGGAAATACTGAAATCTACATGAATCTACCGGAATCTACATGAATCATTATAAATTATACCGATTTCTACGATAAAACTTTATTTTTACGACATTTTATAATAAATTATTATAAAATCAACGACAAATAATACAAAACAGTGTAATTTATTTAATTGTTTAACAACAAAGTATAAAAGCATGTAACCAGCGATGAATCGTTATTCATAACCTTGAATGAAGTTGCAAACACCTAATAAATAATATAAACAATATATAACGAATTAGCAACCAATACACATGTTCACAATGAGCAAACTAGTAAAACTGGCGGGTCGATCATGTAAAAACACGCAAACAACTCACAAATTGCCATGCCATATGAATCGATCAATATAATAACCAGCATTATCATCAAATGATGCAAATAATTTTGCATAACAATGAAGGTTAAAATATTTACTTTAGATCTAGAAATAATTATAAAAATTGTATATGCATATAAAATAACATGTGATATGAAGTGAACCCTTCAGTTAAAGTAAGTTCCGTTTATGTCATTACAATGTGTTCTTATTTCAGATAAAACTGTTGTTGTGTTTTTAATTTTCGGGTTTGTCTTTTATCAAACAAAAAAGTAATTTAAATGATTAACTGTGTGAAAAACAACAACTACATTATGACGTTTATAAATACTAATCAAAATTTTCAAAAATCATAGACCGCCATTCCTAGATCATATTTCAATTAAACTTTATGTTGCGTCAATAAAAGATAATGAAGCAGATTCTTTTCCGTTATAGTGATATTTTTTTCTAGGCAATCGCGGTAGGTAATTACGCAGTGATAATTAATTATTAACCGCATCATTAACTAATTATTTTTAACGATTCTGTCAAGCGGTCGGAGTGTATTTGCTAACTACTCAGTTTAACTAATGAAAACATGGCTGTACCTAGGACTTGTGAATGTGAAAAAGTTTGACCCGTTTCCTTTAATTATTCTGGACAATGCGAAGTTATGCATCTATCGTTCCCCCCCCCCCCCCAGGGTTAAACGGCGGGCAAATCTGACTAACTGTATTTTTGGGGGTCTAATTCCCCATCCTAGAGCCAAGCATTTTGGCTAAATCCCCTCAATGGAGGATGCTTAATTGGTGTATCAAATCAAATGGCCCTGGGGCAAACGGATTTAAAATCCGACCGAAGTATATTTTCCTGGGACTAGGAATCACTCGGCGTGTCAAATTCTGGCCTGTCGGGAATCGCTTTTAGTCTAAAGTCCCGTATATGCCCGCCGCTCCCCCCACACCCACATGGGGAAAATATTGATAGGTTTTGGGTCCGTCCGTCCAGACTTTGTTTCCGCTCTGTAACTTTTTAATAACTGGATGGATTTTAACATAACTTCAGATGATTATTCCCCATGACTAGACGATGTGTCGCGTACAAATCCCATGCTCGTCGGTCAAAGGTCAAGGTAACAATTCAAGGTCATGAATGTTCGTTTCTGCTCCGTAACTTCTAAACGTCTGGATGGATTTTAATATAACTTCAGATTATTATTCCCCATGACAGCCAATGTATCGCATGCAACTCCCACACTCGTCGGTCAAAGGTCAAGGTCACAAATTAAGGTCAAAGGTCATGAATTTGTGTTTCCGCTCTGTAACTTCTTAACTCCTGGAAGGATTTTCATATCACTTCAAATTATTTTTCCCTATGACCAGACAATGTGTCGCGTACAACTCCCATGATGGTCGGTCAAAGGTCAAGGTCACAATTCAAGGTCAAAGGAAAATTATTTTTGTTTCCACTTCATAACTTCTAAGGGTCTGGAGGGATTTAAATGTTACTTCAGATTATTATTCTCTATGACCAAACAATGTGTCGCATAGAACTCCCACGTTCGTCTTTCAAAGGTCAAGGTCAAAATTTAAGGTCAAAGATCAAGGCTTTCTGTTTCTCCACCATAACTTCTTAACGTTTGGAAGGATTTTAATATTACTTCAGATTATTATTTCCAATGACCAGGCGATGTGTCGTGTACAACTCCCACGGTCCTCAGTCAAAGGTCAAGGTCATATGTCAAGGGATTTTCTTTCTGCTTAACTTCCAAAAGCCTTGAAGGATTTTAATATTACTTCAGATTATTTTTTCCCATGACCAGATGATGTGCTACATACAACTTACATGCTCCTCGGTCAGGTCTGTGGAACCAAGGTTACACTTAAAAGGTCATGCAAATATGAGAATGAACTTTTTGTAGGACGCATCATTTTTGCCGACATGTAAGGAATGTAATAACTTGGTGGGAATTAAGATCATTATGAGGCAGTTTGTCACAACAACAAACAGCTGTGTTGCTCAAATCTCAAGATATTTGTCCAGGGCTATTGTACTCTGACATTGTTTTGCCGTCGTCTGACAAGCATATGCTTCAGGGGCATATGTCACATCCTGTGACAAGCCTTGTTTAATATTTATAATTACGTTGTCACCATGACACATCGCGGGCGCGGGAAAATTAGGAGTAGACTAGTAGTAAAATCAATATCACTGAAATGTACATGAAGTACCGCTAATACATTCTCAGAAAAAAAGAAAGTACCGGTAGGTGTGGTGGCGAATTAAAAAATATCGCATCTCGAATGATGATGCGCGACAGCATAGAATAGAATGCTGATGTTCACTGTAGCACGATGGAGTGTCGCATACTAACCGCATGTTGGTCTGTCTTTTTATTGTTTGCATTTGATGAAATTTAGCAAAACCCAAATGACTAATAACTTGAATGCATATTTTTATCAAATAGACCTATGTGTAGATTAAATGACCTTTACAGCAGACGTTGGTAGAAAGGTATTTGAAAACGATAGTACTAATACTTTCCAATTTGATTTAGCGACTTCATGCAGGTGTTGTTGTTGTTGTTTATTTTTGCTAAATACAAACAAAAGAAAACTATTTTCGCTCTTCCTATATGCTTCCGGTCCAAGTTATCGCGTGCAGACCCGCCTTGAAAACGAGACGCACAAGATATTACTTTCACGCACTTTTGAATTATTAATTCGCGTCCAAGATCGAAAGGTGGGACCTCTATAAAAGTATTCACTGCCCGCACGTAAATTTAATTGTTGAACTCGTTGACACTTTGTATGTTCTTTAAGTCCTGTCAACAAATGATAGGGAAAGATCTAGGATCAAAAAACGGTACAGGGTGCTGCTAAAAAGGAGCAGGGTGGACAGACAAGTTTGTTGACATTTACTAATAATTTGCTAAATCCAGGGTTTTATGAGTCTAATGATTCTAATTAAAGTTTTTAATCATAGTCTATTCATAGGCGGACCCGGCTAGCTCAATTGATAGAGCACTGGACTGTCAATCCGGGGATCGTGAGTTCGAACCGCAGCCCGGCCACATAACTTGTCTTGGGATTGGTCATGAAATTATTTATACGGCCCTTTTTCCCCTACCTCTGATTCAAGTAGGGCAGTTGTCAGTTACTGGCGAAAGTATGTCCACTTTGTACTGGTAAACCGCTTAGGTCGGCTAAGTTTGCCAAGAAAAAGTGTGAGTTGGTTAACTGACCGCCGTGATATGACTGAAATACTTTAAAAAACGGCGACATAGTCTATTAAATTAATCATTTTGCACAAATATATACAATTTTAAAAATGTATTCAACATTTTTTGTGTTGGCCAGCCCAGAGTGGCAGCAGGGCAAAAATCTAAAGCAAAATAGCAGGGGCGCACCAAAAAGGAGCAGGGTAATCATGATGGACCAGTCATACAGGCCGAATATTTATGCCTAAGTAGAGAGAATTTGTTAGTGGAACCTGCACGATTATCTTGCTTAATTTAATTTATCTCATCGTTTTTTTTCGCCTCTACACAATTTGACAAATTTGTATGTACTAAACGTTGTTTTAATTGTCTCAGCTAGTCACCAGCAGCAGTTAAGAGTGTTTGGTTAAATGCACTGCTTTCATTTCGTAATTACTATAGTACCGGGTTGTTCTTGTATGCCGTGTTACGTCCTATATAAAGTGGAGCAAATAGAAATAATATTACAGACTTATTACAGACTTTACAAACAGGTTGTTAACGCCTTCCAAAGCCGTTAAGATTTATGATATCAACTACGGTTTTGCTCATTAACAGCACAGAACAGAACGTTTATTGAAGACTTACGCGTCGACGTGACGACACCACTGTGACCATAAATCAATTTGCCATGTCCCAGAAGACATTTATGTTAAATAATTGACCTGTCTCATTGTGCGTGGCAATCGACAAACCCGTGGTGTATGGTATTGAGTCGGAACGTTCCTCTGTCGTAGTTATTTATGCATTGCAACATACATCGTTATGCCCCGTTCGCAAAACGAGACATGTACATGCATTTCACGTTCACGCGCCTTTAATTATTCATTCAGGTCATAGGTGGAAAAGTGTGACTTCTGGTATTCACTGCCAGCCTGTATTTGTAGCTCATAATTCATGTACGCGTAATTGACACTTTATAGGTCTGTACATTCACTCTGCTAGGTCCACACAGAGTAATTCGAATGTAAAGTAGGAAAAGTCATAATGGGTCAGTCATAATGGGTCAGTCATAATGGTGGGGGGTCAGTCATAATGGTGGGTCAGTCATAATGGGTCAGTCATAATGGTGGGTCAGTCATAATGGGTCAGTCATAATGGTGGGTCAGTCATAATGGGTCAGTCATACGCACAGGACGATAAAGCTTGACATCAGTACACTTTTGTACGTGAAACCTTCATTTATTGCTCAATCTACGACATGTTTTGCAGCTTCAAAAAAAGAAGATACATTTGTATCTACAAAAGTTTTCTTTGTCTCGGCAAGTCACTAACAGCAATGAAGGGTGGGTGATTAAATGTATTGGTATCATTTTGTTCATACAATTATTATTAATTCTTTGATGCCTAGTTTCGTCCGGTAAGGTATGGAAGATCCGGAATAAAAACAATGGTGCAGTACTGCATGCTCAACGAGCATTGGGGAACTGGGCCAATTCTTTGATATTAAGTGTTTGTAATTGAAGATTTCAAACATGTTTCAAATATGGTCTCTTCATTGGTGATTGAATATTTGAACAAGTCCAGAGTGTGCGGGGGAGGGGAAAAAATAAGCAGGGTCCAGCACCCTTCTATTTGATATTTCTCTATACAAAGTCTGGAGCAAATAAAAAGAATACATTTTAAAATTTTATTAACAACCTTCAAACACTTTGCAAAGCCATTGCAAAGTCACAAAGGCTTTAAAGGCAAATTTTAACAACATTATGTGTGCTACTATCGGTGTATCACGCCAGACATATTGATAGGCTACAAGTATTAGAAACGAACAGCATAAAGGTTAGAACCCAGTATTCAAATACTTAGAAGATCGTTTTTTTCTTCAGATGAAACGAAGACCATATAGGTTAGAAACCAGTAACTTGTCGGGAACTTCTGGGTGGTCCGCTCGAAAGCAGGCCGTATATCAAATACTTAGCAGTTCGTTTCTTACTGAACTCAAAAGCATTTCTCATAACGGTCAGTGGTTTAAATGGTATGTCCTACAAACGACGTGTTTCTGGGAATTTACATGTATCGTGACACTGATTTACTTGAAATATTTTGAAATTTCAGAAAGCATTTGCTTTTGTCGAAAACGCAAATGCATTCTGTTTTTCTTATGGGTGACTGCAATCAAGTGAGATGCATTTTCTTAGAAGTAGCATTACATATCTTTTTTATTTTAAATTTTAAAAGTACAGAGAATTGAAGCATCTTTCCAAAAAGACCTGCCAGACCAGACTCGAAACATCTTAAATACAGGGAAGTGACGAACAACACCACTAGATTTTGCTATTTTATATTTTTTGCCTATGAGAATTTACTGGTCTCTAACCTATAGTATGTAAGTCGACCGAAAAACGTTTGATTGTTCAAAGCGGAGCGATTCTATGTTACGCCTCATCAGAATGCTTGCCAAGTTTACAGCTGTATTACCTATAGTGGCATACGTCCGCATAAGATAACCGGGTACTATTTATGAAAATTTAACTAATTTTCAAGAAAAGTTGTAAACGTTTCATGAAAATATACGCAGTTTTCATAGAAATGTTTCGCTGTCCACATCACTTAAGGTCATCGCATTAATGGAAAATTTCACGTTAGTGCCTTGAACTACATACGACAAATATTTAAAGATCGTTATATTTTTCGTAAAAGGCTTAATACTTCCTTGAAAGTTTATAAATTTTCATGACCATGCCGGAAAAGCTTATTTTCTTTATGAAAATCTTAATTTTCCGCGGTAAGTAACAATATTTCGCGAAACAATCTGATTATCGTATGCAGCAGTGCGCACTAATTTTACTTTTTGTTGCTAACCAGTTAATATTTTCACGAAAACATAAAAATGTTTCGAGTAAGTTTTTCAAGTTTTCGCAAAAGTTTTTTTTATTTTAGTGAACATGTGTTAAACTTTCATAAACATTATCAGGTTATCTTATGCAGAAGTATGCCACCATAATTAACGGCCGAGTCAGTATAGGCCTACAAACTGATTTTAAACGTTTATACACCGACTTTGCACAAACGAAAATCGCTAGTGCTGTACTTTTCAAAGCGATGGCTGCTAAACAGTCCTCCGGACATAGTTGCAAAGGGTTTTTAAGTTTTGGTCGTTTATAAAAAAAAACTACTGTAAATGTAGTATTTACGAACATCGTTACATTATCCGGTATCCGACGCATCGTTACATTATCCGGTATCCGACGCATCGTTACATGATCCGGTATCCGACGCATCGTTACATTATCCGGTATCCGACGCATCGTTACATTATCCGGTATCCGACGCATCGTTACATTATCCGGTATCCGACGCATCGTTACATTATCCGGTATCCGACGCAGGGAGTGAACTTAGTTTGTCGAGAAGGGCAGCTTGACGTGCTTTCGCGTGCATGCACACCTGACGATGCTCTTGAAGGCGAACCGGAAGCTTCGGCACCGTACGCCGTACACGAGCCAGTTGAGGCACGAATTAATGAAGCCGAAGGTTGAAAAGCCACGCCTTCGCTATTAGCAGACCGTCGCTGCTCACGGAATCCGGTATAATGGATACCAGACAGTACGGTCCCCAGAACACGATGAACAGTCCGGAAACTATCAGCATATTCCTCGTGTGGCGTATCTCTCCGCGCATGCGCTGGTGGTCTAAGCAGGTCTCGACGTATTGGTACCTGCGAATAGCTCTTCTTGCTATTCGGGCGATCACTAAGAAGAATATCGTGCTCGCTACAAAGCAAAGGATTATTACCACGTAGATCACTATTATAAAGCCTCCTCGAAGCACGTTGCTCCTTTGACATTCAAAATCATCTTTGTCCACCTTCGGCGATCGGGCAAACACTGGACTAAAGCCAGCAAATGCAATTCTTATCCAAGCGGAACCCATAACGACTTATAACCGCCTTTTCGTGAAGCGCTCGTGGTGTTTAAATGGGTACATTATGGCGTCAAATCTTTCTAGAGAAAGCAGGAACATGTCTACCACTGACGCACAGACGTTGGTGTATAAAATACATATTTTCCAAAAGCAGAACTGGGGCGACCTGGAATACTCGTCGGTCGCGAGACTCGCAATCTCCATGGGTAGAGCGACGAGGCCCACGAACAGATCGGCCACTGCCAGGTTCCCGACCAGAATAAGGGCCTTTTCTCGCCGAAGCCGGCTGAACCGGGCAAGAGAGATCAGAATCAGCGCGTTGCCACATACAGTAGGGATCACTAGCACGACTGCTATCACGAAGAAATACCAGTGATAGGCATGAAGTACAGTTTCATGACCTCCCCCAAATCTGTCATAGCGTCCGTGTATCCGTTTGCTTGTTTAAAGAGCCAAATATCGCTCACAAAGGTTGTGTTAGAATCACTACGATTCATCTTCTAAAAAATAATGACAAATGGACAATTGTCTATCAAAAGCATTTCTTGTTCGGTTCGTTTAATGACTATAAGCACTATGAGTGTTTCTGTAACGACACTAACTGATGGCCATGAAGAGGGTCGTATAAATGTTTCTGCAAATTGTTTGTCAGTAGGTAGTAATTATATTTGAAGCAAGATAAATACTGATCTGTACTAAGGGCGCATAAAATACTATATTTGAAATGATACATTGTTAAAGCTTTTCATATTAAGCGCTTAATTAAGATGATGACAAGCATGTCTAGTGAATCAGTTGTAGTACTGTGTCTGTTTCACTGTGACATATGAGTCGACCCTCGTCCATATTGATGTCTCGAAGCTACACTGTGACATTTGAGTCGACCCTCGTCACTATTGATGTCTCGACGCTACACTGAAACATTTGAGTCGACTCTCGTCACTATTGATGTCTCGAAGCTACACTGTGATATTTGAGTCGACCCTCGTCACTATTGATATCTCGAAGCTACACTGTGACATTTGAGTCGACCCTCGTCACTATTGATGTCTCGAAGCTACACTGTGACATTTGAGTCGACCCTCGTCACTATTGATGTCTCGAAGCTATTACAGGTAAACACAATTAACATCACATTAGCTAGTATCGTGCGATCACGACTTCAATTAATCAATTAGTTCAAGTTCCTAAAATTCTAGTATGCTACGTGTTATGACCTAAAGACGAGTGATAGAGGGTCATATTCCTTGACTTTTAAGCCAACCAATCGTAGCCTTACATCATGATGTGAAAGTAGAAAATTTTAATTTCGCATAGATACGCTTCAAAAATCATGGCTGTACATTGGGTTTGTCACCAGGTGTTGATTGATTTAACCAATTACATTCATACATGCAGAAATATATAAATGAGGTATGTCGTGGGAAACCCGGGCTTAATGGATGTGCGTTAAGTCCGCACAGGCTAATCCATGACAGCACTTTCCGCTTTTATGGTATTTTCTATTTCAAGGAAGTCTCTTCTAAATATAAATCCACTGTAGGTGGAAAGTGCCGTCCTGAATGTCCGCACAGGCTAATCCGGGACGCCACTTTACAAACATGCATTAAGCCCGGTTTTCCCACGACATACCTCACCGGTTCTTTTAGCCCACAATTTGAAACTATGCCGAAAGCGATTAAGCATGCGCACTGATATTGGAGATAATTGTGGAGAAGACACCACAGGGCATTGTCAAACATGAAGTCCGATACAAGGTGTTTGGGTGTTTGAATCGTATTCTTCTTCAATAGAATATTAGCACATCACTAGTATGAACTTTTAGAGTAAATTTTATTAGTAAATGCAATGGTTTAATGCACATTTGTGATACAATTAGTGTTTGGCGCCGTTCTTTTAGAGTAAATTACACATACAATGCATAGAGATTACAGATACATGCATTTACAGTTCTAATCTTTAATAAAGTTTATAATTCGTGCAGTATTCAAGAATCAAATAATACAAACTTGCCGTTGGAAGATAATGTTGACAAAAAAGTCTTATTATTTTTTCATAAACAATAAAGAACAAACAATTGAAAACTATGGGGATATTTATGTAAATTAAAAAAATTTGGCAGCGACAAAATACCACACAAAACGTTTTAGCACTAAAGGTTTACCCAGTGTGTTATAGAAGGTTGCATTTTAGTTTGCAGATACGGCGATCCCAATCTCCAGCATCTATGGCATAATACTGTTCCAAGAAGGTGCTCATGTCACGTGACATGATTTCAGCAATAGCTAGTGCTGTTAGTGAATCCTGCATGAGAAAACTAAATAGCTGATCACATGCTAAACGTGTATTTTGTATACATTAATACTTACTACTGCTGTTTGTGGTGTGGTCAATCCTTTAAATACCTATCTGGCAACGTTGCGAGCGGTGACGAAAAGAACACGGAATTGATGATTTTCCCGATATATAATACCATAGCCAGTGCCGTGATGCAAGTGCTATTACTTCTTCTGATGGTGCTGTTGTTGGTCAAGATGATGAATTATGGCGGTTTGGATGATGATGTGGTTTAATTTCTTTTAATTTGGATTTAATTGTTAGCACATGTGCCGCTGAGTAATTAAGGCCACGGATGCCATCCCTGGTCATTATGAAAGCAGCGAACAGTTATATCCTATTCATTTTAACAATATGGAACAATAAATATCATTCTAGCAAATATTGATTTAATATTGTTGACCACGAAACATATCAAAGCATTTAAATCAATACATTATACACACACTCAACTGACGTTTTGATAATTGTGGATGTCTACAATGAAAGTAATCTTCAGGAAAGTTCTAATTTACAATTGTGTTCAATAACATAACACTTTAAATAAATGTGGTGCCCGTTTGCATACGTTCATACATTTCACATGTAGAAGACATTCACGGTTAATAATATAGTTGTCTTATTATGCGTTACAATAGGCACAACGCTGTTTATGATGTAGAGCTCGAATGGTCCCCGCTGACAAGTTGTTAATTATGCATTATGCGTTATCTACCGATGCGTAGTTTTTAATTTAGATAGAAAGTATTGTGAGCAACCAGGGGCTAACTCTTGGTCGAACGGCTCGGCTAACGATGTTTATAAATAAGGGAAAATGATTTCACATAATTAATTTTTTCGGAGTTCCATACTTTTCATGTTAAGGCCATAATCGCTGAACGATTCAAAAGTGGTTAAAATTAATAGCTATTATTTATAGTGGTGCGCAGTGCTCTGAAAATGCTGTTCACTTGTCAACGGGACCAGTTGCATTGGTTGAAAGAATACTTTACATATGTAGCAAACATGTAAACATAAATTACCATTGACGATGCTGGTGGATCTGACGATGTTGATAACGATCGTAAGTGTAAATATATATTCAAATATTGGCGCCTGAATACTTGGTTGATGTTAATGACGGGCCCTGACTGACTGGTTTAAGCGCCATATATAGGCTTTGGATGCTGGAACTCGATGCTGCATTGCTGGCAGCCATGCAATCAAATTCCAGTATGCAAATATAGCTGGAAGTACCTAGGTGGTACTGTGGTTCAACTACTGTATAAATATGGGCCGGGATCACAATACTGAATCATAAATTAATTATATGCATCAATAGGCATCTGCAGTTCACATATATTATAATAAGACTAAAATCCTTAACAATAACACTGTAGTGGTAATGAGATATAAGGTGTCTGCAAATCTCCAGCACGTACTGCACTACATAACAATAGAAGTATGCCACATATCACCTCAACTTTAACATCCATTTAAAAATTAAGTTAATGTAATATATTAAAACATCAGAATCATATTAACATGGCAACACATGTTGATCTCTAACTGATTGCATATAAGAAAATAGCAATGAACAATATATTCCTAGTCAAAGGTTCTTAATGCAAATGGCGGTCAGATACAAATACTTTAGCGCAAGTATGATATATTGGAAGTCAGAAATTCACATTATAAACATTAGATGATAAATTTAGTTATAAAACTAGAACAATATAACATGCAGCAGACAAATGAATTGTATGATAAAAGATATCAGTGATCAATTGTAAGTACCAGGTAACTTCAATATAAAATATTGTACTATAATTCGGAAAGTTCGGACAGTGTCAAGCCAGGCTATTACAATATTCATACAGTGAATAAACTGTAATATGTCGAGTTAACTTACATCTGGTTTAACATGCGTAGTACAACATACTTTCCAGACTACCATTCAGCGCCAAGCAAAGAAACATAAAAATATCAACATGATTCCTTCTTTGCGCAGTGTGTGGCTAATATTAACGAATGTCGATTTTATTGTATCAACAACTGACCATAAAATTCATCAGTTTTATTTACTTCAATTAATTATTAAATAAGTTTTTGTGAGCACAAATCTTAAAAGCAAAAACCGGGCAACTATGTGATTTCACCATAGCTTTGCGCCAACAACTTGAGCAATAATTTTGTGTGTGTAAAAGTCAGGATTTTCAGGTGTAATTGAATCCTAACAATTCGATAGATTAAGACAAATTGTACGCAGGATTAAATGAGCAAAACTGCGAATTTTCTGGACAAAAAAAGCCAGGTACATGACATTCTTCGCCAAGATGAGGACGTGGTTCAAATCAATGTGATGGTATATAGGCTCGTCTGATAACCGTAGCTACTAAACGATGCTACTTCCAGTATTCTGGATTCGTCGTTTTTAAGCGTTCAAAAGAGGCTATCTGTGCAGGCTACTAATATTACACGGAACCTCTTAGTGTCACGAAATGTGTCAGGTTATACTGTTTTATCAAATTTATGATAGCTTTCTAAGTATGTCAAGCGACATTTGATTTTACACATTGGAGCAATTTAATATCATGTCCGATCGAATATACTTCTAATGATTGTTAACGACTCTGCGAACATACATGTCAAGATATGCCACATTCAGTATATTACCCAGCCAATTTCCAAACTTAAAACATGTGGGTACCGGACGCTAGGTGTTGTTTGTTGTGAAGTGTGCACCGTTGAGCCTAGGTCACCGACAAAAGCGGCATTTAGGACAGTCAGCACACGGCGGCATTGGGGCGCAGGGTTTTCTTGGGCTGAGAACCTATGTAAACGAGAAAGGAAGCTTAAATTGCTTCCGCGTGCACGCGCACGTGACGATGCTCTTCAAGGCGGACCGGAAACTTCTGCACCGTACGCCGTACACGAGCCAGTTGAGGCACGAATTAATGAGGCCCAGGCTTGAAAGCCACGCCTTCGCTATCAGCAGGCCTTCGCTGCTCACGGAATCCGGTATCAGAGAAACCAGACAGTAAGGTCCCCAGAACACGATGAACAGTCCGGAAACTATCAGCATATTCCTCGTGTGGCGTATCTCTCTGCGCATGCGCTGGTGGTCTAAGCTGGTCTCGACGTTTTGATACCTGCGAATAGCTCTGCGTGCTATTCGGGCGATTATTAGGAAGAAGATCGTGCTCGCCACCAAGCATAGTATTATTACTACATGGAACACTATGACAAAGCCTCCGTGAAGCACTTTGCTCACGTGACATTCAAAATTCTCTTTATCCACCTTCGGCAATTTCTTAAACACTGGACTAAAGCCAACAAATGCAATTATTATCCACGCGGAACCCATAACGATGTATAGCCGTCTCTTCGTGAATCGCACGTGGTGTTTAAATGGGAACATGATGGCGTCAAACCTTTCTAGAGAAAGCAGGAACAAGTTCACTACTGACGCACAGACGTCGGTGTATAAAATACATATGTCCCAAAAGCAGAACTGCGGCGACCTGGAATACTCGTCGGACGCGAGACCCGCAATTTCCATAGGTAGAGCGACAAGGCCCACGAACAGATCGGCCACTGCCAGGTTCCCGACCAGAATAAGGGCCTTTTCTCGCCGAAGCCGGCTGAACCGGGCAAGAGAGATCAGAATCAGCGCGTTGCCACATACAGTAGGGATCACTAGCACGACTGCTATCACGAAGAAATACCAGTGATAGGCATGAAGTACAGTTTCATGACCTCCCCCAAATCTGTCATAGCGTCCGTGTATCCGTTTGCTTGTTTAAAGAGCCAAATATCGCTCACAAAGGTTGTGTTAGAATCACTACGATTCATCTTCTAAAAAATAATGACAAATGGACAATTGTCTATCAAAAGCATTTCGTGTTCGGTTCGTTTAATGACTATAAGCACTATGAGTTTTTCTGTAACGACACTAACTGATGGCCATGAAGAGGGTCGTATAAATGTTTCTGCAAATTGTTTGTCAGTAGGTAGTAATTATATTTGAAGCAAGATAAATACTGATCTGTACTAAGGGCGCATAAAATACTATATTTGAAATGATACATTGTTAAAGCTTTTCATATTAAGCGCTTAATTAAGATGATGACAAGCATGTCTAGTGAATCAGTTGTAGTACTGTGTCTGTTTCACTGTGACATATGAGTCGACCCTCGTCCATATTGATGTCTCGAAGCTACACTGTGACATTTGAGTCGACCCTCGTCACTATTGATGTCTCGACGCTACACTGAAACATTTGAGTCGACTCTCGTCACTATTGATGTCTCGAAGCTACACTGTGATATTTGAGTCGACCCTCGTCACTATTGATATCTCGAAGCTACACTGTGACATTTGAGTCGACCCTCGTCACTATTGATGTCTCGAAGCTACACTGTGACATTTGAGTCGACCCTCGTCACTATTGATGTCTCGAAGCTAT
Source organism: Congeria kusceri (assembly GCA_027627225.1). Lineage (NCBI taxonomy): Eukaryota > Metazoa > Mollusca > Bivalvia > Myida > Dreissenidae > Congeria > Congeria kusceri. The sequence continues at coordinate 4,480,929 of CM051031.1, forward strand.
TACAGGTAAACACAATTAACATCACATTAGCTAGTATCGTGCGATCACGACTTCAATTAATCAATTAGTTCAAGTTCCTAAAATTCTAGTATGCTACGTGTTATGACCTAAAGACGAGTGATAGAGGGTCATATTCCTGTGACTTTTAAGCCAACCAATCGTAGCCTTACATCATGATGTGAAAGTAGAAAATTTTAATTTCGCATAGATACGCTTCAAAAATCATGGCTGTACATTGGGTTTGTCACCAGGTGTTGATTGATTTAACCAATTACATTCATACATGCAGAAATATATAAATGAGGTATGTCGTGGGAAACCCGGGCTTAATGGATGTGCGTTAAGTCCGCACAGGCTAATCCATGACAGCACTTTCCGCTTTTATGGTATTTTCTATTTCAAGGAAGTCTCTTCTAAATATAAATCCACTGTAGGTGGAAAGTGCCGTCCTGAATGTCCGCACAGGCTAATCCGGGACGCCACTTTACAAACATGCATTAAGCCCGGTTTTCCCACGACATACCTCACCGGTTCTTTTAGCCCACAATTTGAAACTATGCCGAAAGCGATTAAGCATGCGCACTGATATTGGAGATAATTGTGGAGAAGACACCACAGGGCATTGTCAAACATGAAGTCCGATACAAGGTGTTTGGGTGTTTGAATCGTATTCTTCTTCAATAGAATATTAGCACATCACTAGTATGAACTTTTAGAGTAAATTTTATTAGTAAATGCAATGGTTTAATGCACATTTGTGATACAATTAGTGTTTGGCGCCGTTCTTTTAGAGTAAATTACACATACAATGCATAGAGATTACAGATACATGCATTTACAGTTCTAATCTTTAATAAAGTTTATAATTCGTGCAGTATTCAAGAATCAAATAATACAAACTTGCCGTTGGAAGATAATGTTGACAAAAAAGTCTTATTATTTTTTCATAAACAATAAAGAACAAACAATTGAAAACTATGGGGATATTTATGTAAATTAAAAAAATTTGGCAGCGACAAAATACCACACAAAACGTTTTAGCACTAAAGGTTTACCCAGTGTGTTATAGAAGGTTGCATTTTAGTTTGCAGATACGGCGATCCCAATCTCCAGCATCTATGGCATAATACTGTTCCAAGAAGGTGCTCATGTCACGTGACATGATTTCAGCAATAGCTAGTGCTGTTAGTGAATCCTGCATGAGAAAACTAAATAGCTGATCACATGCTAAACGTGTATTTTGTATACATTAATACTTACTACTGCTGTTTGTGGTGTGGTCAATCCTTTAAATACCTATCTGGCAACGTTGCGAGCGGTGACGAAAAGAACACGGAATTGATGATTTTCCCGATATATAATACCATAGCCAGTGCCGTGATGCAAGTGCTATTACTTCTTCTGATGGTGCTGTTGTTGGTCAAGATGATGAATTATGGCGGTTTGGATGATGATGTGGTTTAATTTCTTTTAATTTGGATTTAATTGTTAGCACATGTGCCGCTGAGTAATTAAGGCCACGGATGCCATCCCTGGTCATTATGAAAGCAGCGAACAGTTATATCCTATTCATTTTAACAATATGGAACAATAAATATCATTCTAGCAAATATTGATTTAATATTGTTGACCACGAAACATATCAAAGCATTTAAATCAATACATTATACACACACTCAACTGACGTTTTGATAATTGTGGATGTCTACAATGAAAGTAATCTTCAGGAAAGTTCTAATTTACAATTGTGTTCAATAACATAACACTTTAAATAAATGTGGTGCCCGTTTGCATACGTTCATACATTTCACATGTAGAAGACATTCACGGTTAATAATATAGTTGTCTTATTATGCGTTACAATAGGCACAACGCTGTTTATGATGTAGAGCTCGAATGGTCCCCGCTGACAAGTTGTTAATTATGCATTATGCGTTATCTACCGATGCGTAGTTTTTAATTTAGATAGAAAGTATTGTGAGCAACCAGGGGCTAACTCTTGGTCGAACGGCTCGGCTAACGATGTTTATAAATAAGGGAAAATGATTTCACATAATTAATTTTTTCGGAGTTCCATACTTTTCATGTTAAGGCCATAATCGCTGAACGATTCAAAAGTGGTTAAAATTAATAGCTATTATTTATAGTGGTGCGCAGTGCTCTGAAAATGCTGTTCACTTGTCAACGGGACCAGTTGCATTGGTTGAAAGAATACTTTACATATGTAGCAAACATGTAAACATAAATTACCATTGACGATGCTGGTGGATCTGACGATGTTGATAACGATCGTAAGTGTAAATATATATTCAAATATTGGCGCCTGAATACTTGGTTGATGTTAATGACGGGCCCTGACTGACTGGTTTAAGCGCCATATATAGGCTTTGGATGCTGGAACTCGATGCTGCATTGCTGGCAGCCATGCAATCAAATTCCAGTATGCAAATATAGCTGGAAGTACCTAGGTGGTACTGTGGTTCAACTACTGTATAAATATGGGCCGGGATCACAATACTGAATCATAAATTAATTATATGCATCAATAGGCATCTGCAGTTCACATATATTATAATAAGACTAAAATCCTTAACAATAACACTGTAGTGGTAATGAGATATAAGGTGTCTGCAAATCTCCAGCACGTACTGCACTACATAACAATAGAAGTATGCCACATATCACCTCAACTTTAACATCCATTTAAAAATTAAGTTAATGTAATATATTAAAACATCAGAATCATATTAACATGGCAACACATGTTGATCTCTAACTGATTGCATATAAGAAAATAGCAATGAACAATATATTCCTAGTCAAAGGTTCTTAATGCAAATGGCGGTCAGATACAAATACTTTAGCGCAAGTATGATATATTGGAAGTCAGAAATTCACATTATAAACATTAGATGATAAATTTAGTTATAAAACTAGAACAATATAACATGCAGCAGACAAATGAATTGTATGATAAAAGATATCAGTGATCAATTGTAAGTACCAGGTAACTTCAATATAAAATATTGTACTATAATTCGGAAAGTTCGGACAGTGTCAAGCCAGGCTATTACAATATTCATACAGTGAATAAACTGTAATATGTCGAGTTAACTTACATCTGGTTTAACATGCGTAGTACAACATACTTTCCAGACTACCATTCAGCGCCAAGCAAAGAAACATAAAAATATCAACATGATTCCTTCTTTGCGCAGTGTGTGGCTAATATTAACGAATGTCGATTTTATTGTATCAACAACTGACCATAAAATTCATCAGTTTTATTTACTTCAATTAATTATTAAATAAGTTTTTGTGAGCACAAATCTTAAAAGCAAAAACCGGGCAACTATGTGATTTCACCATAGCTTTGCGCCAACAACTTGAGCAATAATTTTGTGTGTGTAAAAGTCAGGATTTTCAGGTGTAATTGAATCCTAACAATTCGATAGATTAAGACAAATTGTACGCAGGATTAAATGAGCAAAACTGCGAATTTTCTGGACAAAAAAAGCCAGGTACATGACATTCTTCGCCAAGATGAGGACGTGGTTCAAATCAATGTGATGGTATATAGGCTCGTCTGATAACCGTAGCTACTAAACGATGCTACTTCCAGTATTCTGGATTCGTCGTTTTTAAGCGTTCAAAAGAGGCTATCTGTGCAGGCTACTAATATTACACGGAACCTCTTAGTGTCACGAAATGTGTCAGGTTATACTGTTTTATCAAATTTATGATAGCTTTCTAAGTATGTCAAGCGACATTTGATTTTACACATTGGAGCAATTTAATATCATGTCCGATCGAATATACTTCTAATGATTGTTAACGACTCTGCGAACATACATGTCAAGATATGCCACATTCAGTATATTACCCAGCCAATTTCCAAACTTAAAACATGTGGGTACCGGACGCTAGGTGTTGTTTGTTGTGAAGTGTGCACCGTTGAGCCTAGGTCACCGACAAAAGCGGCATTTAGGACAGTCAGCACACGGCGGCATTGGGGCGCAGGGTTTTCTTGGGCTGAGAACCTATGTAAACGAGAAAGGAAGCTTAAATTGCTTCCGCGTGCACGCGCACGTGACGATGCTCTTCAAGGCGGACCGGAAACTTCTGCACCGTACGCCGTACACGAGCCAGTTGAGGCACGAATTAATGAGGCCCAGGCTTGAAAGCCACGCCTTCGCTATCAGCAGGCCTTCGCTGCTCACGGAATCCGGTATCAGAGAAACCAGACAGTAAGGTCCCCAGAACACGATGAACAGTCCGGAAACTATCAGCATATTCCTCGTGTGGCGTATCTCTCTGCGCATGCGCTGGTGGTCTAAGCTGGTCTCGACGTTTTGATACCTGCGAATAGCTCTGCGTGCTATTCGGGCGATTATTAGGAAGAAGATCGTGCTCGCCACCAAGCATAGTATTATTACTACATGGAACACTATGACAAAGCCTCCGTGAAGCACTTTGCTCACGTGACATTCAAAATTCTCTTTATCCACCTTCGGCAATTTCTTAAACACTGGACTAAAGCCAACAAATGCAATTATTATCCACGCGGAACCCATAACGATGTATAGCCGTCTCTTCGTGAATCGCACGTGGTGTTTAAATGGGAACATGATGGCGTCAAACCTTTCTAGAGAAAGCAGGAACAAGTTCACTACTGACGCACAGACGTCGGTGTATAAAATACATATGTCCCAAAAGCAGAACTGCGGCGACCTGGAATACTCGTCGGACGCGAGACCCGCAATTTCCATAGGTAGAGCGACAAGGCCCACGAACAGATCGGCCACTGCCAGGTTCCCGACCAGAATAAGGGCCTTTTCTCGCCGAAGCCGGCTGAACCGTGCAAGAGCGATCAGAATCAGCGCGTTGCCACATACAGTAGGGATCACTAGCACGACTGCTATCACGAAGAAATACCAGTGATAGGCGTGAAGTAGAGTCTCATGACCTCCCCCAAATATGTCATAGCGTCCGTGTAGCCGTTTGCTTGTTGAAAGAACCAAACCTTTGCCCGCAAAGGTTGTGTTAGAATCACTTAGGTTCATGTTTTAATGAAAAATGACAAAGTGGCAGTAATGGTTTTGTCTTTAAATAGCATTTCAATAGGTTTGTTGCTCATCGCGTTTAATGACCAACCTTTATGAATAGCTCTGTAAATACACTAAGTGATTGCCACAAAGAGGGTCGTATAATGTTTCGGCACATAGCTGTCTTGACTTTAGGAGTGTTCCTCTCGGCGGCATGGAACGGTAGTCGATTTTGCCGGCTTTTTAAAACATAATATTTACAAATTATAAACATTCAAACACTGACATAATTCGAGTTTTGCACGACAGTTGAACACAATTGAAAGGAATATTTGTGAACTACCAGAACATTATACCACTGTTTCAGCACAATAAATACAAACCGGTAATAGGCATGTATAAAAATGTATGGCTTATACCTTTAGCTTTAAACACAATTCTTAGCTACAACAGCTACATGAAATTATTACAATTGAACGATACATTCATTGAAAATACATTAAAATAATCCCTGCTGCAAATGCGACATTAACATACAAGCAAGATAGTTGCAAATGTATTAACAAGGAACATGACGAAGAAACACGTGCAGTAAAAAGAAGTGTTCTGCTTTCTATGTGATTGAAAGTTATACCTTCTTTAATATCATTATTATTTTCTTATTTGTACAGAAAGTATTTCGGCAGACAAGATAAAAATTGAAGAAGACAATGGGTTACCTTTGCGACATCCACGCTGAATGGGTAAGAAATCTGATAAATGACAGCTGTGCGTAATGGCGGACTCGGCATCCTTGTAATGCCATTATCTTTCAGAACTTCAGCATTAACACTATTCCTTCGAAATTGTCTGCCAAAAGTTGGATACCATGGTACAGCAAATATACCCAAGTTCATATACTAGTTTATGACCATGAGTGCTTTGTTTTTTTACAAGCATCTGCGAGCAAAGGAGCTCAAGAAATATGACAGTTAATCAGCTAGACAAATGATTTATGGACATCATGGCGTACATTTCGAGCCAGTCTCCGTGGTACGGTCTTCATCATTGGCAGTACTCCGGTTAACCCTTTGGGCCATCATGACCCTCTTGTTATGACTGAGTCTATTTTCGGATTTAAAACCGCATTTAAATCACCACAAATTATTAATGGATCATTTCCAATTTCATTTACATAACGTCATTTATCATCAGAAAAAAAAACAACTGAACCCAAGCTGGCGTAGTCCTGACGTAAGTATCATGCAGTAGATCGTATATTTACCATCTAAATAATACACAAAATAGCTACAAGGCGTAAAATATTGATGGCATGATACATCAAATTAGGTTTTCATATGAAGAAAATTCATATCAATATGCTGCATGGATGGTAGAACTGGATGTCTAACGCTGACATTTGGGTTGGCCCTCGCCACTCCCGCTGTCTCCAATCTGTCGCAGGTTTACAGACACAGATAATATCCCATGAACTACTATCACGACGGCGGGCTAGGGGGGTCGTAAACTTTTGACCGTTCCTTTATTTTGTCTGTGGGTCTGCAGTGATTAGCTTAAGATCCGTATCAAAGATATATAATAAATAATTGCACATCATCATCATCATCATCATCATCGTCAAATGCACTTTGTTTCAATTAATAAAGTAATACTTTAATAATATTATGTTCGAAAGACATGTTGGTTCATCTGTATGTCATGCACCTGTTTTGGAAGTGAATTACCAAAGTTTGATATGTGCTTGTACACTAAAACGTATTTGACTTTCATCTCTAAACATGTAAAATCCGTAGCTGACTAAATTCAAACACACACGCATCTAGATGTATTTTTTTTTATTATTTACCGAAGTGTAATGGTCTCTTTCGAAGTGGATTTCATTAAATAACTCACATGCTCATCAATTGTCTTCAGATGTGCTAACTACTGCTGTTGCTTTTTTTTATTCGAAACGAATTAACATGGTTTTTACTCAAAATATTGTGAAAGATACTTGCATTATTGCGTTGTGAACTAAAAAGGCAAGTGATGCCGACTTTGTGTCAATTTCGATGACATATGGTGCCGAAAAAAATATGAAATCGCCAGGAATTGGAGCCAACGTTGTGGACACCCTTATACTTTATCACGTTATATCTCTATTGTAAATTTATGAAACAATATGAACTTTGGTGTGATTGCTAATGGAACATTGAACAAAAAGTTTGTCGATTTAGATTTTTGGGATCAAACTATTGGGACAAAGTTGTTTAAACTCGAAGGTAGTCATTGATTTGACTTGAATTTCGACTTAAAATCATATTTATTGGACAAGTATTTATAAATGGCTTTTATATGTGGTATCCTGAGCCAATGGTGTATTGCATCTGACATCTTTATATGATATATGAATTAATAAAGAAAACAATTATCATCCACAAATAAAGGTACATGAACCAATTGTCTAAAGTTTATCGTTTGAGGAATCTTTGCGCCGTACTACGGTAAATCGTACGGGGCGGGCTAGGAGGGCAGGCTTAATGTGTACCTTTTACAAAAATGCGCCGGCGGAGCGAGCGAATATTTTTTTAGCATATTTATCCAGTTTTTGCCGTTTTATAAATGGACATATATGTATGGTCCGGAAGTTTTAGGAGGGGCTCGCGCCGGGTGCGACACCACCCCTTGGATCCGGTAGTGCACTATCAACAGCTTGTTAGGGCCACGTGTGGGTAGCGCAAACGCTGTTTCCAAGGAACCCATTATGTCAGAACAGTTATGTCTTTGTCACTGAAAATATCGCTCTGATAGCGTCACATAGAAACACCAATAATGACGTCAGTCATTCTGATTCTGTGACATTTAATTCGACACATGCACGTACGTTGCAGATTAATAAAAGTTTTTTTTTTTCCAATAATCCAATAATTTATAAATATCTATTGGTTGTTACATACCCAGAAAGTGTAATATTTACTTTGTAATTGAACAACACAATTATGGAAACAAGAGGGCCATGATGGCCCAAAGCGCTCACCTGAGAACTGGTACAGATGAAGTCCATACTGTTGTGACAGGTTTGAAAATTAAGGTATCTGAACAATACGCAGAGGGGGATGGGATCAATTTTGATTTCAAACATCGGTTAGTGCAATAGGCTAAGTATGAGTCGGGTAGTGGATGTGCGTTTTTTGCTAATGGTTCTCAAATAATTTTTCTTGATATTCTTACCTGACCCTTTTTCATTTAGTCAATGACAATTCTGGAAAATGCAGAAACAGTAGATTTTGATGTCTTTTTCGCAAACAGTTTTGGAGAACTAGTTGCAATGCGATAATTGCGATGGCTGTGCTATACGGTAAAGTTTTGCTTTTCTTTTATAAGTTTCTGTGCAATGATGATAAATGATGTTAACGCATACTCTGAAGACATCAATGTTGCATGTACAAATAACTGCATGCAAGTCTTGCAACTGTTGGAAATAAAATTTTATCAATCAATTTTTATGGTCATGCGCAAACTGTGTAAGTTTGGTCAACATTGAATCAAAAATCGTGTGTGCAAGCCAATCATTGATAACTTGTTGATGTTTTTTTTCCAAACACAAGGGGCAATAACTCTGTTTTTTTCTGGCCCGATCATGCTTATATTCGACTTCACTTGTAGTCTTACGTTTATAGACAAACTGTACATGACTGGTGAAGATTGGATGAAAAATGAAGTCTCTATCCTGAATAACAAAAGGCAATAACTCTGGTGTTTGAAACACGATCTGGCCCATTTTTGGCGTCTGCTGAGATCTGATGGTCATACACAAACTGCGGAAGGTTGATTAAGATTGGATGGAAAATAAAGTCTATACGTTGGAAAAGGGCATTTTTGCACTTTTTTTGCATGACAAAGGGGCAATAACTCTGGTGTAACTGGTGTGATCTTACCCAATAACAATCTCATCCGAGATTTTATGGTCATACACACACTGTGCAAGTTAGGTCAAGATTGAATACAAAATGTATTCTTTATCGCGATAACGGTCCAATTTGTTGGCGGCATATGGACCACGGACGACGCCGGAGAGGTCCCCTATACCAATAGCTCACCGAGCACTTCGTGTTCAGGTGAGCTAATAATCGATCTGACCGATTGCCGTAATTGTGTTTACCATTGTCTGTTATCACGAAACGTTCAATAGAATTCAAATTAGCAACGTATTCATGACAAATGGTTTTACAACTCTGGGGCTGTTTTTACCGGTTAGTTCCAGGTTAAAACATGACCATGCTGACATTCACAGATTATTTTGACGCGAGTAGGATATGTATATTTAGTTTAAAACCCCGATTATTGTTTCTAATTGAACTATATAAAAGGCACACGTTTTCTCAGGCACGAGTATTTGCAGATTTAGCTAGAAATATAAGAACATAATGTATACTGGATAATGGTGAACAGTTTAATTATATATTTATGTGATAGTAACAACATCATATTTAGAAGGCTTATTTTACAAATGTAGAAAATGTCTGTATTTCTGGGCGTTTGACCTTTTTAAGACAAGTAATAACATAATGGTACTGAATAATGACCGATTAATGTATACATGATGTATTGAGTGACGGGATTGTCCGTATAGGCCTAGTCTTCAGACCAAAGTTACAATACAACAGTCAAAAACGGAGATTTTCAACCGGTGTTCAAAGCGGTGACTGACGTAATAATTGCGTCGTCAGTAGTATTCAGAATTATCAGTTTGAACAACGATTAATGGACATATATCACTGGCTGAAATAAAAATGAACGTATAAACACCGTGCTTCTGCAAAGAAATATAACACAAACAGGCAGTTTTCTTTTCCTCTGATACAAAATATGCATACGCGGTTACCGTAGCAATGCAACAATACAGTAAACATGTGTAAAAATAATGCCGGTACATCAGTGGGCATTATCCAACACTGATAATACCAGCCTCAATGATTATACCACTAATAATTACTATTATTACTAGTATTGTTATTATCATTATTATCATTATTATCATCATCACCATCCTCATCATCATCATCATTATTGATGTTCGTATTGTTATTTTTGAGATAGCAAACAATGTATTCACAAGAATTACACAGCTACAGTAGTAGTAGTAGTAGTAGTAGTAGTAGTAGTAGTAGTAGTAGTAGTAGTAGTAGCAGTAGCAGTAGTAGAAGTAGTAGTAGTAGTAGTAGTCGTAGTAGTAGTAGAAGTAGTAGCAGTAGCAGTAGCAGTAGTAGTAGTAGTACTAGTAGTAGTAGTCGTAGTAGTGTAGTGTAGAGTAGTAGTAGTAGTAGTAGTAGTAGTAGTAGTAGTAGTAGTAGTAGTAGTAGTAGTTGTTGTAGTAGTAGTAGTAGTAGTAGTAGTAGTGCTAATAATAGTAGTAGTAAGAGTAGTAGTAGTAAGAGTAGAAGTAGAAGTAGTAGTAGTAGATGTAGTAATTGTAGTAATGGTAGTAGTAGAAGTAGTAGTAAATGAAATTAAATTATTTATAATTTTTGTTACGGCATGACTTTACACATCTTTGAAATCAGAAACATTATCTGGCATTATGTCTTTGTAACATAATTGCAAATACAATATATACAAGTATTTACAATGCCAACCTTAAATAAGATTTTATAATGCATATAGTAATCAAAGAACACATAACAAAAACAGGCCTTTTGAAAGCTGCAACTTATAAAGATTTCGACACTGATGTTTTTTTTTTATTATATACATTTATATTATGTACGACTTGTGTCAATATAAATTGGGGCGTGTCTTGGGAAAACCGGGCTTAATGCAGGTGCGTAAAGTGTCGTCCAGGACGGCATTTTCCGCCTACAGTGGATTTATGTTTAGAAGAGACTTCCTTGAAACAGAAAATACCATAAAAGCGGAAAGTGCATTAAGCCAGGTTTTCCTACCACAAAATAAATACATGTTTTCTCTAAAAGACTGTCTATTTCAACTCCTATGACGAAGGCGGTATCATAGTTACAGATATGGCGATCCAGACTCAAAAATCTCATTGTCAAGCATAAATTCCAGACAGGTGTTCATATCACGTGACACTTCAGCACGCGAGTGTTAACAGTGACTACGCGAAAACTAATACACCATTCACAGGCCAAGCGTGTATATAATTCAGGTGTCGTGGGAATACCGGGCTTAATGCATGTCTCTTCTACAAAAAAATCGACTGTAGGCGGAAAGTGTCGTCCTAGACAGACTGCACAGGCTAATCCAGGACGCCACTTGACGCACATGCATTAAGCCCCGTTTTCCCACGACAAGCCTCAAGTATAGTACACGCATCATGTTTCTCACAATAATTATCCTTAGTGTGTGGTCGTCAACTAGTTTAGAGCTCATATTATGTCTATAATGACCTTAAATTATTACCCGTTACCAATATATTTCAAATGTGCCGATTTGCCCCTCATAACAACTTACATATAAGTACATACGTTTTGTGTTCTGACAAAAAATAACAAGGACCGTAACGCCATATTGGGAGCTGTGTACATACAGCTATGATTATTAATAATATTGCAATAATGTAACAAACAATAATGCAAGTGACAAAACTGTCGTCCTGTCAACAGGTGAACAAAAATGATTGAACACATATTATATGAAACAAAAAGGTATAGAAAAAGGGGATAAAGGCGAATAATAAAGTCTTCACCTCTGAGAGGACTTCATATTAGAGTTTTGGATTTAATAACTCTGAACGCTCTGGTTACAAAAATCCAAAGTGCAAATGCAACGAGGCTAATGGCGACTCCCACCCAGGCAAATGGAATCGCCCATCCGAGGGAAACAGTTCGAGCTGCGCACGCAACCTCCGGAAGTTGATTAAACACATTTATATCGTTTTCAAAAGTATAACACTGGTATTTTTCATAGTACATCTTTGTGTGGAAAATTGTCAATCCGAATATTGAAAACAGACCTGGAATGAGAAAAATAAATGTTAGCTTAGCAGCGTGCGACAATCTGATTAAATACACGACGCGTAACGAATATCGGGTATCTAAAAGATTAAAAGGACTGTTTCACGGTTTGAGGTTGGGAAAACTCTTCTTCAAAAATGGTATTTTAAGACAGGCATTTGTCGAATCTGTCAACATTTTTTGTTCGTTATGCTGTTTTGGTTGCAAAACATACTTATTTTGATATTTAATATGCCTTTTTTGTGTGTAAAATATAATTTGATGTCTACAGGTAGCATTTTATTTCTAAAAAAACAACAGATACTCAAATTTGTAACTTTGCACAAGCAATGTGCTTTTCAAACCTTGCAATTTCAATAATGAATGTATAAAAGAACAGGAAACAAGTCAGTTTCAGGAAATTATTTCTCACAGCCCCAAACTGTAAAACTGCACCTTTAAATAGTACGGTATATTGGTCAAATTGGTTAGTACACTGCAGATGTGGTCTTGACATTTAGTACAAGTTACTCCCCTAATGAACCAAAACCCCTGAATTCCACAGAGACTTGCACGTGAGAGTTTTACAATCATGACCTGCCCTCACACGTATGCGCCACTCCCAGGGGATGCCTTTAATGACCTGCCCACACACGCATGCGCCACTCCCAGGGGATGCCGTTAATGACCTGCCCTCACACGCATGCGCCACCCTAGGGGATGCCTTTAATTAACTATTACTTTATATTTAACGCCGGTTCGGGATTTGTTCACATCATATTCAGTGGTTTTCTAGAGGTTTTTAATTTTTAGTTTCACGGACAATTTTGAAAAAACTGTCCAGTTGGAGGCGAAACAAATGTAGCGTGTCGTGTAAGCGGAAAGTGTCGTCCTGGATTAGCTTGTGCGGACTGCACAGGCTAATCCGGGACCACACTTATCGCACATGGATTCAGCTCGGGTTGCCCACGACACGCCACAACTATATTTTTATAAACACTTTTGTTTTCCCAATAAACACGCCAATAGCAACAATAATACAGTGTAATGTTTGTTATATAAACATGCTTATAAGTCAACATGATTTACGTCCATTTAATATATGTATATCACTTACATTACAACTACACGAGTTGAAACCTCCATATCCATAAGAATACGTTATAACTGCATAAGTGGAAATAAATGATATTTTAAACTCTTTTTTTTTCATTGGAGGTGTGGGGGGGTATTATTTTTACAATATTGGTTTATTTTTTATATATTTAAAAACAATATCGGGTCGGCGATTTCGAGAAACTAAAAACAGTCTTCGCGAAAGCCCCAGATATATTATATAACTTGCCACTAGGTCTGGTGATCTGTTAATTATTACTGAACCGAAGTCCATTATATTGGCCACTGAAAAACATTAAGCTTGTAAGTAGGTACTTGAGTAGAATTTTTTCACCAGCCAGGGGGGCCAGTGTTCTGGTCATTTTTCCTGGACTTCGTACGGTTTTACTGGCCTGACGGACTTTCGCGGAGACTGTAAAAATCAACAACGGTTGGGCTAATTTTTATAAACCACGCGCCCGCCTACCTGCCATGCAATAGAGCACGCCGGTCACCATGCAGGCGGACACCTGCTTCTGGATGATGGCGAACATGCCGACGGCCGCCGCCGCCACCAGGTCGATGACGCTGACAATGAAGCACGCGGCGGCAGAGTTCTGCATCCCTAGGGAAGAAGGAGGTGACTGTTAATAACTGGCACCGGAAGTAAGTTAAAACTACGGCAAGTGGCCACGTGAGCTCCATGGTAATCACATACTCTTCTCGTTTAATGTTCACGGTTAAGTATGCATTTCCCTGACCCAGCGTTTAGTGGAGGATGCTTATAGTGTGTACTACTTTGTATAAAATATTTTCTTAATGCGAGCGATGAAAAAACAACTTATTACTGTTCCCCACACTCAAATAGCTGGAATTTGCGGGTTTTATTTAAACTATAAATAAAAAACACTCCCAGACTGACCGCAAACTGGGCTTCCATGAGGTTAGTGGTCGGGGCCCATATCCACAAAGCTCCTTAGTAAAAACTGTAAGAAGTTTCGTAAAAGCATAAAATTCCTTAAGTCTGTGGCTGCTTTATTTAAAGTCTATTCTGTCTTGAATGTTTTTTATTCTAGTAAAGCATCGACAGATGTTTCTTGCTGTACCATATTTCAACGATAAAATATTGATTTTAACAATGAAAAAAGTACTTTTGAATATTTCGACTTAAAGTTAAGATTTTCCTAAGGAGCTTTTTGGAGATGGCCCCAGAACGCAAACGTACGAGTATGTATGCATAAGGAAAAGACAATGTATAAGGAACCTATCAATATGTTCCCCTAGGGGGGGTCAGAGCGGCGGGCAATCCCAGGGGAATTGCACTGATTGTATTTTTGGGGATCTAGTTTCCCTCACTGGAGCCAAGCATTTTTGTCCAAATCCCCTCAATGGCGGATGCTTAATTGGTGTATCAAATGGCCCGGAGACCAAAATAACCGGGATCTAAAATCCGAACAAAGTATATTTCCCGGGACCCGGAATCATTCGGCGTGTCAAATTCCCGCCTGTTGGGAATTGCTTTAAGTCTAAAGTCACGTATATGCCCGCCGCTCACCCCCTGGGGAAAAATATTGATAGGTGCATAAGAATACATGCGAACACGCACAACAATCTGCAGACATCTGCATGACGTATTATATTCGCACATCAAATTTAAAGAACACGTACACATTTAGGCGGCAGTATTTGTTTAAAATACTGCCGCCTATAAACCTTAGGCTAAAGGTATTAGTGTACACTTGACATGGACAGTGTCACTGGAATGAACGGCCAGGTTAGATAGTTTTATGTATATTTTCATCTAAAATGTAACTCGTTTTAAGCTTACAATACCGTACAGTAATCTAAATGTTTTAGGTATTTTAGGTATAAAATGCCATTATCTTTGTCTGAAAATGATTACCATATGTATAATATCGCGTGATGTTCTTCATTGATACACTAAAGAGACGCATTTGTGCCAATACATTAGTGCGAAGTAAAGTATATTGTTATACTTGTATTTTAATGCGTCCCTTTTGTGCAAAGTAATAAAGTAATAACAGACCCCAACAAAACAACACAAATAGCATCCATTACCATCTAGTACATTATAAGTAATGTACCCGGGGGGGGGGGGGGGCGGCGGGCATATACGGGACTTTAGACTAAAAGCAATTGCCGACAGGCGAGAATTCGACACGCCGAATGATTCCGGGTCCCGGGAAATAGACTTTGTTTGGATTTTAGATCCCGGTTAATATTAGCCCCCGAGTCATTTGATACATCAATTAAGCATCTCTCATTGAGGGGATTTAGACAAAAATGCTTGGCTCTAAGCTGGGGAATTAGACACCCCAAAATACAATTAGTCAAATTCCCCTGGGTTAGCCCGCCGCCCCACCCCCCACCCCCCGGTGGGGGAAAATATTGATAGGTGCATAATAACAACGAATACGACATAAGTGCGGATATGCAACGAGGAGGGGTAACATTTTTATGAACAGATAATTATAATTTCATTATGGTCAAATTACACCAAAACGGAAGTCACATCCTCAGGGTTACAGGGCTGTCAGTTAGACAAAAAAAACACATAGGGTTCAGTGTATAATGCATATGAATTTTAAAATAGAGTTTAAATTATATGTTTTGGTATCAATTTAAAGGTATATATGTAAGAAATAAGAAAAAAACACAGTTTTATGCACTACATTATCTTAAATGGTTCCCAGCTTAATTACTTTTGGCCCATGTATTCATGCACAAAATGGCAGCCCCATGCCTGTCAAAACCGGTGTGTTTATTCTAAGGTAAATATTTTGAGTTTCAACGTATAGACATTTTTGACATGCTGTTTTTTCAAAAGGTTATGGCCTTATCTTTCTAACGATGTATGGTGATAGATTGGGAAGTCGCTTGGTCATGGTGAAAATAGAGATCAAACATTGAATATTTTACACGTAACAATGAAGGAATTTATTTGCGCATGCGTAACCTTATATTTAATAAAGTACACGTGCACCTAGCAACTGCCACGATAACCAATGATGTTATTTATACATATTGACAAAGGTTCATACAATAATTGCGTCATATTTCTTTAGATAAAAACTTACTATAGCTTCTTCGTTTCATCATTCCGTTAATGTACCGACTGAATATTCTATTTTTCCGCCCCTAAATTACGCGTTCACTTCAATTTGCTTAACTAAAGATCTAGAGTCAGAAAAAGGTATTCGGTGCTGCTCATAAGAAGCAGGAACCAAAGCCGAAATATATCTTTCGTATCCGTTAATAATTCGATAAATGAGGGATGTTAAACTTTTGATGCTTCAAAATAAGGTTTTGAAACGATGTTGACCGTAACTTATCCTAATATTTCCCGAATGCTAAATTCTACGCTCCTCATCATAAGTGAAAACTTAAATACATCATTTCATGTCTGAAAGTTTGAATACCTACGCCATATGCTTTTCATCATATCTGAACTTAAATACATCATTTCATGTCTGAAAGTTTGAATACCTACGCCATATGCTTTTCATCATATCTGAACTTAAATACATCATTTCATGTCTGAAAGTTTGAATACCTACGCCATATGCTTTTCATCATATCTGAACTTAAATACATCATTTCATGTCTGAAAGTTTGAATACCTACGCCATATGCTTTTCATCATATCTGAACTTAAATACATCATTTCATGTCTGAAAGTTTGAATACCTACGCCATACGCTTTTCATCATATCTGAACTTAAATACATCATTTCATGTCTGAAAGTTTGAATACCTACGCCATACGCTTTTCATCATATCTGAACTTAAATACATCATTTCATGTCTGAAAGTTTGAATACCTACGCCATATGCTTTTCATCATATCTGAACTTAAATACATCATTTCATGTCTGAAAGTTTGAATACCTACGCCATATGCTTTTCATCATATCTGAACTTAAATACATCATTTCATGTCTGAAAGTTTGAATACCTACGCCATATGCTTTTCATCATATCTGAACTTAAATACATCATTTCATGTCTGAAAGTTTGAATACCTACGCCATACGCTTTTCATCATATCTGAACTTAAATACATCATTTCATGTCTGAAAGTTTGAATACCTACGCCATATGCTTTTCATCATATCTGAACTTAAATACATCATTTCATGTCTGAAAGTTTGAATACCTACGCCATATGCTTTTCATCATATCTGAACTTAAATACATCATTTCATGTCTGAAAGTTTGAATACCTACGCCATATGCTTTTCATCATATCTGAACTTAAATACATCATTTCATGTCTGAAAGTTTGAATACCTACGCCATATGCTTTTCATCATATCTGAACTTAAATACATCATTTCATGTCTGAAAGTTTGAATACCTACGCCATATGCTTTTCATCATATCTGAACTTAAATACATCATTTCATGTCTGAAAGTTTGAATACCTACGCCATATGCTTTTCATCATATCTGAACTTAAATACATCATTTCATGTCTGAAAGTTTGAATACCTACGCCATATGCTTTTCATCATATCTGAACTTAAATACATCATTTCATGTCTGAAAGTTTGAATACCTACGCCATATGCTTTTCATCATATCTGAACTTAAATACATCATTTCATGTCTGAAAGTTTGAATACCTACGCCATATGCTTTTCATCATATCTGAACTTAAATACATCATTTCATGTCTGAAAGTTTGAATACCTACGCCATATGCTTTTCATCATATCTGAACTTAAATACATCATTTCATGTCTGAAAGTTTGAATACCTACGCCATATGCTTTTCATCATATCTGAACTTAAATACATCATTTCATGTCTGAAAGTTTGAATACCTACGCCATATGCTTTTCATCATATCTGAACTTAAATACATCATTTCATGTCTGAAAGTTTGAATACCTACGCCATATGCTTTTCATCATATCTGAACTTAAATACATCATTTCATGTCTGAAAGTTTGAATACCTACGCCATATGCTTTTCATCATATCTGAACTTAAATACATCATTTCATGTCTGAAAGTTTGAATACCTACGCCATATGCTTTTCATCATATCTGAACTTAAATACATCATTTCATGTCTGAAAGTTTGAATACCTACGCCATATGCTTTTCATCATATCTGAACTTAAATACATCATTTCATGTCTGAAAGTTTGAATACCTACGCCATATGCTTTTCATCATATCTGAACTTAAATACATCATTTCATGTCTGAAAGTTTGAATACCTACGCCATATGCTTTTCATCATATCTGAACTTAAATACATCATTTCATGTCTGAAAGTTTGAATACCTACGCCATATGCTTTTCATCATATCTGAACTTAAATACATCATTTCATGTCTGAAAGTTTGAATACCTACGCCATATGCTTTTCATCATATCTGAACTTAAATACATCATTTCATGTCTGAAAGTTTGAATACCTACGCCATATGCTTTTCATCATATCTGAACTTAAATACATCATTTCATGTCTGAAAGTTTGAATACCTACGCCATATGCTTTTCATCATATCTGAACTTAAATACATCATTTCATGTCTGAAAGTTTGAATACCTACGCCATATGCTTTTCATCATATCTGAACTTAAATACATCATTTCATGTCTGAAAGTTTGAATACCTACGCCATATGCTTTTCATCATATCTGAACTTAAATACATCATTTCATGTCTGAAAGTTTGAATACCTACGCCATATGCTTTTCATCATATCTGAACTTAAATACATCATTTCATGTCTGAAAGTTTGAATACCTACGCCATATGCTTTTCATCATATCTGAACTTAAATACATCATTTCATGTCTGAAAGTTTGAATACCTACGCCATATGCTTTTCATCATATCTGAACTTAAATACATCATTTCATGTCTGAAAGTTTGAATACCTACGCCATACGCTTTTCATCATATCTGAACTTAAATACATCATTTCATGTCTGAAAGTTTGAATACCTACGCCATACGCTTTTCATCATATCTGAACTTAAATACATCATTTCATGTCTGAAAGTTTGAATACCTACGCCATATGCTTTTCATCATATCTGAACTTAAATACATCATTTCATGTCTGAAAGTTTGAATACCTACGCCATATGCTTTTCATCATATCTGAACTTAAATACATCATTTCATGTCTGAAAGTTTGAATACCTACGCCATATGCTTTTCATCATATCTGAACTTAAATACATCATTTCATGTCTGAAAGTTTGAATACCTACGCCATACGCTTTTCATCATATCTGAACTTAAATACATCATTTCATGTCTGAAAGTTTGAATACCTACGCCATATGCTTTTCATCATATCTGAACTTAAATACATCATTTCATGTCTGAAAGTTTGAATACCTACGCCATATGCTTTTCATCATATCTGAACTTAAATACATCATTTCATGTCTGAAAGTTTGAATACCTACGCCATATGCTTTTCATCATATCTGAACTTAAATACATCATTTCATGTCTGAAAGTTTGAATACCTACGCCATATGCTTTTCATCATATCTGAACTTAAATACATCATTTCATGTCTGAAAGTTTGAATACCTACGCCATATGCTTTTCATCATATCTGAACTTAAATACATCATTTCATGTCTGAAAGTTTGAATACCTACGCCATATGCTTTTCATCATATCTGAACTTAAATACATCATTTCATGTCTGAAAGTTTGAATACCTACGCCATATGCTTTTCATCATATCTGAACTTAAATACATCATTTCATGTCTGAAAGTTTGAATACCTACGCCATATGCTTTTCATCATATCTGAACTTAAATACATCATTTCATGTCTGAAAGTTTGAATACCTACGCCATATGCTTTTCATCATATCTGAACTTAAATACATCATTTCATGTCTGAAAGTTTGAATACCTACGCCATATGCTTTTCATCATATCTGAACTTAAATACATCATTTCATGTCTGAAAGTTTGAATACCTACGCCATATGCTTTTCATCATATCTGAACTTAAATACATCATTTCATGTCTGAAAGTTTGAATACCTACGCCATATGCTTTTCATCATATCTGAACTTAAATACATCATTTCATGTCTGAAAGTTTGAATACCTACGCCATATGCTTTTCATCATATCTGAACTTAAATACATCATTTCATGTCTGAAAGTTTGAATACCTACGCCATATGCTTTTCATCATATCTGAACTTAAATACATCATTTCATGTCTGAAAGTTTGAATACCTACGCCATATGCTTTTCATCATATCTGAACTTAAATACATCATTTCATGTCTGAAAGTTTGAATACCTACGCCATATGCTTTTCATCATATCTGAACTTAAATACATCATTTCATGTCTGAAAGTTTGAATACCTACGCCATATGCTTTTCATCATATCTGAACTTAAATACATCATTTCATGTCTGAAAGTTTGAATACCTACGCCATATGCTTTTCATCATATCTGAACTTAAATACATCATTTCATGTCTGAAAGTTTGAATACCTACGCCATATGCTTTTCATCATATCTGAACTTAAATACATCATTTCATGTCTGAAAGTTTGAATACCTACGCCATATGCTTTTCATCATATCTGAACTTTTTGATACTCACGTCCTCACCCCCTGTACGTCGGTAAACCAATTTGCAGATGATAAATCAAATTTCAGAGAGAAAACGTGTCGGACAAATTATTTATTACAGTAATTTATTAACAAATACTCATATCTTTAAGGTAAGTTTCAACATTTAAAATATCGCACAAGATACGATGATATTTTGTACGTATAATGCGCTGTTACAAACGATTCCTAATGGCAATTATTGGGCCAAATTAGTATGAATTTGGTTAAGAATGTAGAAATATCAGTAAAGTTGGCAATATTTTATGTAAAAAAGTACTGATCAATTAATGTTTTTGCAAATATTAATGTATGACCTTACGTATCTGCCATTCTTCTTTGTATATCTGCTTCATGCGTTGTTTAAATGCACCAAATATGCGTTATATTGTTATTTTCGTGGGACAATATAATGTAAAAATGATAAAGCCCTAACTTTTGGGTGATAAAGTCCAAACTATTTTTTAAAACTGAATGGATAATAACGAAACTTGTACAAGAGTGCTTTATTTAAATGCTATAAATGTATGCATTTAAACCATTTTGAGCGAGAAATTAACATTCTTGACCACAAAAGTTCACTAAACATTGTGCAACAATTTTATGAAAGTAAACATTCAGTGTTTTTTAGGGCCTATTTGGGGCCCAAATTTGGCCCCATTCCCCTGCTAAAAAGTATATATTTTTCCCCTATAGTTGACTTAAAATTCACCCCAGAATGTAAGCTTATTTTGAAAACAATTTGACCAAAATCGGACAAATATTGACTAAGATAGAGGCATTTTAGTAAAAAATCTCAGCAATCTTTCATCAAACCAATGTAGTGCGTATTCTAAGTTATCATTTCTAGCAAAACAGTTGATTCATTTTTTATAACAGAGTAAAATATACGTATGTAATAATGCTTTTCTAAACAAAAATAATTCCCCTTTTGCTGTAAAATTCCCCCATCTGAAGGGCCCCGCCACCCTTTCTTATCACAGTAATACTTTGCTGCTGGAGAATTATTCAAAAGGACTGCCAAAATAAAAACTGGAAAAAGTGCGGGACCAGATCTGATCTTAAATGAATTTATAATAAATGGCAGAGATGAACTTCCTCCGTATTTGTTTAAATTGTTTAACAAAATATTATGTCTTGGATATTTTCCAGATAAATGGACCGAATGTTTTATTGTACCTAAATAGGAGATTTAAATGACACAAATAATTTTAGAGTGATAACTATGTTAAGTGTCATAGGTAAATTGTTTACAAATTTGATTAAAAGTAGGTAAACTGGGCTGAAATTACCATGTATTGCTGGAAGCACACGCTGAATGTCGAGCGAAAATGGGAACAACAGATAAAGTATTTGCCCTTCACCGTCCGCATACATGAGTAGGAAGCATTTTGACATGCCTATATTAATACCACTAGCACCTTTTGAGTACAATATATCCTCCATGTCATTGATATACAAAGAAAAAAGAATCGGGAACAAAACACTCGCCTTGTCTTAGACCTAAATGACTTTCAAATGCAGTTCTGATATAATTATGACGTCTTTTGTGTACACACGAGTATACACTGCTTTTATAGCTGTAAAACGTCTGTATTTTCTGTACCAAGGATATCCCTTACAATGTAATCAAATGCCTTTGTAATGTCAATAAAACAACAATACAATTGCTTATTTTAATTTAAAATATGTTATTAAATGGTGAAGGACAAATAGGTGTCCAAATCAACACACATAACTTATATTATCGGAGACAGGGATACTTGACTTTTTATGAGTAAAATGAATATAATAAAGTACTGGTTTAAGATGATCTGTGCTTCAGAACATAAATTCATTAAAATGATATATAAAATTATGCTAGACGATATTGAAAGTAATCCCCTAAAAAACAAATGGGCCAGTCAAGTGAAATGTATTTTAAGTTCATTGGGATTCTATCATGTCTGCTTGGCACAAGGTGTTGGTGATCTAAATGTGTTTTTTTCTGTGTTTAAGCAAAGAATTACTGACACTTTTGTCCAAGGTGTAGAAGGACACACAAATGGCTATTCAAGGGCATTATTTTGTAGAAATATCTTCTGTTTTGAACTTCAATTTTACCTTAAATGGGTTAACATCGAAAAGGTAAGATGAAATAATAGCGATATTAGTAATATAGTGTTTGCCCAGTTTGCCCTTCTCGCTAAGATGAATATCATCTTATTTTTTAATGTAACATCTACTCACAAACAAGACAACAATACAATACATATATCAGTATATTATATACGTCACCCGAGCTTGTTAAAAAGCCACAGAGTTATTTTCCTCACAGAATCCAAATAGTAACAAGTTACTAGGTGTTTATGCATGTAGAGCTTTTGCAATTACAAATACTGTCAGTTAATGATGATTAATGCTATTTTATTAAGTTACATGCAGTACATATCACTTTTATGAATACAGTGCATATTACTTTAATGTTTAACTTAGATATACATTATTTTTGCAAAGCATGATAATACAGTACCGATAACTTTCACGTATTACTTGAATATAAATTATTTTTGTAAAGCGTGAGAATACAGTACAGATCACTGTTATGTATTACTAAGATAACAATTATTTGTGTAAAGCATGAGATTACATTAGAGATCACTTTTATGTATTACTAAGATATAAATTATGTTTGTAAAGCATGATAATACAGTACAGATTACTTTTGTGTATTACTTAGATACAAATAATTTTTGTAAAGCACGAGAATACACTACAGAATACTTTTATATAGTACGCGCAGATAAATATAAATAAATGTATTTCTCTTTCTTAAAGCACGATAATATTATTTGTTCCTAAAAAGTATAATTGTTATTAATGAAGATCATGGGCCATGTTAGCCTTATTCAGATTTTATATGCTACATTGTTCAATTTTTATATAAACGTTTTCTTCTATTACATATAATAAAAATATGTATATGTAATGAAAGTATGTAATGAAAACGAGCACAAAACAAACCTTCCTTTGCAAAAAATAATCATTTTATCGCGCAGTTTGAGCTTTATCCCGTTTAAGTTTGGACTTTATTTACACATTTTCTTCAAACAGTTCGGCTTTATCTATAAATGAGCATACCATTCCAAGATATAATTGATTTTAACCCAGAAACCACGACTTTATCAACTAACAAACCTTTGAATCCCCTTTTAGATAGATTATATCATTACTCTGTAACGGTTTAGTTCACTAATTTGTCGATTTAGATGCCAAAAATTAAACAAATACGTACATTTTTGGAATATTTTGTATTTCCCCCAGACAATTTTTATATTTCTTCTTAGAAAAACGTAGATTTCTGGCATTACACTTAATACATAATGGCGTTGGACATTACTTTATACATGTGTACAATAATTTTGTATATATACTGACTTAAATCGCCGCAAAATTCAAAATGAGTACCTACCTGTCAATTGCGGACGATATGTTTTATCTGAAATTTGATTTATCATCGGCAAATTGGTATACCGACGTATAGGGGGTGGTCCTAGGCCCTTCATTATGACTGAAGTGTTTTATACTCATGTTATATGCTCTTCATCATGTCTAAAGTTTTAATACTCACGTCCTTTATGCTCTTCATCATGTCTGAAAGTTTTAATACTCACGTCCTATGCTCTTCATCATGTCTGAAAGTTTTAATACTCACGTCCTATGCTCTTCATCATGTCTGAAGTTTTTAATACTCACGTACCATGTTTTCATCATGTCTAACAATTTTAATACTCACGTCCTATGCACTACAGCATGTCTAACAATTGTATTACTCGCGTCCTATGCTCTTCATCATGTCTGAAGTTTTTAATACTCACGTCATATGCTCTTCACCAGGTCTAACGATTTAAATACTCACATCATATGTTCTGCATCATGTCTGAAAGTTTTAATACTCACGTCCTATGCTCTTAATCATGTCTAAAGGTTTAGTACTCACATTCTATGATCTTAATAATGTCTAAAGGTTTAATACTGACGTCGTATGCTCTTAATAATGTCTAAAGTTTTTAATACTAACGTCCTATGCTCTTCATCATGTCTGAAGCTTTTAATAATCACGTCCTATGATCTTCATCATGTCTGAAAGTTTTAATACTCACGTCCTATAATGTTCATCATGTCTTAAGTTTTAATACTCACGTCCTATGATCTTCATCGTGTCTGAAAGTTTTAATACTCACGTCAAATGATCTTCATCATGTCTAACGTTTTAATACTCACGTCCTATGATCTTCATCATGTCTGAAAGTTTTAATACTCACGTCCTATGATCTTCATCATGTCTAAAGTGTTAATACTCACGTCCTACGATCTTCATAATGTCTAAAGTTTAATACTCACGTCCTATGATCGTCATCATGTCTGAAAGTTTGAATACTCACGTCCTATGATCTTCATCATGTCCAAAGTTTTAATACTCACATCCTATGATCTTCATCATGTCTGAAAGTTTTAATACTAACGTCCTATGATCTTCATCATGTATAAAGTTTTAATACTCACGTCCTATGCTCTTCATCATGTCTGGAAGGACGCTGATTTCCTCGTCGTACTCCGTCATAAACGTATAGCAGCGACTGACTGACGTCCCCGTCAACGTCTTGATGCGCTGTCTGGCGTCGTCTGAATGACGTCAACAGAAATAGCATAACAAATTAGATCAGGGCTGAACAAGTATTCGTAAAAGCTCATAAAAAAGTATGTAAAGATCCTAAATATAAATAAACTGATTTCCTATCTAAAAAATCAAAACTGTATTTTCGACATATGGTAAGACAAGAAGCAAATTGTGTTCACTAAGAATAAAACTATGAAACGCAAACTGAACTGCAAATGTGTAACCATAGAAATGGACACTTCAGGAATGTTTTAATACGAGCAATCAATATGCATATGTTCAATTAGAGAGCTTTATAGACACGGACATAACAGCCAAAAAATTCTGATCATGAGTTATGTTGTATTTTGTTTTTGCTTTTACTCCCACTTATTAAATACTACTAAATGCGAAAATATAAAATGGTAAACTAACTGCATTATATTTATATCATTACACCATGTCAGGTCTCTTAATAAAATAATTTTTTGGAACTTTATTTTGCCTCTTGACCGTTGCGTATGTGTAGAAAAAGTAAAAGTTTGCTAGTGAATCGTCTTTGTATAGGTCTACGTCTGGGACTTGATCGCTATTGATAGAATGGTGGTCTGCCTATATACAGTGTTCTGAAGGCTATGTTTAGTCACAGTTTCTTGAACATTTATTAATTGGTATGTCCAGTAGTACCGATAGTGGATTTAGCTACGTACGGTTAGGGTAAGCGTATATAATAGATTTGGTATGCACAGAGCAACTAATAAGTCCAAACAGTTGCAGAACCAAAATTATCGGAGCTATTTTTATGTGACAGAATAATAAACCCTGCACAATAATGGGTTAAGATCAATACTGATCACCCCTATTGATCGGAGTACCTCACATACCTGACAACATGTCGCATTTTCTCCACACGCCATAATAAGTATTGAACAAATAGATCTTCTCAACTTGTGTCGTCTGCGATCCATTCAACGAATGAACAGAAGTCGTCTGCTCCAAAATACTGAAGTCACTATCAGACGACGCTAAAGTGCAGAAGTATTCCGAACTAGCGTTTACGTCCGAGTATTTGGACAGTGACGTCAGCACATACGTCACAGTTTCCCATGAGTCCACGGACAGGCTGACGGTGATGAACAGGCTCCCCAGGACGCCTGCCAGGAAAGCGCCACAGACGAACAATATCAGTGATGACGTCATCAGTGACGTCAGTTCATTAGACGAGTGGACGGAAACACAGATTCACCAATATTTACCTAATTGTTACATAATGGTTCGAGCTGGAAATAAAAGAACAATATGCATAAAACAATACGACATATAATGTGGAGTCTATACATACATTTTGCAATGCACACTTTACAATTTCGTACATTCGTGTGAGCTGTCATGTTTCGTGTGGACAAGCTACTTAGTCGACCCAGCTCCTGTATCTATTCGAGAATCAAAGCATGTTTAAGAGGAGCCTTAATGAATGTTTTAACAACAAAATATTACGATATACATTACCACGCAAATCAATGTAAGCACTTAAATAACGCAGGTAGCTCTATATTTGTTTGGAGAATTCAGAAAGGTCAATTATTTCCCGCGCCTTTATAATGCCGCTCTATAAAAACAAACAATCCTGAAGTGGTGTCAATTTTTAAGCTACACTTATCAAATAAATATTCACTGAAAACACGGTAGTCATACAGGCATACCGGTATGTTTATATAATATTTAGATACCTTAAGCATAACGGTTTTGTCGATTATTTATTCTATGCAGTCCGCACCGGCTAATCCGGGACAGGCTAATCCGGGACAGGCTAATCCGGGACGACACTTTCCGCTTAAGTGGATTTATGTTTAGAAGAGACTTCCTTGAAACAGAAAATACCATAAAAGCGGAAAGTGTCGTCCTCGATTAGCCTGTGCGGACATGCATTAAGCCCGGGTTTCCCACGATACGCCTCCCTGTAAAACGGATATTCCAAGTTGCAAGCTAATTTATTTATTAATTTATAAATTCCTAAGAAAATTATTACCCCCCCAAAACTAGAACATTTAATACGGTGAATTAATGCTTAATATGGATTAGTATATAGATGTTAATAAGTGTCCCTTTATTCCATAAATAATTAACTTCGTTAATGACTAAAATTTTAACGTAGGAAAATTACCGTCGAACCAAATCTCTGAAGGAGACTAGGAGACTGTATCTCTGAAGGAGACTCTGAAGGAGACTAGGATACTGTATCTCTGAAGGAGACTAGGATACTGTAAAGTTCTTAATGGGACTTGTTAACAGATTTTCGTACTTAAAAAAAAAAGTTATTTAACTGCAAAAGCTACAGAAGTTGGACTGACCAAAAAGAAATATATAAAGAAATTCCTGAAAGAAAAAAAGTAAATTAAAAAATAATGCCTTCGCCGTGACTCGAACCACGTCCGCCGGGATAAAAAATCCGACGCTCTAACGTCTCGGCTATTCGGACTGCCAAACATTGTAGTAAATTTTAACGTAAGTGATACACATGTTTTCCAAAATATATATGTAAAGCGTCACAAACGCCTTATTATTTTATCTATTTCAATTGATGACTTTTTAATAAACGACAATAGATTTCTAATTTATATTTCTTTGTCAGTAGTGTTATTTCTCTTGTTTATATATAATGTATTTTTCTCTTTGGGATCTTTGACAAACATATTGAAATTTGTCAATTTTCATTCTCTGAACTGGTCTCTTTAACCATATAGTTTACCGCTGATGATGCGGAGCACTCTGGGTACACAGGCGATTCTAAAAACAAGAAATGTCTTTAAAAAAGACAATCGGCGTTGAAATTAATTTTGAGATGTCATTTAAAAATTACCTAAACAGACGGCCAAGATGATCGGTTAAGTGACTTCTCAGACCCCAGATTTTTTGGTCCCCACCAATATTAAGAAACTTATTGGACCCTAGATTTTTCGGACACTTTAAGACAACTTCTCGGACCCAAAAGTTAATTTGAGATAAATTTAAAAATTTAAAACTTAAATAAAATTATAATTAATATCTATGCCGTGAATAAACCAATCATACAGCTCCATGTTCCCACCAGTGATATATAAATAAACAAAATAATTTAGGTTAACATAATTGTTATCTGAATTTGTCAAGCCAATTTAACAAATTACCAATGTAAGAAAATAATTCGGGAGTGAATTAAAATTATAATGTATCAGACGAGTCCATATATGTATTTATAGTACCGGTAATATACCATCCATGTTAGTTATCTAATATAATTACGATTTGAAGTCAAATAAGCATTTATACTGTGTATCCCAATAAAAAGCAAAAGTCAGGGAACATTCAGCGTCTTTGGAATGTTAAGACTTTATTTTTGATAACGCAAACATAAACATTCATTAGACTATGACGATTTTAAATTAAATCAGTAGAAATGTGATATATCAAGGGTTCCTGTGTATAATTAGTATTGCAAATTGTGTATTCATGCTACGCGAATAACAATTCGACGTATTCCGAACCTTCTTTTATAACATTTTATCTATAGAAACTGTAGCATCTTTTTACACCTTAAATAACATCTACTGGAGAAGTTGATAAAAAGATGCAATTATAAATAATCGTTAATAAATCGTAACCACAATTTTAATTCAAATTAACAGTCAGTTTATAATATCAACTCCCCATTTATTGAACTTTTTAGGTTAACGATTCTCTGAACGCTATTATTGATGCATGTACACGTATATTAACATGTTGCTAGCTACGCGTGCTATTTTTAGAATGACACTACTTTCTCTGGAATGCGATGAACTCGCTAGAATCAACGGGCTACATGGAACGGCAACTCTGTGAGTGAGATTTATGAATGGGAACAATGCACAATTGCTATTTATAGAGCGTAATGCTTATATCAATGTAGGCTAAACAAAATAGTTATTTCGTTACGTTTATGAATATAGCATTCTGTTTATGGCTTACAATGAGAAAATACGTTCATTATTAGCCTCAGTTCTAGAGTATATGTCGAGGATATGTTTACGCTTATGTAAACAATTATGTAAATTTTTTATCCCCAAAAGTATGCAACAGTTGTTGGTATACGTTAAACCATTGTTTGAAGTTTGCACTCCCTAAAATTAGAATATTTGCCCAATTCTATTGGCATTCAATTTCCCCGCTGCATAATTATAGCAAGAAATCTAGGTCAAAAGTGATCTTAGACAGCGACGCCGAATAAATCTATCTTACGGAACATTCCGGAGATAGTCGATGTATCACGATCGGATGCGAAGGTTAAAGACGCGACTGTTTTAATACATTTGATCTATATTTTGAGAATGTTTCGTTTTATCCAGTTAATACACGTTGGGGTGGAAATTTGTTTACAAGATGTTTGAATCATTAATCGAACATATGTCAACTAATTTATCCATGTTATAGTTTGGCCTTAAGAAATCTGAATTAGTAGGGCCAAACATAAAAATAAGTTTGTTTCCCCTTCCCGACCCATGCAAAATCGGGTTGGGTAGGTAGGTAGGTAGGTAGGAATTTTTTTCCCCTTAAAAAACAAACAATTACATTAAAAATAAGCTACATTTGTGTAAAATGGAACTTTCATGGTAATGTATTCAATGATAAATGTAATAAAAAACAATATGTACATGTATAACAGACTAGATTAAAATATTGAAAATTATTGTCCAAATTAACTAATACATCGGATACTGTCAACAGCAGTGTTCACATGGAACTGTTTGCCTGTTTGATTCACATGCTCGCTTGGGCAGATTCGTACCCACCGCGTTATGTTCGTACCCAATGCGTTTTCGTACTATTTCTTACTCGGACTAGAAGATACACCTTGTTAAGTTTGTAAGCAACGTTGGCACTTCGTAAGTACATTAAATGAGGCGTGTCGTGGAAAACTGGGCTTAATGCTTCTGCTTAAAGTGTCGTCCCGGATCAGCCTGTGCAATCCGCAAGGGCTGATCCAGGACGACACTTTCCCCTTTTATAGTATTTTCTGTATCAATGAAGTCTCTTCTAAACATTAATCCACTGTAGGCGGAAAGTGTCGTCCCGGATTAGCCTGTGCGGACTACACAGGCTTATCCGGGACGACGCTTTACGCACATGCATTAAGGCCGGTTTTCCCACGACGCTTCCCAAATATAAATATGAAATTCTGTTGTAAAACAATGTCAAACGAACGTCCTGGGAATTTGAACCAATTCAAAATGGCGGATTTAGTTTAATGACACACACATTTCCCATCAATTGAATAGGTTTGCCGAATGATAAATACATGAAAATTACTATTCCAATCATGCATTGATTTTTTTTGGACACTCGATGATAAATATATATGTTTGTGTTTAGAAATTACAATTTATCGACCGTTATTTTAATTAAGTCATTCACATTTATTTAAAATATACATATATATGAGAAGGCATTGAAAGAGAACCATCCACTATGTCTTTTAAAACTGAAAATGTCCCTATACAGTTGTATTTGGAATCTATATAATGATGACAAAAATATAAGTTAAATGGAATTTTGTAAAACAAAAAAAATAAAAATAAAAAACGAAGAAATGCTCTTAGTTTTAAACTGTCAACGAAAAAATGATATCCTTCTGCAATTGTTATGTTATTATGTTGAAAAAATGAGCAATTCAAAAGCGCATAGAATAAATAACGTATTAATAATTAATTACACTATGAGACTTTTGATAAAAATAAAATAAAAAATACTGATCTGTAAGAACAAATGGCAGTAGACATCGCTGTTACCAAAGCGCTATCCTGACTTGTGAAAATACATGTGCATACTAATGTTATATAAGATACCCACAAACCTGACATAGTGTAAACAAGAAAAGAGCCAAACAAACACGACCTAAATTATATATCAAAAAAACATTCTCAGAATACATAAACTATTTTTCCATTATATGTACATTATTTAAACCTTTGTTATATGTCTATATTAATATTTAATCTTCAGAATTTTTCAGTAGTTGCTTTGAAGCCCTTTTCATTGACATAGTCCCTTTAAAGACAAGTAAAACATATACCTAGACCACGGAATATTTACCTAGACCACATATACCTAGACCACGGAATATTTATTGTAAAGCAACATAAAATAATATTGTTAAAACTTACAGACATGGATAAAGCCATAGTTAACCTCGTTCTGTTTAGATTCCATACAATTTACGACCCCCGGTAATATAGATGCAATCAATTAGGCTTCTTAGCAAGACGTGTTGACCAAGCAGATTTCCATGGCAACACTGTTCAATACCACGGTGCAATCACCTGAGTAAACGATCGAAAGCCATTTAAGTAAAGGTATCGATTTTGTCTCGTTATACGAACACGACAATGTCAAACAAACAACGTCATCCACATAACGTATGAGTTATTGCGTAGAAACATTATGTTTACAATATGAACATATATTCCTGTATACATTATATATGTTTACAATATGAAAATATATTCCTGTATACATTATATATATCAACAAATGGAAATACAATCTGACCTGATATAAATGTCATAGCTGTAATCCAAAAATATCTATAACGAATGTCCATTCAGAATAGTGTTCCACATTTTCTCTAACATGATTCCGTCTGCTGTCATCGATATTCTGGCGCAGTGGCGCATGCGCAGTGAAGATGTCACGAAAATAAGTTACGCATTCGATCAGTTGGTATCAAGATACACAACAAAATCCCATTAAACTGAACAAGTGCTGATTGACCAATTGTGCGTTCTTTATTAAATGAATAGCTTCTTGCGAACACGGTATTTTAAGGCAAGTCAATGCTGGATGGCGAGGTTTCACGTTTCCAGATTTCCTGTTCATGAGCAATGTAAACAAAACCATCTGTTTGCGGGCAATTTGTTCGATACACTATTCATAAGCGGATCCAGGGGGGGGGGGGGGGGCACCCGGCGCCCCACCCTCAAACTCCCAGACCATACATATTTGGGGATATATAAAACGGTCAAAACTGGATAAAGTAACTAATTTTTTTTTCGCTCGCTTCGATCGCTCCCTTTTGCTCACAATATACATATTAACTTCAGTAAAACATACCCGACCTAGCCTGCCCCCTACGATTTCTTACGTACATCTTACTACAGGCGCCAAAGTTCAGCGAAAACTATAGACAATGGTGGGTATGTATACCTTTATACGTGGACACCTAAGGCACAGGGTACCACATAAAAGACATGTATACTTTTCGTAAAAATATGATAATTTAAGACAAATCAATGACTGCTTTCGAGGTTAAAATTTTTTGTCTCAATAAGTAGTTTAATTCCCAAAATGTAAATAGACACACGTTTTGTTCAATGTTCCCTTAGCAATCACACCAAATTTCATATTGTTTTTTGTACTCATAAAAAAGAATTAACGTGATAAAGTAGAGGGGTGTCCACAACGTTGGCTCCAATTCAATGGCGATTTCATATTTTCCCGGCACCATATGTCAGCGAAATTGACACAAAGTCGGCATCACTTGCCTTATTAGTTCACAACACAATCATACGAGTATCTTTCACAATACTTCGTGTAAAACATGTTCGTCTGTCTCTACGTTAGTTCGTTTTGATAAAAAAAGACAATCGGTGAGCATGGCTGTGAACGTGTGAGTTATTTAATAACACTCATTTTGAAAAGACACCATTACACTTCGGTAAATGAATAATACAAAAAAATGTATGTGTGTGTGTTTGAATGTAGTCAGCTACGAATTTTACATGTTTAAAGATGTTCCTGATATATAACATTGAATGTAAAATACGAATTTAGGCAATTTATTGCCAAAACAGGTACATGACATACAGATGAACACAATATGGTGAAGTATTATTGTATTCTGTCATACACAGAGCATTTGACGACTCAACGACGACGACGATGAATATGATTATGATGATGATAATGATTATGTGCAAAAAAAGAATTATATATCTTTGATACGGATCTGTAGCTGATCACTGTAGACCCTCAGACATACAAAGGGGTCATAACAGCAAATTCAAAAGTTTACGCCCCCCCCCCCCCAACCCAAAATCCTGGATACGCCCATGCTACTGCGCTTTCACCTATGAGATATTGAAAGCGTTACAGGTAAGTTGCGATGCCATGTGCAATCATTGTAGCTGTCTGCCCTCTGTCCTCGTTGAACAACACTCATGTTGGCATGCCGCTTGGGGTATGTTATTCACAATGTGTGTTGTTCTGCCATCAGTAGCAGATACGTTTGATACTATAAAATGAAAGACAAAATCTCTTTCCGGCTTTGTGGAGACAGTTTTCCTCTTTTGGCTACAGTATATATTTAAGAAATAATTTTCGATTTATCGTTGTTTATCGGCCAATAAACAACGATTTGGAGTTCTGATGCGTAGGAATTCAACCATGAGGACGTTAGCCCGATTTGTTTAATAGCCACGCATCAGAACGACAGGAGTTATTTATTGTCCGATAAACAACGATGATGCGTGAAAATTATTTCGATTTCGATGCTCCGTTCAGAATCGGGACTTCTTTTTGCGTTGTTTGTTGGGTAGTATAACAACGATAATTGTGCTCTTAGTGTATATTTAAAAATAACAATTTGAAAAAAAGACAACTTAACGAACATTGGCATTTGCCCGTTTGAGTACGTTGATGAAACGATATGGTCGATATTTGTGGAAAACTCCATATGAAAACGCACGTGCACAGTCTGTATTATATACATCTGTGTGGCAATTTGGTCAATATTTACCTATACTGTGTTGTGAAGAAGAAACAAGAACGATTTTTAAAAAGATATTCGGTGTGTCGGTAATTTTGAAAATAAGGATTGTACAAATGTATATTGAACTTTCAGCATTAATAACATTTAAACTGACAAATGTGTAACTTGGTTGGTTTTTCCCTTATAATTCACTTATCCGTCGCTTTACTGAATAGATTCGAACGGCACACAATTCTCAAATATTAAATGATACTCTACTCCTCCCATCATAACCTTGTACATTTTTTTTACGTTACATTTAAACACACAATTCTCAAATATTAAATGATACTCTACTCCTCCCATCATAACCTTGTACATTTTAACGTTACATTTAAACACACAATTCTCAAATATTAAATGATACTCTACTCCTCCCATCATATCCTTGTACATTTTAACGTTACATTTAAACACACAATTCTCAAATATTAAATGATACTCTACTCCTCCCATCATAACCTTGTACATTTTAACGTTACATTTAAACACACAATTCTCAAATATTAAATGATACTCTACTCCTCCCATCATAACCTTGTACATTTTTTTTAACGTTACATTTAAACACACAATTCTCAAATATTAAATGATACTCTACTCCTCCCATCATATCCTTGTACATTTTAACGTTACATTTAAACACACAATTCTCAAATATTAGATGATACTCTACTCCTCCCATCATATCCTTGTACATTTTAACGTTACATTTAAACACACAATTCTCAAATATTAAATGATACTCTACTCCTCCCATCATAACCTTGTACATTTTTTTTAACGTTACATTTAAACACACAATTCTCAAATATTAAATGATACTCTACTCCTCCCATCATATCCTTGTACATTTTAACGTTACATTTAAACACACAATTCTCAAATATTAGATGATACTCTACTCCTCCCATCATATCCTTGTACATTTTAACGTTACATCTAAAATAACTATGTGCGCACTTCAGTTTTCAAGGCTAAAAAGAATATTCAATAGAAAAAGAGTGACACAGAAAATAATGCGTAGACGGTAGACAACTACATACAAAACCTCCTCGCAGAGATTTAACTGTGTCCGAGCATTAAATCCCTTGCCGACATGAAGTTCCACGTGACCATAGACATACACTTGGCGCGAAATAATATCGCGGACAAGCACATGATAAAAACCCGGACAACGTAAAATCCTTGCGTTGTGATGTTTATTTATTTATTTATGTTTTGTTTTCCATTTTAACTCGTAATACATATACCTGGACCAATAATTCAACATGTCTGTGTCATTGTTATAAAATAACGATCTCCTCATAAAATTGTTTCCCAGGAAAAATTTCAAATCTGCCAATTTTTAACTCGTAGTGGCAGTGGTAACAAAAAGGAGTACCAATGGGGAAGTAACCACATAGAACAGCGGCACAAATACCCGCAGCGTATTTTATTAACCAGTACATTTCTTTCCGAAGTGTGCACACGCATTCTAATGTGATATATATAGTCGGGTTGTAAAGAATATTCCAACAACGATAATTTTGTTGAGGTTCTTGCTCTTTTGATTGCATGTATAGTTTACAAGAAAAACATTCAATGGTGCCAAGAATCAAAAGGCACCGTTAAAAGAAAATATAATCGACAAAATAAAAATATGATATATTAAATAAAAGTAAATACCCGGGTATGCGTAATGGATTTAATAAACCAGTGAACTCATATATTATCATGGGGCTGTAATTATAAAGCTCCTATGGAAACACGAAACTAAGAATCAAAACGCTGTTAGCGTAGAAAGACAGTTCAGAGAAGTAGAGAGACAATGTAATTTTCATATTTCTTAATAAAACGCAAACTTTATTCAAATTAACATGCACAGTCAGTTTATCACTATATAATTTTGGCGTGTCGTGGGAAAATCGGACTTAATGCATGCGCGTAGTGTCGTCCCTGATCGGCCTGTGCAGTCTGCGCAGGCTAATCCAGGACGGCACTTTCCGCCTGCAGCGGATTTATGTTTAGAAGATACTTCCTTGAAACAGAAAATACCATAAAAGCGGGAAGTGCCGTCCTAGATTAGCCATAATTCTCCGGGCGCTTGTTACAAGTAAATTAGCAAAACTAATATCGGCTGCTATAACGCGCGATATTTTTAGAATGAATGGAGCTGCGCACGTTCTTTACGAGTATCTGTCAATATGTCATAGCAATAAACGCCGTGCGAGCATTGAGATAATGTGGCTATATAATGTGTACGAATACAGATGGGGCACTCGAAAGTTGTATTCACTTACATCGTTGCAAATTGGCAAATGCTCTATAATATAAAAAGTATATGTTAAATATTTAATACTAACACGATACTCGCTAATTTTTCAATAGACAAAGAACACAATTATCGTTGTTAAACTACCCATTAACAACGCCAAAAGAAGTTCCGATTCTGAGCGGAGCATAGTAATAAGTAGTTCCAAATACAATTGCAAAAATATACATGTATGTCAGATCATGTTAGAATCGAAATAATTTTCGCATGATCATTGTTTATCGGCCAACAAACAACTCTTTGTGGTGCGTGGCTATTAAACAACTCGGACTAATGTCCTCGTGGTATAATGTATACACATCAGAACTCTAAATCGTTGTTTACTGGCCGATAAACAACCATAAATCAGAAATTATTTCAAAAATAGCACCGCTTTTATATTAAAACTTGTATTTCATGCGAAGTGGATAATATCATTAGTAGATTTAACATCAGTATCCTAACTTGATACGAATCTGTAATCCATAGTTT
This sequence comes from Congeria kusceri, assembly GCA_027627225.1. Taxonomy (NCBI): domain Eukaryota; kingdom Metazoa; phylum Mollusca; class Bivalvia; order Myida; family Dreissenidae; genus Congeria; species Congeria kusceri. Next base: position 4,517,890 of record CM051031.1, read on the forward strand.
TGGTATGTTGCATCCTGTCTTTTTTTGACAAGTGCAGTGCGAATATTTTCAAATTAGCCGATGCAATCTTAAATTTCCATCACACTAGAGGCACACAATGAGTTGGAATGACGTCAGAATGACAACTGTTGGCCAGTACGACTGTTTTGCTCATGTTCAAAACTTTCGAGATGCATTCGAAGTGGAAAAATATCGAACCACATTTGAGCTGTATGCTGACAGCATTTGTACTACATTTTTAATAGTCTTACGGCATTTTGACAACATTCTAAACAAGTTGATCTCATTCAAAGGAGAACCCAAATAAAAAGTTGTATAAATACGCGGTCATTTGCTGCTGAAACATCAGTTGCTATTGTGCAGTCGTCTGGGTTACATTATGCCGCCTGCTCGCGTAAAATTAAGAGCTCTATCAACTGTCATCAACGAGGCAGTTTATAACAAGAAGTTGCAGATTCACATGAGAATGCCATAGCCCCTTCGGAGTCTTTTACAGAGCCACCTTTACCTCCATCTGCTTCGCTGGTGGACATAGTGGCCAAGGTCCATCAGCCTGCATCTATGTCCTCTTCTGACAATGATGATCAATGTACTGCCAGTGAGGCTGCCAAGAAGCGCCAAAGGAAGCATGTGACTACCGCATTCACAGAGATGCACAGTGGTAGCAGAAGGCCACTGAGATGGGCAAAATTTAGCAGCATTTTATAATCTTTAGAAAACTATTCGGCGGCATTCCTAATACGCTTGGGACATTTCTGCTACTTTCTAAATACATTTTAAGTATTTGAACTGTATTCTGATTTAATTCTCGAACGTTCCAATTAATTTCGGAGCCTACCGGTATTCTTAACGCGTTATGCCTGCCCTCGAAGAGGATTCGTACAGCATTCAAGACACCGTCTGTCCAGACTTAGGGCGAAAATCCAACAGTATTCGTTTCGCAACTGATGTGCATTCTAAATATTTGGGCTGCGTTCACACAGCTTTCTAAATATTCCTAATATGTTCCAACAACATTCGAACAGCATTCAAGAGCTACACCCTGCCGTCCACTAGGCCCCCGAAGGTTTCCCGAAAACGAATTTGGCAAAATCGGGGTGTTTCGGCACGTCGTCGCGATGTTCTGGAACCCTTCCGTGTCCTTCTTTAACAATTCTGGATCCTTCTTGGCACTTTGGGGCCTGATCGGGATTGAAAAAACTTCGGGGGTCTTCGTCAAATCATCGGCAACCATTCTGCATGTTCGGGAACCCATCTCCATTGGCTCGGAAAGCCTTCAGCGAGGCTTCGTAATCGGTTCAGCCACCCCGAGTAGTCCATGAAGAAGAATCGATGTCGAACGCTCTCCGAAGACGACGAGTGGAAGAGTTGTGTTCGCGTGTACACGCGGAAGCTATGCCAGTCGTGTAATGAAAGATGCCGAATCGTCGCCGGAGAAGCCGATTGTCAGCAGAAGGGACGTCGAGCATTAGTCATGTTTCCCGAACTATAAAAGAGCGACAGCAGAAGTGATGCCGTCAATTTGCCTATAGTTTTCGAAGAGACAAAATCGGCATTGTTTTTGTGAAATGAACACTTATCATGGTGCAAGTCATGGGCACGTTACTCAAGAAGAAGTTTGGCGTGAGGTTACTAATCAGTCAGCCTTTTAACATTACAGAAGGTATGATCCTTTATCTTGGCCTTGAAGGTAAAACCTTTATCTGAAAGGCCAAGCTGAGAAGAAAAACCTATGAGAAAGTCTCTAAGGGATGCCCATAAACATCCAACTCTGCGATTAAAGTAGGCAATGCCAAGTGAAAGCCAACAGTATGGGACATGTTCCACCTTCTCGGCCATTTCACGTCAGACATTCGGAGTATTTGGAATGTCCAGACTTTCATCCTTGTACTCCTGAACCTAGGGAGTAGACACTTCTGGGACAAAATGGCTTACAAAACAGCAGCACATAAGTACAGAAGTCGTACATCAACAATTGTTGGCGTGATCCTCAAATACTGTTTGATCCACAATCGATGACGTCTTCTTCTCTGTGTCAGGTTAGCTGCCAAGACAACCATGCCATCAAGGGTAATGTGAATGGACCTTAAGATCCATTATCGGGCTAGCAACTGATAATCAGATTGTAGTTCGGCGTCGTTCATATACCCTAACTTCAAATCGGCAACATTTCAGCATTCTGTCGACAACAAATCGGCAACTATTCAGCATGTTCTGCAATGTTACCGCAACCTTTCCGCACGATCGGGAAACATTCTGGAGATTATTCCGAAACTGTTGGCAGTCTTCCGCGTCGCATTCGGTGACTTCGGATAGGTTTCGGAGTTTATACCGCATCCTGTCGTATGCCACTCCGCGAATACATGCCGAACAAGCACAGTGGCCAAGCTCCGCCCATTTTGTTCCTAAAGGTTTCCGAAACTAGCACATTTTTATCGGCAACCCTCACGCAAAGCATCGTTACTGTAGTGGACGGCAGGCTTAATACAGCCGGAATGTACAAGAATCATTCAAGGCGAGTTCGAAGAGCATCCTAAGTATTCTAAGTAATCGAACAACATTTTTACAAAACTGTACGAGTTTTACTTTTCGTCCGGCTGGTTCTGCCTACCTCTTGCCGATTCCGAATAAGTGTGATTGGGGTATTAGGATTTATTCATTCGGGACTACTCGTGGGAAATTTTGACGACCGTTATTATTTTATATTAAGAAGGTCAAAAGTTGGGTTTAACCTGCCGTCCACTAGGCCTCCGAAGGGTTCCCGAAAGCGAATTTGGCAAAATCGGGATGTGTCGGCATGTCTTCGCGATGATCTGGAACTCTTTCGTGTCCTTCATTAACAATTCTGGATCCTTTTTGGCACTTCGGGGCCTAATCGGGATCGAAAAAAACTTCGGCATCCAAATTTTAAAAGTTTTAAAACCATCGGAGACTATTTGGATTATTCGGGAACTCATCGCCATTTACTCGGCAATTTCGGAACGCCTTCTGCGAAGCTTCGAAATCCTTTAGCCATCCCGAGCGGTCCCTGAAGGAAGCTGAATGGATGCCGAAAGATCCACGTAGACGGCGAGTCGAAGAGAGGACGCAGATGTCAGCAGAAGGGACTCCGAGCAGGAGCTGTATTTGCCGACCTGCAAAATACAATAAATAAACGTCGAAGTAACGATGAAGAATTACAATAAGAAGTTGTTTTAATTGTTAACATCTGAAGACTCAGACGTTTTTGTCTCAGACATGCCAACAAATCCGATTCAGTTGTTTTATTTGCAAACAGACATAAACGATGTCAGACTTCAACAGCATCTGCTGTAGGAAGCCCGTATTACTATCCGAATGTCCTATTTTAGATAAGTGACTTATATTGACCATGACAACCTCCACGCAGAGATTTGACTGGTTCCGCGCATAGTTCTAATCAAATCCCTGCCGTCATAACAAACCATGCGAGGATTATCGATTTAAATCTTCTAGATATTATTTATGGTTTGAAGGAGTTATTTTCTTTTTCTGTTTTCATTATTAACTGGAAACGATATATTAAAAGTCCAGTTATGCAGAAAATTGCACCGAGCCCAGATCTGGAAGGATTTTAATTGTTTTGGCAGTGGTTACCGTTAACAGATAGGGGAGGTAACCGCTGCTAGGAGTTTGTGATCTACAACAACCCACACAGTACCAAAAACACGAAGTAAACCAAAACCCCAAAGAAAAGATTCAAACATGGGGTCACCGCCTTAGAGCGGTCAACGCAAAGCACTTAATGAGTTTAGTTTAAACCTATTTATTTTAGCTCGATTGCATCGAAAGCCGAAGGCTTATAGAGACACTCTCGAGTCCGTTTCCTGGGTAGAACCAGTACTTGGTGTCTTTGGGGGAGATCTTGAGAACGCTCCCAGTAAGGTTCGAACCCGGGACCTCCCGATCGCTAGGCGGACACCATATCCACTACGCCACCGCGACCTCATAAATGAGTTTAAAGTGGGTACGTACGATCTTTCATATCGATTATTTTCAAAATAAGCAGACGAAAGTGACAACAAAAACTTGAAATTAAACATAAAACATAAAATGACGAAGGAAACACTTCAGTTTGAATTAAATCAGTAAGTACTAGTGTCGAATTTTGCATCGATTATTGGTGTACTGTAACATAAACCACCTTTCAAGTCAACGTATGTACATTTATTTTAGTTTGCGCTTGTACAGACGACAGCTATTTGGTGTTTGAAAAACTAGCGTTTGCGCATTCAAAAAGCAATGTTTGTTCTTAACTTTTATTCCATTTTGAATAGAAATATATGTTAATTAACTTTATTTTGTTAATTGTAATTATGCTCTTATATCTGAAGTAAGATCGTACATACACATTTTAAACCTGATTCAATGCACTCCGAACCTCGAGTTTGTTTCAGAATTAATCGCCATACATGTGCATGCATATGTTAATAAAAAAGAACCTAATATAGCAAATCAGTATATCGAATTTCAATCTTTTAGTACAATTTATTATTCAATGTTTTTTAATAGAGGATAACCCCAGAGAAACGGATTAGCAACTTTCTGAGAGAAAAGAACAACATATGTAACAGCTGGGACATTTCGTTGGATCTTGTTTATATTCATAGAACACAGATATACGAATATAGAATATAGACGTTTACAAGAAACATATATAACTTCGCGAATATTTCTCATTATTACACCTCACGTTACCACTCTGTGTATTTTGTCCATAGACAAAAAGTTATATCCCAAGGTAATATCATATCACCCTCGCGCGGAGCTAAAAATAGAACAGCGATTTAAAAAAACAAAAACAAAACAAAATTCAACAACTATTCAACTTTTACTTCCACAGTGCTGACGTCGATCCGCGGTATTTTACAATTAATATCCAGCTTCAAGCATTTGTAATTCCTTTTTGTATCCACAAAGCTTTTAATAACATTTTTATATTTCAATTTTTAATGTGAACCGTGCTAACCAGAAACGCGATGTGTTTTCGAAATCGTCATGTCTGGTCAGAACGTTTCTTTCAATTTGTATTTTCTTTCCAAACCTGTATCCGATTATCAATATTGGCGTCCAAAATACTTTTATACATCACCGATGCATTGTTTTTTGTTTTTTTTCTGTGTTTAAACACGACACAACACAACCCTAAGTCCCTATGTTATAACATCCGTCCATTGAATGATTGACAACTGGGTTGTGTCGTCACTGCACAATTTGTTTACAGATTATGCCACAAATGTATCCGTTATGTGATCTGAATATCCATTTAACACTTTCCATCAACTGTATATTTTTCCTTTTTGAATCACACGATAACGTTCGCCTGTATTTCTCCATGTTTATAACCGATTCAATCTAACGCGCTGCAGAAACTTCGTATCGATCACGCCATCTTTAAAATCTACACGTCTAAATATAGCAGTTCAAACTCAATGGTCATGCCAGTAAAAGGTTAAGGTCATGTCTGAGAAGCATTGGAAAGTACGGAAGGCTGCTTCTGCAATGTTTTAACTAGATAACTATTGAATTGTGAATTGGTTATGTCCAGCCTCGGCTTGCGTAGCATTTATTAATAGAGTCTACATTAAAGTTATGGTAATACAAAATCACGAAACTTATTATTTCAAAGTGTTATACGGATTGTTCGGTGTAATAAAATAAATAACACATGGCTGGGAGGGTGATATAAATAATATCAACCCTTGAAAAGTCATTTCAACTTCGGCTACCGCCTCGGTTGATATAACATTTCTCTGGTTGATATTATTTTATATCACCCTCTTAACCATGTTTTATTTATATAATAGTTTAGCTGTAAACTATTTGGATCTATAGTTAGAAAAGTTTAACTTGTGCATTAAACAAGTAAATGTGTGGGACCGACACCGTCATTGTGTATTGAGTGCTTTTAAAAATGAGAATACTTTATCTAATCTAAAAAAAGTTTGGACTAACAAACATAATTATAATGGCACTCATCGCAAATTGTATCACACAAAAAACCCTCACTTTGATTGGAACGAATATTATATAACATTATATAAATCACCGGGAAACAGGCTTCAGAATGAGTTTTGGTTCGTTTCCCTGCATAATATTATATTAATATATTATATTATATTATATTATATTATATTATATTATATTATTTTATTTTATTTTATTTAATATTATATTATATTTCATTACATTACATTACATTAAATTATATATATATATTATATTATATTATATATATATTATGCTATAATGTCTGTCATATGTATTCGCATGTCTTACACTAAAAAGTGTAATGTTCATGTGTTATAAGTGTATCATTATGCTTATCCATGTGTTAACACAATCATATAGTACAGACTAGCGTTCCAAAAATGTTCTTACAGAAAACAACAAATAGACTAGCGCTCTCTAGAGAAGTATTAAAACAACATTTCCATTAAAACATCTTGAAACACACGTGTGCTTGTTTCTGAACTCATCCACTTAAATATCACACTTGATTATGCTCAAACTCTCTTGATGTCCAACAGATGATACAACATGGTGTCATAATATACAACGATACAAATCTGTTTAGTTTTTAGTGTCTTTGTTGTGACACTCAAATTTGACGGAAGTGCACGATCTCATGAGTAAAGTATGATAGGATGTGAATTTAAAGGGACTTTGTCAACGATACATAGTGTTCATATTGCACTATAAATTATTTTATATGCTGGTAATGCGCCATCTTAGAACATGTGCATTAAATAAATCAAAAATAATAGTGTCGACGTAGCCCTCGGCAAGTATTTATAATGGGTTCGTTCAGGGACTGTAATAACAGAACTATATATGAAAGATATATATATATATATAATTATTATATATTTACTAAGACGTTGCTCGCCTGGCGGTCAAGTGGCAAATGCCTAAATGTAAACAGTCATTATAAAAACAAGTATTTACGCATAGATATCAATTAGCATTAAACTAATAACACAATACGTTGCAATGAAATACAATTTACAGCAATACAAAAGTAATTAATAAGCTATCACTAACCTGTAATGACAGAACTATATATCAAAGATATATATATATATACTAAAACGTTGCTCGTCTGGCGGTCTAGTGGCAAATGCGCGGTCACTTCCACTTTTCATGTGAGCAACGCCGAAGTTATGTCATGCGTGACAGGTTGTGATGAAAACTGGTTAGAGTTGTTAATATAATAACGGTAAATAAGTATAGAAAGGAATTATAGTTGATAGTTAAAAGACAGATGTAAATTGCGCATTCGAATACATTTTACGGGCAATAATAAGTTGTTCAATCACTCTCTGACATACTTCCCCTGCCCACAAAATAAGTCTCCTTACTTATACATTATTAATAACCTGTATTCACTGCAACTTAAAATCAGCAATACTATAAGATATATAATATAATATAATAATGATGATAATAATACAGTTACATATTATAACATAACGCAATGTGCATCAAAATGGCTACGGAATGCACGGTTAAGAATATTTAATATATAACCCGGTAATATTTAAAATATATCACACACATAAATAGCATACACAATAAGATATTTGATAAAATCTAATAAGCAAAAGAGTCTGAAAAAATTAAAACCCCAGGCGGGTATCGAAATGACGACTTAGAAGCTATACGAAGAAATGACAGCAGACAGCGCTTTAACCAACTGCGCTATCATGCTAGGTAAGGCATAGCGAGTTAAATATGGTTTACGTAAAATGCTCCCAATTCTGACGTCAAAATATAAACAGGAAAAGGGCCAAACAAACAAGACCTATATTATAAATTGATTTTTATCTCATAATGAGTAAATTCTTTTCCCATTATGTATACCCTGTTTTAACCGTTATTATATGCGGGTGTTAATATATAAATTGCAGATTTTTAAAAGAAATTGCCCCATTGGGGCCCGTTTAGATGACATAGTCCCTTTAACCATATTGGTGAGTGGCGGATCCGTGGTCTAGTGGTAACGCACTGGCGTCACAACCCAGGGGTCGCAAGTTCGGGTCCCCGCTACACCCTAACCCACTAACTCGTCTTTCGCATGAGACGTTAAACCGAGGTGCAGTGTACTAGGTGCATCACACCGGGCACTAAAAGACCCAGGGTTGCCACTGAAACAGGGCGTCTCCTGTATCTTGCACTATTCCCCCCCCCCCCCCCCCCGTAACCCACCTAACAAGTATTCTGGGGGCGATGGCCATATGGGAGAGAATCCCGGTGCAATCGATAAAAATGAACTACACATATGGTGGTGACACTCGCCTTCAGTGTACCAAAATAAATGAACAAAGGCGTAACCTATCAGTTGTAACCACGACGCCCTAACACGTTTGTATTGTCCTTATTCCAAGGAATGTAAGTCTAATCAAGTAAGTCAAGTTATATTGATTTACAGACTGATGCAGGCCGGTGAACAACAGAACATCACAATCTCTATGGAAGCTTTAAAGAAATTAGAAAATACGACAAACATGTTATAGAAATAGATATGCTGACACAACATGCGCAAGATACAAGATACAAGAAACTTGATATAACGTCGGTTTTTATAACAAATTTAAACATTAACTATATAAAGCTTTTTCACGACACGGAACATGGTATCATGATTAAGTGTTCAGGAATTTCCTCAACTTCGACAATACTTTTATTATAATGGAGCCATTCCAGAATTATAGTACATTCTGTAGTATAAAGTTAACTCAATTCCAAAACACAAATATTGGTTGTCCAATATATTTATTAGTTAGAAACGTTATTGTAGACTTACATAAAGGACATATACTTTATTGTTATATTTGTACTAAGCTTCTATTTGAGATTTTTTATGTGTTACAGCACAAAAATGTCAACTCCGTTACAGAACAAAAATCTATTAAAAAATTAAGATGTTCCGATTGTTTAATGCAAACAAATAACATCTTTTATCAAGATTAGTGCCATTTTACTGAATATTCGTTTAAAAAGATATATTATTACATGTTTGCCGCCTAAAAAGTAGACAGTTTATATAAACTCAGAAATTGTACACAAACAATAGCGGTTAATTTAGCATTAAAAATATATTTCTCCACATGCCTACTCATCTATTGAGTAAATATGGTGAAATTGATTGCCACTGTATGACAATAATGTTTATCTTATTGGTGTATAAATACTTACTCATCTTCTAGTCATTTAACGACACGTAACAGAGTTGACATGTAGCGTAATGGTGTTGACACTATGTAACGGAGTTGACATTAGTAATTGTATTAAATCGTAAAGTTTTGTTTTTATAATTGAACACACATACAATATTAATGGCAAATAGCTATTTACTTGAAATTGAACCACTCTGCAATAGAAAATAAGCAGAAAAGCAATCTTATTATATATATGTGTGTACCTATCATAAATACTCTGTCAAACATGGGTTATCCTCCGTATTGCATAATACATGTATAAATAATAATGGATTGAATTGTAGCTATGTCATGTAGCTATGTCATCAACACCATTTTATGAATGTATCGTTTCGCAAAATAATGCTCAATAAACAATATAGTTTGAGAATGGAACAAAATAGCTTTAACAGAACATATGTTGCAAACAAAGAAAGAAAACTTATGCAGGCATATATATTGACACTGTAAGCAGATCCGTTCGGATTGCCGCATTCGGCTCTCATGGAACAGCGTTGAACTCCGCTTAAACCCCAAGCAATCTCGTCACCAAAATGTGCACGTGAGCCAAATACGGCATTGTGGATCTTCAGTACCAAAAAAAAACATTAATGTGTCTTAGATTTATACACTGTAAAGCTCAAAACTGTCAATACAAAATGCATGTAATTGCAATAATGACAAGTGGTATGGAATTCGATTCATTAGCACATATTTTACAACAAGGGTGGTAATTGATGCGCGCGCATCAAAGTTGGCATACCGCGATCTCTCGATTAAGTATGATTTTCTTGTATAATCTAGAAATAGAAGACTAATATGTAAATCTTTAATAGCATACAAAGGCCTTAAATTTGCCCCCCCCCCCCCCTCCTATGTTCTGTGATAATTGCACCACTGCAAAATCACCGTTATTTGTGCTTGAAAACATGAACAATCACTTTTAAGTTGATATTCCTAAGAACAAAAACAGCAGCAGCATATCACTTGTTATAACGATCTTTGAACCGATGAGAGAAACATTCATACTTCGTGCTATAAAAATACCACATACCTGTCTCCTATTTCAAAGTACGACATGCAAAATCATAGTTTACCGACAGTTTGCAGTCTAAATTTCAACTTTTGATTCGCAGTATGTTAACTTGGAATGCGTGCCCATCGACTGGTTCTTGAAACAACCGAGTCTTATCTTTCCACAACTGCTAAGACATAACTTTAGCAAACAGAGTAGAGTCTCATGTACAAAGCTAAGCTACAGTGTGACGTACCTCCAAACATTGACTGATATAAACGCTACTGACATGATATAAAAAAAAAATCAGGCACCTTTGTATCAGGCCGATATCAGCATAGTGGTGTGATAAAACTTGGAATTTACTTGAATTTGCTTGCATTTGATTTCCTATTGAAGCGTCCTGGTGCCAGGTGTAAAAATAAAAATAAATAAAAAATACTCAATTTTAGAAAACGTATCTCGTAATTACGACTTTTTATCTCGTAATTACGACTTAGTATCTCGTAATTACGACTTTTTATCTTGTGATTACGACTTTTTATAGATAGTATCGTGACCGTACTTTCATCAGATGAATTGATATGGACCTTCAAATTCGATCGTTGTTCGAACTGGGCTTAAATTATTCCGAAATTCTAGGATGTCTTGCATTGAATGGCTTTAAAATTAGCAGCAGTAGTTCTTCTTCTCTTCCTCCTCCTCCTACTACTATTACTACTACTACTACTACTACTACTACTTCTACATTACTACTACTACACCTACTACTACTATTGTTACTGCCACTGTTGCTGCTGCTCTGCTGCTGCTACTACTACTACTACTACTACTACTACTACTACTACTACTACTACTACTACTACTACTACTGCTACTACTACTACTATTGTTACTGCCACTGTTGCTGCTCTGCTGCTGCTGCTACTACTACTACTACTACTAATGATAATAATAATAATACAACTACTATTGCTACTACTGCCACTGCTACTGCTACTACTACTACTACTACTACTACTGGTACTACTACTACTACTACTACTACTACTACTACTACTACTACTACTACCACTACTACTACTACTACTACTACTACTACTAATAATAATAATAATAAAAATTCGGACGTCATAAAAATAACGTAATAAATGATTCCAAAACCGTCACTCGTTAGTATGGTGGGAAAAAGTGCCATATTTTGTGAGTTCTAGTCGCTAAATTATAATCCTGTTGAATTGTATAATGTGTTTTATGTAAATGTATATACATTTGCCAAGGGTTGTAAACCACTACTTGTTGATCGATGCTATTTATGGAAAAATAGTCCGTTTTATGTTATATTTTCACTGCAGTGAAATTCGATATTTCACTGAAAAGCATATAATAAAATATTAAAAATCATTGATAATTACACAGATCTTTGATGAACACTCAAAAGAAAATATCTCCAAACCATATACTGTTTGTTAGTCCTACTTTAACTCTTTGTTTTCTGTTTGAAAGATAATTTGAAACAAGGGCACATGCCTTTTCAAGACATTCCATATGCACCCATCTTGAGTACAGTAAGATCATGAGGAAGGCAATCAAATGCCTTAGATAGGTCCATTAGTATGGCAGCCACATGTTGACCCTTGTCGAGTGCTTCTTTCCAGTCCTCATTCAGGGGCAGAAGGGTTCAATGATAATTATCAAAAATATAGTTACAGAGTTAAAATAGCTCAAAAGCTATTCAAAATCTTTTCAAATATTTTAGATGTAGCTGATACATCACTTAAAGGTCTATACTTTTGATTTACAAAAGGATTTTCTTTTTTTGCATATTTGCGCGACTTGTGCAATTTTCAGATAATCTGGTCAGTGGAACAACGTGTGTACTTGTATTCTTGTTTATTATATTTGTTACTGAGGGAGCCATAGTTTTAGCTGCACATTTTAACACTTTTTGTGGTTTATTGTCATAACCAGTAGATTTCAGGTTCATTGATTTTAGCTTGTAGGGAAGTTTTAATTTAAGTTCGCAAGTTTGTAGATTTAAGTTCAAATCCTATTGGAAAGTTTGGACACGTGTATCTCGGAACATTTTTATTGTCTTTGTATATAGTTTTCTTATACATTCCATCAATATAGAAAACAAGACATGATCTTGTTTACACATGACTATGTCTATGTGAATGCGAAATACTGTTGATATCGGCCTTTAATAATTATGGCTTCAATTATGGACACATATAACATACCAGTACTAATAACACGTTTACATGCGATGGACATACATTATTCTACTGTGATGTTGAGGTCTCATTTTGCTGCCGTACTACATTCGCATCGAGTTCTAACAATACGTTATTTAGCATTCTAACATGACACGTGCATAGTGTTCTATAGACTAAGAAGAAAAATGTCCGTTGTTAAATTGCCAATAAACAACTCCAAAAAGTAGTTCCGAAACTGTAAAATACAGTTCGCATTGTAATTGCAGAATATGTTGTCAGGTCATGTTAGAATCGAAATAATGTTCGCTTATCGTTGTTTATTTGTAAATAAACAACGATTTTTTTCGTTCTGATTCGGGTATATAAAACAACTCAGGCTAACGCCCTCGTGTTTTATTACTAGGCATCAGAACTCAAAATCGTTGTTTATTGGCCGATAAACAACGATAAATTATTTCTTAATTCACAAGTAAGACAAATACACTGATTACAGAAGCAAATGCAAGGAAAATGACGAAGAGAAAATGCTGAATCGTCATATGTTTGTATAAGTTTTATTTCTTATAATCTGCAACAAATAGTATTAATAACAACATACATGGAAATAACCCGTCACATAATATGTTTGTTCTATCTGGAATGTGAAACAGCATTATTTAATTATCAATCAATAAATCAATAAATATGAAGCGGAAGTGTTATATAGCAAGCGTGACTCGAAATTGTACATGTATGTGACTTAAAATATACAAGTAAGTCATATATAACTAGAATTGCAGAAATATTTAAGATGTTACAGTTTAAATAGCACATTTCATTGAAAATAGTTATTTTAATTACTTAGGCATTCCTGAAAAATTGTAATATACTAGAAGATAATTTACTCTATTCGGATGGAGTCGCGGTACGGACGGTATCGCGGTAAACAATAAACATCATCTAGTGAACATTTCTTGTAAACAAAACCCACGTCTTTTTCTAGTCTCGGCTTCTTATTATGAAAACTATCTGAAAATGCATAGAATATTGCAAAGTACATTCTTTTTTGTTTAAACATGCTTGTATAATGCATTTCTTCTTAGAGTCTCATCCGATTTCATTGCAGAATTTAATAAGATATTGTTTTTACTCTGTCGTCTGCGCCAAATTAGTAGGAGTATTTCCCCGTGGGTTTTGTGCATAAGTTATTTCCTTTCCGGTAATAACGGTTATACTGTACACTATTTATTTTTCAAAATTGGCTAGGATTGCTTCCCCTGTTACCGATTACCGCGACTCCGTCGTGCAAAATGTCAAATTTAAGTTATAGACCGTGATGTGTGGTTTGGTGTTTTGCAGAGATTCCAAATGAAATAATTGTTTATTTGTTGTTTGCCATGTGTGTTTAAGACATGTTTACACCTTATAATAGTTGATTAAAAGCTGTAAGTGTTATCTTTCCATTTTGGTTATTCAAAAAATCGTTAGTACCGCGACTCCACCGGAACACAGTATATAAGGTTTGAAATTTGTATAAAAAAAAAGAATGAAATACATGTACCAGAAAATTAAACTTTTGGTAAAAATATATTGCAGAAAAATATTGCAGACAACGAAAGTTCAGTTAAACAAGCAAATAACTGTTTGAATGGTACACATTCTTTAGTCAAATAGTGCAATACAATGGCGCAGATATTTACAAAATGGGTCGTGTTTCTAGTTAAATTAATAACTTATGATGTAAATGACGGCAGTTTAAAACTGTCGTTGAATGTACAAAACAATGTGGGTGTGCCAGAAGATAATACGAAACGTATCGTGGGAAACCCGGGCTTAATGCATGTGTGTAAAGTGTAGTCCCGGATCAGCCTGTGCAGTCCACACAGGCTGATCCGGGACGACACTTTCCGCTTTTATGGTATTTTCTGTTTCAAGGAAGTCTCTTCTAAACATAAATCCACTGTCGGCGGAAAGTGCCGTCCCGGATTAGCCTGTGCGGACTGCAAAGGCTAATCCGGGACGACACTTTACGCACACGCATTAAGCCCGGTTTTCCCACGACACGCCTCATATTGCCTTCAAGCAGTATTCAGTGACACTATTGTACTGATAAACTACTGATTATTGCATGGTAACTACAAATACATGTATAAACGTAACACCTGAATTGTACATGGACACAAACACTGAATAAATGTTACAAAAAACTTTGCTGACAGCTTAGGCAATTACACAAAGATCCTGAGCAACATGAACTCGAACACACTGAAATATACTAGCACATTAAAGAACACCATTACAAGAAACAGTCCGTAAACTCATTAAAATGCCTCCATTTTAAACTAAACACTAATACGGTACATGAATATACCTAACTGGAGAGTCAGTCAGTAGAAGGTTGAAAATATCGTAAGGATTGGAGGGTAAGACACATGGGAAGTTAAAAAAATAGCATATTTATTGTATTAACTAAATTTCCAGACACATGAAATATACTAAGATAATGAAAAAAAATTCTTTCAAATGTACTAATTTCATTATAAAACCATTAAAAAAAATACTTGTGTTTGTAAACAAAACTGATGTTTAATATATTGCAAAGTATTGTCCGAAATTCATATTATGTTAAAGTAAATAGCAAGGTTGCAAAAACGTGGAGAAACCATGACAAGTTGGTTTCTACTCAGAATTCAGCGTCAAAATATAATGCAATTTATATATTAACTTAAACACAAACAAACCATTGTAACCAAGGAAAAATTGTCCTCTGAACTCAAAAGAAAATAACTGCACCGTTGGTGCAATATACGTGTCTTTCATTGTAGTCTTAACAATAAACATACTACATGGAAAGTAAATGCAATGGGCCAAATGGTTACTTAATCTGCCTCAAACAAGTGGATTGATATTTAATTGTAAAATGCAAAATTTTTAGAGGCATGTCGACAGAAAACAGTGCTTATTGCACGAGCGTTAAGTGCAGACTGCACAGGCTAATCCAGGATGGCACTTTACGCACGTGCATTTAGCCCGGTTTTCCCAAGATACGCCTAATATGTTTATAAACTACTGTGCTATGGTATAGCTCACTGCAAACCAAATGAGGGTGTCCAGTGTTATTTTTAAGGCCAATTTGGGGCCGAAATTTGTCCCCATTTCCCTGCTTAAAAGGTATATATTTTCCCTCTATTTTTACTTTAAAATTCCCCTCAGAATGTAAACTTTAGTTTAAAAAAATTAATTGACCACATTCGGACAAATATTGACTTAGATAGAGGAATTTTCATAAACAATCAAAGCTATTTTTCATCAAACCAAGTTAGTGCACAATTAAGTTATCATTTGTAGCAAAGCAATTGATTAATGTTTATAACAAAGTAGAACATAAACCTGTATGAATGCTTTTCTAATAATAAATTACCCTTTTCCCTTAAAATTCCCTGTCTTTAGGGCCCCGCCACCTTTCCCCCAAAGGTGAAAAAACAACAACTGGTGTCCCAGCATTTATTACTCAGTTGTGAGCATTTAACCATCGTATGATATAAATTACTAGCAATCTTACACTATTGCAATAACATTGCCATGGGAACATATATTGCATAACAATAGACACAAATTTACAAATAAAACACAAATGTATACAAATATCTTAAAAATTAGCACAATTTACTGATCAGGACAATTGAATCAATCTAGTCTATTGTTAACACTACTGTGAACAGATTCAACAAGATTGTTTTACATGAACTGTGCTTAACATGATCTTGACAATCAGATTCTACCCTAGAACTAGCCATATCTCATAACCTACTACGAACTTGCTAACCTTAGTCTAATAGAGCAAGTCCTTAACCAAATACCGGGTATTAACCAGCTCAGTTCATCAACCAAATATTAACCAGCTCAGTTCATCAACCAAACATTAACCAGCTCAGTTCATCAATCAAATATTAACCAGCTCAGTTCATCGACCAAATATTAACCAGCTCAGTTCATCGACCAAATATTAACCAGCTTCATTCATCAACCAAATATTAACCAGCTCCGTTCATCAACCAAATATTAACCAGCTTAGTTCATCAACCAAATATTAACCAGCTCAGTTCATCAACCAAATATTAACCAGCTCCGTTCATCAACCAAATATTAACCAGCCTAAGTCATCAACTAAATATTAACCAGCTCCGTTCATCAACCAAATATAAACAAAGCAATTCCGTAATCAAATATTAACCAGCCTAAGTCATCAACCAAATATTAACCAAATTCATAACAAAATATTTACAAGACAAGGTATTAACCAAATATTTAACCCAGCTACCTGATTTCAAAGCCAGTTCATTTGCTCAACTCGGTCTTAACTCGACCCAACTATTGGCGAGCAATCAAAACAGAAGTTTATACTGATAACACCTGAATTCTTGTAGTAGACTTTGACTCTAAAATCCAACTATATCTGTATAAAATGTTCATCCAGTGGTATTTCCCACATGCTTGTGAGGAAACCAGATATTTCACAAAAGAGACATAACAAGGCACAAATACAGACACATTGGCTTCTAACCACAATTATTCTCAAAAGTTACGATTTGTAAGAAATAGTCACATGATGAAACCCACATCGAGGTTTGAGCATGAAACTATGGTATCTGATAAGGAATGTTTACCTCGATATGGTATATGAAACAGAAGGTATTCTAAACAAGAGGGCCAAATGGCCCTGGGTCGCTCACCTGAGTTTAATTATTTGAAAAATTTTTCATGTGTTAGATTTTTATACGGATATGGCTATACTGATACGGACTGATGGAAATGTGGCCTTAATCATCATGGTTTGAAAAACTTAAGTGACAACAGACATTCAAAATTTTGAAGTACATATTGAAATTGAAGCTTTTTCTTCAATTTGACCTAGTTTTTGACCCCACATGACCCAGATTCAAACTCGGCCAAGATACCATTGGGACAAATGTTCTGACCAACGACGATTGGGCAAATAATGTAAGTTCTAGAGTGTTAACAATCTTTTTCTTCAATTTGACCTAGTGACGTAGTTTTTGACCCACATGACCCAGATTCAAACTTGGCCGAGATACCATTAAGACAAATGTTCTGACCAAGTTTCATGAAGACTGGGCAAAAAATGTGACTTCTAGTGTTAACAAGCTTTTTCTTCAATTTGACCTAGTGACCTAGTTTTTGACCCCACATGACCTAGATTTAAACTCCACCGAGATATCATTGGGACAAATGTTCTGACCAAGTTTCATGAAGATTGGGCAAAAAGTGTGACTTTTAGAGTATTCACAAGCTTTTTCTTCAATTTGACCTAGTGACCTAGCTTTTGACCCCACATGACCCAGATTCGAACTCGGCTGAGATATCATTGGGACAAATGTTCTGACCAAGTTTCATGAAGATTGGGCAAAAAATGTGACTTCGAGAGGGTTAACAAGCTTTATCTTCAATTTGACCTAGTGACCTAGTTTTTGACCCCACATGACCCAGATTCAAACTCGGCCGAGATATCATTGGGACAAATGTTCTGAGTCCCACTAAGTTTCATGAAGATTGGGCAAAAAATGTGACTTCGAGAGTGTTAACAAGCTTTTTCTTCAATTTCACCTAGTAACCTAATTTTTGACCCCACATGACCCAGATTCGAACTAGGCCGATATATCATTGGGACAAATGTTCTGACCAAGTTTCATGAAGATTGGGCAAAAAATGTGACTTAGAGAGTGTTAACAAGCTTTTCTTCAATTTGAACTAGTGATCTAGTTTTTTATCCAACATGACCCAGATTCAAACTCGGCCGAGATATCATTGGGACAAATGTTCTGACCAAGTTTCATGAAGATTGGGCAAAAAATGGGACTTCTAGAGTGTTCACAAGCTTTTCCTATAGCCATATAAGGAAAACTGCCCCCCCCTGGCGGCCATGTTTTTCACCGGACCAGATCCATTTTCGAACTCGGCCGAGATATCATAAGAACAAATGTTCTGAGCAAGTTTGATGTTGATTGGGCAAAAATTGTGACTTCTAGAGTGTTCAAAAGCTTTTTCTATAGCCGTATAAGGAAAACTGCCACACCCCCTGGCGGCCAGGTTTTTCAACGGATCGGAACCATTTTCGAACTCTGCCAAGATATCATTAGAACAAATGTTCTGAGCAAGTTTCATGTTGATTAGGCGAAAAATTCGACTTCTAGAGTGTTCACAAGCTTTTTCTATAGCCATATAAGGAAAACTGCCCCGCCCCCTGGCGGCCATGTTTTTCAACGGAGCGGAACCATTTTCGAACTTGGCCGAGATATCATAAAAACAAAAGTTTTGAGCAAGTTTTATGTTGATTGGGCATAAATTGTGACTTCTAGAGTGTTCACAATCTTTTCCTATAGCCATTCAAGGAAAACTGCCGCACCCCCTGGCTGCCATGTTTTTCAACGGATCAGAACCATTTTCGAACTCAACCAAGATATCATTAGAACAAATGCTCTGAGCAAGTTTCATGTTGATTGGGCAAAAAGTGTGACTTCTAGAGTGTTCACAAGCTTTTTCTTAAATTTGACCTAGTGACCTAGTGTTTGACCGCACATGACCCAGTTTCGAACTCAGCCGAGATATCATTTGGGACAAATGTTCTGACCAAGTTTCATGAAGATTGGCCAATAAATGTGGCCTTTAGAGTGTTCACAAGGTAAATGTTGACGACACACAACGGACAAAAGGCGATCACAAAAGCTAAAAAGCATAACGGAGATTATCTGCAAATAGGTAATTTATGTCAGAATATTTCTAAATGCACAAACATTTATTCTATGTTGGATACATTTAACTTGGAATATACTTTAAAGTACAAATAATTTGATTGTAGATTATTATAACATTTTGACGACATTAACAAGCTGTTATTACAGTAACAACATAACAACATCACAAACAATCAATCATCAACAGATGACAGCAAGAAAAACACAAACATATTATCATTAACATAATTTAATGAATAAATTTATGATACAGAATTAAAGAGAAGACTTAAAATACTGCATATCAGAGTTACAGCAGAATGAAATAAAAATTAACAGCACTAAGTAAATAGCAACATAAATAACAGAGATAAACAACATTTAAATCACAAGTTAAAACCACTTTTATAACAAGTTAATAGATCACTGTATTATAATACTAATAAAGTTGGACTTATTTGATCTTTAAAGAAACATATGAGGCATGTCATGAGAAAACCGGGCTTAATGCAAGTGCGTAAAGTGTCGTCCACGATAAGCCTGTACAGTCTCCACATGCTAATCCACGACGAACCTGTCTGCTTTTAGTGTATTTTCTGCTTCAAGGAAGTTTCTTCTAAACATAAATCCACTGCAGGCCAAAAGTGCCGTCATGGATTAGCCTGTGCGGACTGCACAGACTAATCCAGGACGACACTTGACGTACATGCATTAAGCAAAGTTTTCCCACAACATGCCTCATATATTTTATTTTCACCAAACAACGGTTGACAACAGAGTAAAGACAATGTTTGATTGTTGACTTTTTTCTCAAAAATCCCGAATGAGATCTATTTTTGTTTGTCATTAAAAATTAAAATACCAGAAGGTGTACTAACTGCAATACACTGGGTATATTATCTATTTTACCCAGAATAAAATGATAACAAGTAATCATAAATTGTTGATATATTCATGCCTGCATAGTAAGGCAATTTCACATATCAGCATATAAAAACAAAGTTTGTTCGACTTCCGACGTTTTTGTATGAGGAACAAATTTATTACAAAACATGGTATAGAAACTACTAAAAATTAGTAAAAGACCAACAAGTTAACAATGAAAGTTAAAAATACCAGGGTATGTAACAATTATCGTATTCTATGATGCAACAAAACCCACACTGATGCACAAATACATTAACAAAATGTTCTTTATTGCACTGGGAAAGATAACCCCCTCATACTGACAGTCTGACTGACCTAAATCTAGAGCTGCAACAATTTAGACAGAGCTTGAATCATTCGATTTCAATTTCAAATATCATTTAGTTTAAGACTTCAATTCGATTCATAGTTCCTTTCTACGGAAGAGTTTTTGCATATTCACGAGTCATTACTTGCAATATGGTAAAGATTACGTATATGCTAAAAGGCAAAGTGGATGCACGTAACTGTACTATGATTTCTATCTACTGGATCCCGTGTTCACAAAACGAGTTAAGTCTGATTTTCAGGTTCAAGATGAACTTGAGCCAGAAATTTCAGGATCAGCCTTAAAAATGGTGTTCACTAAAATCAGGATCAATTTTAATTTTTGGTCAAATATATATGATAAAAACGATTTAAAACTCTTAGCAATGTACATTTGCTGTCTGATATGAAGAATTTAATAAAAGAAATACAAATAATTATGTGATTTTATCAAGAAGAAATGTTATCCTGAAAATAAAGTATGTTGATATTCCGCTGAGCTACAAGATCAAGATCAGCTAAGACTGATCCTGATCCTGAAATTGATCCATTGTGAACACGGAGCCAGATGATAATATTTTATTAGAAGTGCAATATAACAAAAGCCATAAAGGAATGATCAATTTACAGGTTTAATCTATACAAACACCACTTTTGACACCATTTTTATTAATCATTTAATGGCATAGCAACTGACTGGGTCTGAATAATAGCACAAATCATCTACAAATAATATATATGAAACAGAATCTAATCAAAATTTGTTGATTTAGTATCCAAATTGATTTATCCATGCATCGAAAAAACCGTTGCAGCTCGACATTAATACATTCTTTACATCTAGACATGACTATATGTTCTTTTTCACACCTATCACAAAAAAATCCACTATTCCTCATCACACAAATGATACAGTCTATGGAATGTTATTTCCAATATGGAAATTTGTCCCTGAAGCACTCATGAACAAAAATATATACAAAATCAAAACTACAAACTCTAATAAATGTTTTCATGTTAAGACATAGAAAAAATATAGCAATTCATTACAGACGGACATGAAAAGTAGACATCACTGTGATAAGGCCAAAAAAAATTTAATTTATATATCGGGTAACGGTCTCAAAAAAGTTAGGTAGGGTCGGGATTGAGCTTTTTTTCAACTTTTGTTTAAAGACACCTTTCAGTCAAAAAACATTGAAAATTATCTAAAATATGACGAATACAGATTTCACGGAAAACAATCGATGCTAAAAACTTTAGGGTCGGGGAGGTTTTCGCTAGGTAGGGTCGGGTTGCCCGAAACACAGAAAATATTTTGTTTGGCCTAACATTTTCTTTGCAATATGAAATAAACTGGTGTGTTAGTCTGTTTTAATGCTACAATGCATAAAATATAAGCTAAATACCACATTACTACTTTCAAAAGAGAATGTTTTTGTATCTTTTAAAATTTGGAGAGGAATGTATCAAATCACTTAATAAATTTTGGAATGTAACCAATTCATACCAGAAAAGTAACTTTGATCAAAAACTAATAAAAATTCATAAATGACAAAGAGGCACCAAAATATGGAATATAAAAATGGACAATGAAAAATGTCAACAATTAGATATAAGACAAAGATAACTAATACGAAATGTAAGAGATATTTTTAACACTGAATCCACACTTTAATCTGCGAGTGAACTGATTGGGCTATTAAAGACTTTTGTACGACAGATTTAACAAATCACATCATTTAACAAAAATCTCAACAATGCAAAATGAACTGACCAAAGAAGGGTTAGGTATTAATTTTCTGCACTAGACCAACCCATTCTTAGACTTAGAATAAAGAAGACACTTAGACTTAAAGAGGCAGTTTCACAGTTTTTGGCAGTGAGACGTGATTTTCTAAAACTAAATTTTTCCTGTTTTATTAGACATTTATTGTTCATATTTCAAGTTTTGAAAAGCACATTGCTTGTGCAAAGGTAAACTTTTAACAAATATCTATTTTTTTAGAAAAAGTTACTACCCGGTAGACATACCCTAGTAATTTTTCAGACAAAAAGACATAATAAATATCAAAATAATTATGTTCTGCAACCTAAACAACATAACCGACAAAAAATTTCAATAGATTCTACAAATTCCTGTTTTACAAATTCATTTTTAAAAGAAATGTTTCTCAAACCCCAAACGGTGAAACTGTCCCTTTAAGAAAAAATACTTGAATGCTAACAAATATGTCGGGTACATGTTGCTTAAGCATTTAATAAATTGAAAATGAAAATATTGTAATCAGTAAGTAAAGAATGCTAAAATTAGCGTGGGTGAATACCAAGTACAGTTCAAATAAACAGAGGACCAGTTTCAAGAATAGTATTATTTCTTAAGACTTAAGTCTAGGAGTTAGTGAATACAGGCCCTGGAGATGAATGAACTGGGGGAGGGGGGTGGGGGGGTGGTGGGGGGACGGGGGGAGTGCTATGATCTACACGGTGATTCTGTTGTTGTTGGTGGGTGATGATGAGTTTCTTGGCGAGTTAGTGCTCTCCTTCTGTATCGTGCTGATGATTGGACCGATGGCTTCCCACACCTTGCCCAACTGGAACAACAGGTCAAACTACAGTTTTTGTTTCTAATGTTGGTAAGTAACTATATCATGTTTTCTCAATAAAACAATCATGCACTGTTATCAGTAGTAAATTGAACATCTGAAAGAACAAATGCCAAAAACACAATCAGAGATTGGAGTGCGTGTAAGCAAATACATAAAAACAATGTGATAGCACATTGCCTCAGAGTGTGATTGTGATTGCACATTACTTCAGAGTGTGACTGTGATTGCACATTACCTCAGAGTGTGATTGTGATTGCACATTACCTCAGAGTGTGATTGTGATTGCACATTACCTCAGAGTGTGATTGTGATTGCACATAACCTCTGAGTGTGATTGTGATTGCACATTACCTCATATTGTAACTGTGACTGCACATTACCTCAGAGTGTGATCGTGATTGCACATTACCTCAGAGTGTGATTGTGACTGCACATTACCTCAGATTGTAATTGTGATTGCACATTACCTCAGAGTGTGATTGTGATTGCACATTACCTCAGAGTGTGATTGTGATTGCACATTACCTCAGAGTGTGATTGTGATTGCACATAACCTCTGAGTGTGATTGTGATTGCACATTACCTCATATTGTAACTGTGACTGCACATTACCTCAGAGTGTGATTGTGATTGCACATTACCTCAGAGTGTGATTGTGACTGCACATTACCTCAGATTGTAATTGTGATTGCATATTACCTCAGAGTGTGATTGTGATTGCACATTACCTCAGAGTGTGATTGTGATTGCACATTACATCAGATTGTAATTGTGATTGCACATTACCTCAGATTGTAATTGTGACTGCACATTACCTCAGAGTGTGATTGCACATTATCTCAGATTGTAATTGTGATTGCACATTACCTCAGAGTGTGATTGTGATTGCACGCTGGCCATTGCCTCCAGTATCTCGTACATGATGTCGAGGTTGGCGTGTATCAACTGGGTCTCCATCTGTAGGCAGTGCAGGCTGTAGTAGTTACGGTTCTCCATGTTGGCTATCTGACCCTCCTGCTCGAGAATCTTCTGTTCCAACTGCTCAACTGTGCCAACCTGCAGGCAAACAAACACTAAACAACTGCTTAACTGTGCCAACCTGCAGGCAAACAAACACTAACACTTGGATGACTATTACGTGTAACATGTGTAAATGCTGAGTTATTTATAACAACAGAAAATTAAAGTTTTAACTGAACAGAAATACATGGAGATATTTGTACTTAAAATAATAAGAACCAGACAGGATTAATTGCAGTCACCTTAAACAATCATCAATTACTACATTCTCCATAACTGAATTAAAGTTAGTGAATTTTAAAAACACAAAAATCGTTAAACATAACACTGTGCTAATGAAAAAAAACTGTGCTAATGAAAAAAACAGAACTGTGTGACAAAAGGTATCAAATTTATCTACCCAATTTTACTGTAAAACCAAAACCAACTCCATAGCTCAAATGTAAAAAGCACCGTTGTGTTCAAAATATTGGTGTAAACATATTCTGTCATGTTTCCCTATGGCTACCTCAGAGCTATGGACTGTGGCAGACATCTTCTTCTTCTTGTACTGTCCCATCTTCTGAACTGCACGCTGGTGATCCTGCAAGACCCCTTTCTCATGACGCTCACACAGATCCTGAAAAGAGGCAGTAATTATATGAATGTTCACTAATAAAGGGCATAAAATGGATAAAATTTGACAATATTACATTTTATTCAAACCATGAAATGCAAAAGGAAGTCTATTGATAATAATAACACTTTACGCACATGCATTAAGCCAGGTTTTCCCATGACGCGCCTCATATGTCAAATCATGTTAGAATCAAAACAATTGTGTTGTTCTGATGCATGACCATTAAACAACTCGGGCTAACGCTCTTGTGGTTTAATTCCTACGCATCAGAACTCCAAATCATGATTTATTTGCCTATAAAAAACAATAAATCAAAAATTATTTCGTAATTAAAATGTTTTACACATGTTGATGCCTAAAGTGGGTAATATTTTGCAATACTTTATTTTTATCATACCTTGTAAAATGTACTTCAAAGACATGTTCTAATTTTATAAGTGTATCATTTTGTAAATGTTCTAACATTTGTGTACTTTTAAAATACTTTAATCCAAATGATATTTTTTCAATTCTAAAACAAACTGTAATAATCGAATTCACTTTATCAAAAATTCATTAAAAACAAGATTCTGTGTTTGATAAACACACATGCCCCCGGTTGGTACTAGATAGCCCATTTCTTTGTCAAAATTAGGTCAAGGTCAAAGTGAGGTTGGGTGATATGGGTGGATTGGGAACGATCATAAGTTACAACTGTGTAAACATCCAAGTGTTGTAGTAAGCGGGGTTGGTGTGAGATGAAACGGTAAAATCTAGTTAACCAAGAAATGGCACTTTTGAATTATTATATGTCCAAATTAGGTTAAAGTCAAGGTCAAAGTGAGGTTGGTTGATATAGGTGGATTGGGGATGGTCATAAACAACAACTGTGTAAGTATCCAAGTGTTGTAGTAAGTGGTGTTGCTTCTAGACGAAACGGTAAAATCTACTTAACCTTGTCACGGATGGATGGAAGGACGGATGGACAGACAGACAGGGCAATCACTATATGCCTCCCGCATCAAGATGCCGTAGGCATAAAAACCTACTACAGATATGTAGGCATTAAATCCAAGCAGGACAATGTAAAATGATGCAATAAAGACCTTCCAACAAGATGCAGTTCTTACCCGGTATGATGCTATGAGATCTAGCAACAGAGATAACTTCTCCACAACCTGGTCCTCTGTTGCATTGGCCTGGAAAAGGATGGAATCATCTGTAAATATCAACACATCTTGGAACTCATGGCCCTAATCCTCAATACCAACACCATCATTATCAAATGACAAAAAAAATCATAATATTCTGCTTCTTCTTCATACCTAACATTATAATGGTCCACACCAGCAGTATATAAAAATTATTGATCAGCTCAATAAGTTGTTGATTGTCACAATTACCAATGATCTTTTCCTCCTCGTCATCTTCACCAAAAACATTATCACCACCATCATGATCAACAGCATCATCACTACCATAATCACTAGCACCATCATCATCACCACCACCATCATCATCACCACTACCACCACCACTGTGGTACCACCACAGTGGTAAACACCACCACCATCATCCCCACTACAACAATCCCCACCCCCATCACCACCACCACCACCACTATCACCATCACCACCATCACCACCACCAGCATCACCATCATCATCACCACCACCAGCATCACCACCATCACCATCACCACCATCATCATCACCACCACCAGCATCATGGGTCATCACCACCATCATCATCACCATCACCACCATCATCATCACCACCACCAGCATCATGGGTCATCATCACCACCACCATCACCATCACCACCACCACCACCAGCATCATGGGTCATCACCACCATCATCATCACCACCACCACCACCATCACCATCAATTCCTCATCATCCCCATCACCATCAATTCCTCATCATCCCCATTATCATCCCATTATCATCATCAGCATCTTCTTCCACAACTCATCTCCCTTCCCATTGCAACACACACCTACCTCCTGGGAAGCCTTGTCCCCAAGGGCCGCATACTCCACAGAGAGATGTTTGAATCCCTTCTTGAGATGGCGCCACGTCTCGTTAGCACCACACGACCATGAGGAGACTTGCGTGGGGTCGTTACTCATGGAACTGCAACAAATACAGTCCTTATGAACTGAGCTGTGTTAAGTTCTTCATGAGAGGTTATTTTATTATTCAGTGAAATAGAGAATTTTAATTTTATTGGTGAAATAAATGCTTATATTTTCACTGTTGGAGCAGTGAAAATATAACATAAAACGCACTATTTTTTTTATCAAAAGCATCGATCTCCAGTATATGTTTACCTCCCTTGGTAAATGTATATACATGTACAGTATTTACATACATTTGTTTACAGAAAACTCACAAATTATGGCACTTTTTTCCCACCATACTTATGATCAACAATTTTGGAATCATTTATGACATCATTTTTATGATGTCAGAATACACAAACATATGACGTTTACGCTTATTTCGCGCAATTTTATTTATTTACTGTCCAAAAGCATAAAATAAAAAGAAAATGTGTGGCTTTCAGTGAATGATCGAATATTTATTACACTTGTGGTCATAGAAAACTATATTTTCACTCGTGGCTATGCCACTCATAATTTTTTTTTTTTCTATGACCACGCGTTAAATAAAAGTGGATCATTCACCGAAATCAACAAATATCCTCTATCTCTTTAAAATTCAGTCATGAAGAACTTGCATAGACATATTTTTATCATTAAAAACACACATTCACAATACAAAGTATAAAATAAATGCCATTTGAGATACAGAACAATTGCTGGATAAAATTGCAATGAGAATATTTGTAAAGTTGTGTTGTCTACTTTATACTTTACATTTTATGTAATATGTACTTCAAAGACATGTTCTTATTTTAGAAGTGTACCAATCGCAGATGCTGTCAATGGCTACAATTCACATTGTTTATACTACGAAATTACATGAACTACGCTGGCTGAACATATCTTAGCCAATTTCACTTGTAACTAAGAAATGAACAGCTACTCTTAAAATAGCAGCTGAAAACACTGCTACCATTACACGTAATCAGAAGACTAGTATTTCGCCCTCATTTCACTTAAAGTAGCAGCTGAAAACACTGCTACCATTACACGTAATCAGAAGACTAGTATTTCGCCCTCATTTCACTTAAAAGTAGCCACCTAAGAATTCCATAATTAAAGTACCCAAATCATATTTAATTTTACCAAGGAAATAAACGCTTGATCTGAAGTGGCACTACCTCAGTTCTTTCCCAAACTGTAGCATGTCACTTGCGTAGCCTGTAGCGCGTACAACCATGCGCTCACAGATGTCTTTTAACTTGGACAGGCTGTTAAATAACATTTTTATGTGTTCCTTGCTGTTGCCGAGCTGCGTCTGGGTGTCCATAGGAACCAATTCCTGAAAATGTTGCCAAGAAGTTAGTGGCATTATTTCTTACGCAACCTTGGCTTACCAACCTGTAGAATGAAAATCCATTATTTAAACAAAATCAGCTTCAAAACTTTATTGACAAGCACGATAATATTTGCTAGGTGACTATATCATCACGGAAATTGAACAGTTGCACATTCATAAAATATTTGCAAGGAATGTTAAAATTATCTTTTAGCATCTGTTGTAAGCAATATCTAAGATTTTCGTTTCACAATTTTAGTACCCACTTTGCTTAAAAACCAGATTTTGGTTTCTGTATTTATGTAGATGTTTTTTTTTGCATCTCTTAAACAGATTCCAGTTGGATGTCTAATATGTTAAAGCATATTCTAACAAGATATGCACAGTGTTTTCTATAGACAAAGAACTAAATTTGTATTTGTTTGTTTGGATATATTTTTTCGCCATATTCAACAGTATTTCAGTTATATAATGGCGGTCAGTTAACCTACTCACACTTTCCTGGGTAAGCTGGTTTACCAGTACTAAGTGCACATACGTATGCCAGTAACTGACAACTGCCCTACTTGGATCAGAGGTAGGGGTAGAAATAATTTCATGACTAATCCCCACACAAGTTATGTGGCCGGGCTGGGAATCGAACCCGCGATCCTTGGATTTGTAGTCCAGCGCTCTACCAACTGAGCTAGCCGGCCCAGCTTGTATTTCTTAAACTACCAATAAAATATCTGAAAAAATAGTTCCGAAACAGTAAAATACAGTTCGCATTGTAACTGCGAAATGTGCTGTCAGGTAATGTTAGAATCAAAATAATTTTCGCATTAGCGTTGTTTATCAGCTAATAAGCAACTATTTGTTATTCTGATGCGGTTTAAGTCCTATGCTTCAGAACTCAAAATCTGTTGTTTATTAGCCAATAAACAACTCTAAATAAAAAATTATTTTTTTAAATAAATCTTTTCAGATAACAGTTTTCAACACACAATAGAAACAAAAATCAAAATTTAAAAAGTACCTTTGCTCTGCTTGCAAGATTGCTGGTCATAAACTCATCTGGAATTCCCCGGAATGTTTCACGGATTTTATGTTGGACATTCTGAAGAAATTCATAGCATGTTCTTATACCGTTATCTTCGGCCTATTGGTATGTTCTTTCTAGAAATTAAGTTATATATAGTCCAAGATATGAATTATAACACTACAAATGTATAAACCACTGTAACAAATAGGTGTTTACCACAATATGGAACAAGTCAGCAGGATCTATAACAACACGAAGTCAACATTTTATATACATATTTCCATGCGAAAAAAACAGTTCAGTTCAATTAATTTGTTGAAATATTGAAAATGTAAATTTCTTCATGAAAAAATGATATATCAAAACGGCATAAAAAAATTATAAACATGCTGTATTCCATGTAAATAACAATGGAAATAAATACTATAAACTATTTTTTATATTAAGCTGTAACACAACAAACATGTACTATCAGATTGGAAGTTCCAAAAACAAGATGACATACTGAGCCACTGAAAGATAGGAAAAACTGCACTAGTTTGTCATCGTGCATCTGGGGGTGGCGAGCAATTATATTGAGGTATCGCCGCAAACATTTCAGTCTGTGCTCTATGAACTCTCTGTTAGCTGCAATAGAAATATGTGGAGCGATTGAACAGTATGTCCACATAGAAATATGTGGAGCAATTGAACAGTATGTCCACATAGAAATATATGGAGCGATTGAACAGTATGTCCACATAGAAATATGTGGAGCGATTGAACAGTATGTCCACATAGAAATATGTGGAGCGATTGAACAGTATGTCCACATAAAAATATGTGGAGCGATTGAACAGTGTGTCCACATAGAAATATGTGGAGCGATTGAACAGTATGTCCACATAGAGATATGTGGAGCGATTGAACAGTATGTCCACATAGGAAATTGGTATTTGTATCTTATCGAACTATGTTATGACAATCAGATATACAGAAAAATAGGTTAGTGCTAAATAACGTTATATTTTATAATTTGAAGCTTAGAATAACTTAAACCATAAGATGTGTTTTGAGCTAAGCAGATAAACATAGTGTTATTTAGCGCAAAGCATTCTATTTACCCCATCATTTTCTGCCTTTGTTTTGAAAACAATTGACCGATCCGGGTCTGGCCACGGATAGCTTAAACTCCTCCCCAGCTATTGTTAAAGGATTAATTTCAATTCATCAAAAATCAAACATTACCATGTGCTCTTTGGAATATCACAAACATTACCACGTGCTCTTTGGAATATCACAAACATTACCACGTGCTCTTTGGAATATCACAAACATTACCACATGCTCTTTGGAATATGACAAACAAATTCCACATGCTCTTTTGTATGATATAGTTTAACGGCTAAACACATGATATCCAAGTGCGATGATTGGATAATATTGCAGATTAATTTGAATATGATTGACATTTGTGGAAGCATCTATTGTGAAAGAAAACATAACAATAACTCAGCATACACCATAACATAAAGTCATTAAAATCAGCAATTTGACATCAGTATCACCATAGTTTTTGACACAGTCATGGCATAAAAATCTTCATTGTAGTGTCTTATAAGCTACATTTTGGAGTCTATTCACTATATCGTTACAAATGAGTATAACAATTTAATGTAAATAATTCAATTATGGTCTGTTTAAAAATGTTTAGATTGTATATTATGTGGTTAAAATAATACAAACCGCCCATCATTTTCTTTGGTGGTAGTGTAGGTACACATCTGTACGGGAACCGCATCAATAACAGTTCATGGAAGGCGAGAAAGTCATTGTAGCGACGTAATGTGGTGCAATTATATCTCTGCAAAAATTTAATGTTTTAATGTTTTAATGTAAGAATTCCGCAAAAAAAATCAAATATTTTAATGTAAGACATATTTCAACACCAAAAAATGCCCATTGGTGGATTCAAACGGAAGGCATCATTTAAAGGAATGTTCAAGGAAAGATTATCAATCATCACACATATTAGACTTTAAATAAAAGATATCCATGACAATTTGACCCATTAATTAATTTTAATATATCAATCCCAAACTATCAACGCTATGAACAAAAAGTATGCTAAAACACATTTTGTAAGCAAAATTCTGAACTGTGGTAAACTAAAACACTGAAATTTGCACAGCAAGATAAACTGTATACGAAGGTAAGTATAGAATATTCTAGTAATGATAAATACATGTACTGCGTAGGATGGGAACACTCATTCAAAAACATACTGATACACAACTAACACATTATTTACCTGACTAGTGACTTCATATTCCACATGTTTCAAAATGAGACCTTTTTTCTCAGGCAAAAGTTCTACTTTCACAGTATCTAACTCAGAAAGTTCCCCATATGTGAAGCCCAAAACATTTGGAGATTTTTCTCTTCTAAGTCGGACACTGGCAGCTTTGAGATCTGACAAATCTCCTAAAGCTGGCTTTGGTAATTCTGCAATAATGGTTACATTATACATATGCGGCAATGTATACCAAAATACACTCTACATATGGAACTCTTAATATGCAGTTAACAAAGGGATTGTGCAATAGCATCAATATAATTATCCAACTATATGTACTGTAACTATAATTTCAGTACTGTTGAATAACTTTGAGAAACCTCTTAATGTTCTCGTAGACACCATTATTTGTAATCAAGACATAGTAAAACTGTATAAAAAAATGTGGTTAATTATAATAACATGTTTAAATATACTTTACTCAGCTAATTGTTTCAGTAGTACAGCAATTATTTCACTTATCTTATTAAAAACTCTTATTATATCATACAATATTTACGATGCGTTCTCTACAATTTATCAGACACACACTGTTGAAACAGTTTTTTTTTTCTGCAGTATATCATTTGTTCTATAGAATTTATCAGACACACACTGTTGAAAAAGTTTTGTTTTGTCTGCAGTATATCATTTACAAAATACATGTAAATACATGTCATAACTCAACTGGTAAAATTATTGCAAATGATTTGCAGTAACACATATATGTAGCACATACAAAAAATAAACTCCTGTATAAAAACTATCTCTATTACAATCTTCTGCAATACTTTCACATGCCATTTACAAATGCACTGCATACATAGGCTCATACAATTTGTTGGCCAAAGCGAGACACATACACATACACTACCACTAAAAAAACATGTACACAAATTTCTTGTCAAGTTTTGACACTAGCTTTTGTGGAATTTAGAAAGACTGAATGTACATTATTTATATCAAACAGCAAACTTTACAATTACATGAACAATAAAGAACACTTTCGATCAGATGGATGGCACTTGCTAACTTACTTATCATATGGTAAATGTATTTACAATATCTTTACCCTCGAAAATTAAGAAACTGAAAGCTCATGACAGAATACCTTGCCCAGAAAACGACTCCAGCAATTTCTCATTGATATTCTTCCCTTGCTGGGCTAAAGCTGTTAGAGCCAGGGCCTTGTACAGGCCATTGCGAGACAGGTAGCCTTGTTTGCTATCTGTAGCTTCCCATATCTGAAATCATTTATTAATTTCTAGACAGACTGCTTTTAACAGGTTTCTCGGCTAATACCTATACCTGATATCAGTAAATAAGCATGTAAATATGCCTCTGGCAAGAAGCCCTGGCAGGAAATTAAAGTGCCTACTATTACTAATCCTTTAAAAAATCTAAAAGAATCTTAAAGAAAATGTTTAAATATTAAATAGTACAACTCATGCTTAAATAAACATATAAACACATGTTAACGTGCTATTAATTAACCTTAGTAGAATAGTAAATAGTGCAATTAAGAGTCTGCTGTAGTACTTCCAGAAAAAAAATCTTAGTGGAAGCGCTGGCTGTACATCCAAACTTGAAATAAGTCTTATATAAAATCAACTAATGATGCACATATGACATGAAAATATAAGCTTTACGAAGTATGTTAAGCCTTAAGATGAGGGGTGCAACATAAGAAATAATTTATGCATACTTAGAATTAGAAAGTAAACCCATTAAATCAAAACTAGTACATTAGGCCTTTTTTATGCCATTTTGGGGGCCTAAATTCGGCCCCATTCCGTTAATGAAAAAGTACATATCTTTTCCCTATTTTAACCTAAAAATTCCCCAAAGAATTTTTACTTTATGTAGAAAAAAATTGACAAAATTTGGCAAAGGTAGAGATTTTTACATAACAATTTATGTATGGTTATATTATATAGTAGTTGTATAATAATAATCAATAATATATAATAATGATTTTACAAAATTCCTGATAATTCCCCTTTTACTATTAAATTCTGCTCTTGAAAGGACTTGCCACCTTCTCCTAAAACCCCCCAAAACGGCTGCACATATAAGGGACTAGGCAAGTACCAGGCATTATAGATCTCAAGCACATTACAAAAGTTCTGACAAATAATAGTGGACAGTATTAAACTTATGAGTTAAACTTGTAACACAAATTAGATAAAAGTTGCCATATTTGATGAATGGGGTTACCTCAAATGGAACTGAGATAAAGCTTACAGAGTTGCAGAATATTTAAAGATCAAGATATGTAAAAAAAAAAGCAATGGATGTAGACTTTTGCATCCAAAATGTATGCATATTCATACAAAATAAGAGATAAACACACGTTAGCAAATTATACCTGGTATATGGCAGAACTAATTTTACATAAAAAAAGAGCCATTTCGATTTGAAAATTTTAGTATTATGTCCTTACCTGCATAACAGTTGCTCTCGGCAGACTTGATTTAACAAGGATTGAAACAAACATATCCTGATCAACATGTTCTTGATTAGGGCAGACAATTTCATAAACTTCTCTGTAAAACGGGGGAACCGACCCTATAACGGAATAAATGCGTATATTTGTATGTCCCACGTGACAATAAAAAGTGAATGCAATATAAATACATGCATTTTGAAAAATGTCAAAGATTAAAACAGTCTAAACATTTTGACATAAAAACACTTACCGAAAGTTAAGTCAGTCGCCATTTTGAGTTCATGTGATCATGTGACCCTCCACCCATCTCGTTAATCTCTAATTAAAGTAAAACATAAACAATAATTGGCGTTAGATATAAACAACAAATTTAAGTGGGGCCTATTATTTGGTATCAAATGCAAGGACTTTTTAAAGTATAACTTTAACTTATGAGTGCAATCTCTTTTTTATTAAATATTTGTTTAGAGACTATAGTTATTTTCATGGTAGCTGTTTGTTTACATCGGTGATGGTGATAATTTCAAATCAATAGCACATGCCATATGCATTTTGATAACTGGTATTGTTATTAAAAAATTAAACGGGACTCTAGTGTCTGATTTGATACCAATTAACGTAATTTTGAAAAGACAGCATAAAATCCGTATCCAGTGAATTGAGGTCAAGTCCAAACTTGAGATCACTATTTATATGGGATTAATGTGCACTGTGCATGTGAAATAGGCACTGAAATTCGTTGCATGCAGTGATACGTAATGAACAGTATATTTTTGACGGAATAGTTTGAAAGTAATGCCAGGGAAATACAATGTAATAATACTATGATTACACATTTTGGTTTTAAAGAAGTATTGGACATGTATTTGTGTGTGTTTTTAGCTCACCTGAGCACATCCAGCTCTGTGAGCTATTGGTATAGGGTGACTGTCCTGAGTCGTCCGTTATTCAGCCTCCGTCGTCTGTCATCCATAATGCGTCAACAATTGGGCCTGTAGACGCGATACAGACTTCACTTTTCATTCAATCTTTACCAAACTTGCACAGTTTGTGTATGACTATGACCATAAAATCTCAGATAGGTTCCATAATGGGCCAGGTCGGACAAGGAACACCAGAGTAATTGCCCCTTTTTCATGAGATAAACTGCAAAATGGACATTCAGACTTAATTTTTCATCTGAACTTGATCAAACTTGCACAGCGTGTGTATGATCTGAAGATTTCAAAATAATCTCAAATTGTGGTAAAGTGAAACCTGTCCAAACCGAACCCTGTGAAAACCGAATCCCTGTCAAAACCAAATGGCTGTTTTGGTCCCAATTTTTTTCCTTCTTATTTTATATACCAAAAAATCTGAATAAACCGAACCCTGTCCAAACCGAATAACGAACGATTTTATCACAAATTTGAGTAGGAAAAGTGTGAGTAGGTTAACTGACCGCCGTTATATGACTGAAATACAGTAGAATATGGCGAAAAATTAAAACAAAACAAAACAAAGATAACGGGACAGTGGCGCATTTAGTGATCAGCATACGACAATAACCTACTTGTGAAAAGCAGATTAGTCGGTCGTGTTTTATGTTGAAATTTACGTATAGGATATTGACCGAGTAGGAGATCTATCTGCGTAGGAAAGACCTGTCCACGGGCAGCATGTGAAAACCGAGAGCGCGATGTAGAATGTATATACAACATGTATATAAATAGTTGGTACATTTTTAAACAAAAATTTGTTAAAAAGGTATTACTAAATAAGAAGCTGAATGGCTTTAATTAATTATAGTTTAGCGTATGTTTTTTTTTCTCGTATACAATAATAAAATGATATAATTTTTTTTATAGAAAATCATATATTGTGTCGTACAATTAAAAAACCAATATGTTACAAGTCATTATATTGGGTCTGATATCAATTTGGAAAGACCCGACCACGTGCAAAAAGATAGACCCGCGCACGAGGATTGTATTGTTCTCACAGGTTGTTCTGAAAAATATACACCCGAACGAAACAAAGAAGTAGGTATGTAAGTACAGTGTAAAATGTTATATGTTTCAGAACAGTGTAATTAATGTATACATAATTTTATTAAATTCAGGTAATATTTCGATTGAAGTGATCTTTATAAGCCCAAGGCTAGAGGTACAATCGAGCTAAAATAAATATGTTTAACAACTAATCAGAACAGTTAACAATTGATAATTTATTTAAACAGACGTAAATAAGTTGTGCGTTGAATACAGGAATTTCTTTGATTGATAATTGGAATGTCGTTTTATGTGCAAATATACATTTTATTTGCAAATAATGAAAACAATAAACAATAATAAAAGTGTAAGCATTAACCTGTTGTTTTCTTATTATACACCCTAATTAACATTTAAAATAGATAATACATTTTTGAAGGAAATGGCATTTAATAAAAAACCTGGGTAAACCGAACACCTCTGAAAACCAAACGATCGGCCCGGTCCCGACGCCATTCGGTTTAGACAGGTTCTACTGTACAAACACCGTTGTTGTTGCCAAATTGTTTCTGAGGGAAAAAAAAAATGGAGTATAGACACTTCATTTATTGCCTAATTTTGTCCCAACTTGGAATGTTTGTGTTTCACCTTAAGGTCTCAGTTAATGTCCATTCTCCAATATGGGCCAGATCAGACCAGAAAGGCCTGAGTTATGGACCATTTTTTGTGAAAAAAATCCATAATTTGTCAAAAATGGCTTTCAACCCCCGTAGAGAGTTAACTTTTCATTCCTTGTTGACTAAACTTACACATTTTGTGTATGACCATACGATCTCATCAGAGTGCAATGATGGGTCAGATAGAACAAGAAACACTAGAGTTATTTCCCCTTTTTATGAAAAAATATGCAAAAAACTGTAACATAGAACATTCATTTTTCATCTAATCTTGGTCAATCTTGCACAGTTTGTGCATGGCCATAAATAACTAATTGCCCTGAATGGGCTCTAAAGAACAGAGTTATTGGCTCGTGTTTGTGACAAAAAGCAAAAAAAGGGACTATTTTCAGAATAGAGACTTCATTTTTTGTTAGGGATGACAACAAACAGTATTTCAGTAACCAGTTAATTGGTTTTGGTATTTGAGGGTAAGCTAAATATCATTAATAAGACCTAAAAACACAATTAAAAGGCAAATGATCTGTTTGATTGAATAGTCCTAATCGATGATAAACGTAACGCTGACAGGTGTCTTTAATGCTGTCACTGGCGACTGTTTTAATTATTGTTATGTAAAAATAAGTAGAATTGCCTCGATCAATTGCCAGGTGAAATAGGCAGGCCTCCCACCAAACCTCCTCGAAATCGCTGCAACAGGTGACCAAATTGTCAGTATGGCTTGAACTACTGCCAAGTAAAACAGGCATGCGGGAAACCCTGAGTTGCCGACCAGCAAGTGACAATTTTAGTTACTAACAATCTGATTGAGTGAATGACACTTCACAGCCTACCCAGATTTATAAAAATACTGATATATTCTCTGTTTTGCTTCATTTCCAACATACTGTGACTGGTAGCATTAAAATATACAATTATCAACATAATTAAAAATATTCTTAGATAATTCTGGGAGACATATTTCCAATTAAAAATAATTCAGACTATGTAACTAATTGAAGTTTGCACATTGCTGCATATTGTTATCTGTCTCCAGTGCAAGTTATTCACTGCATCAAAACATTTTTAATTTAAATGTATTTCATACGTACTTCACAAATAGTTCAACTGAACCTTGGCTTAAAGTGTTGTATCAACGGCATTTCCCATAAATATAGACGTGTATTAAGACAATATATAGTTTCCATTTTTCATGAATATATTTGATAGTCATAACATGTTACCTGAAGAAGGCTTTTCAGCCGAAATGTTGTGATTAAATAAATTAGCTATGTTTGAAGTTTGACTTCTTCATAAAATATATATAGTAATAATCATAAATTGATGTAATTGTTAAACAATTTATATGCAGTACTGTATCAAGAAAAATATGTTTCAATGCACATTTCCAGCAGGATTCAAACTCACGATTACACAACCGCACACTTCAATGAAAACTTTCCAACACTACACTAAGTTATCACTAATGCGCATGTGCATAGCAGTACTGCATGTACATTACATTCATATCAGTTTTACTACTACTGCTAATATTCCCGCTCCCGCGAAGAGTGTCCCGGTGACAATATTTAATTATTAAATAAAAATATATTTTACTTTTCGTTTATAAAGACGAGACCTATGTGTTTAGCAAACATTTAATGAATACTATATAAAATAAAAGTTGATTTTTGAAAATATTACAACATATTAGCCGTCGATACCCCCATTTAAGGGGTAACAGAACACAGAGCAAACAGGACTGAGGTTTTAAGGCGAAATGATCTAATGCAGGATTATTATTTTAATGTGCCGTAATGATTAAATGAGCAGTGTGTCACTGTTTATTACAAAGACAACATACCATATTTGAAAAAGTAATGTCGCTTTTGATGTAACAAAACCATAACTTGTTATTTATCATCAATTTTTTTCACTGCTTTGGGAATTGGTCACTGCATTGAGAATGGGTCAATATGGGAATTTCATGTTGTGAAATCGTGCTCATTGGGAAAGTTTATAAGAAAGTAATTTATTAATGAATTATTATTAATGAACGTGTGTAATATTGACTGAAAATGATATTTTAATGGTGTTAATTCATAACCATAAATCAGGGATTTCAATTGATGCAGAATCCTGCTTTTTGATGCAAGCTAATTGCAATTTACTCATTTTTTAAATAGTCTGCCTTGCATCATTTTGGTGCACTTACTTGCCCTGTGCCAACATCCAACGCACTAGAAACTGATATTGTTATCATAATTGCGGTGTTTTTGCACAGTACTTGCCCTGTGCCAACATCCAACGCACTAGAAACTGATATTGGTATCATAATTGCGGTGTTTTTGCACAGTACTTGCCCTGTGCCAACATCCAACGCACTAGAAACTGATATTGGTATCATAATTGCGGTGTTTTTGCACAGTACTTGCCCTGTGCCAACATCCAACGCACTAGAAACTGATATTGGTATCATAATTGCGGTGTTTTTGTTTGGTGCACTTACTTGCCCTGTGCCAACATCCAACGCACTAGAAGCTCATATTGGTATCATAATTGCGGTGTTTTTGCACAGATTTTTACCTTAATTAACACAAATTAACACATGTTAATCTTTAATAAAACATACAAAAACCAAATTCCTGTGACAACTAGAATTCACATGACCTAAGTATGTAGAACTTTGTGGCTTCAGATTTGGGACTTTGTTCATTCCAATTGGGAAAAATTAATTGGAGGCGCATCTTGGGAAAACCGGGCTTAATGCATGTGTGTAAAGTGTCGTTCCGGATTAGCCTGTGCAGTCCACACAGGCTAATCCAGGCGGGCACTTTCCGCCTATTGTGGATTTATGTTTAGAAGAGACTTCCTTAAAACAGAAAATACCATACAAGCGGAAAGTGTCGTCCTGGATTAGCCTGTGCGGACTGCACAGGCTGATCTGGGACGACACTTTACACACATGCATTAAGCCCAGTTTTTCCACGACATGCCTCAATTGTATTTTGCATTGGGAATGGGTCTGTTTACCTTACCCTGTTAAATAAGAAAATAATCACTGGTAGAGCATCTTTATCCATAGCCAAAGCATGCTTGTTATATGAAAACAATTTCTTGTATAAGTTTATTGTTAATACTGGCATAAGTATGTGCACTTAGTACTGGTAAACTGCTTAGATCGACTAAGCTTGCCCATGAAAAGTGCGAGTAGATTAACTGACCGCCGTGATATGACTGAAATAATGTTACAAACAGCAAAAATTCCAAATAAACAAACAAACAGTAATTGAATAAACTGTATTCAAGAGAATGTTGCTTGTTTCAGTCTCACCATACTGATGACTTTAAGTCTACAGACCTTGAAAATGCAGACACACTGGTAAGTTAGTAACAATATTGAATGGATCAGACAAATGAATAGATAGAGGATATTTGTTTAATGCAATGTAAGATCATATTTTATTTCATGAGTGGTCATAGAAACAATATTTAGCTTTAACCAACTACGCTATCGTGCTTGGTAAGGAGTTGTGTGTAAACTATGGTTATAAAAAATGCTCACAATTCTGGAAATTGCTCCCTTGAGGCCGTTTTCGATGACACAGTCCCTTTAACTATATGTTCTTATAGTAGGACACATACATTCATCTGTAAAGAACAATGTTAACATTCTTTGAAATTTTATTTTGAAGTTTTCAAGATTTTTTTATATTATTTTTATTGCACTTACACTTGTACTTTTTTTTATTATGCCCCCCTTCGAAGAAGTGGGGGTATCTTGCTTTGCACCTGTCCGTCTGTCGGTCGGTCGGTCAGTAGGTCCGTCTGTAGACCATTTCGTTTCCGCACGATATTTTGAGAACGCTTTGACCTACAATCATGAAAGTTAATACGCTGGTTTCTTGCGAGAAAAGGAAGAACCCTATAAATTTTGAGGTCAACATGTCAAAGGTCAAGGTCACCGTTGCCAAAAATAGAAAAACGGTTTCCCCTCAATAACTTGAGAACGCATTGAGATATTTTAATGAAACTTTATACATAGATACCTTACATCGAGACCTCGCTTGGGATTACATATGGGGTGGGTGGGGTCAAGGTCACCATTACTAAAAATAGAAAATCGGTTTCCGCTCAATAACTTGAGAAGGCATCGAGATATTTTAATGAAACTTCATACATATATACCTTATATCGAGACCTCGCTTGGGATTGCATATGGGGTGGGTGGGGTCAAGGCCACCGTTGCAAAAAATTGAAAAACGGTTTCCGCTCAATAACTTGAGAACGCATCAAGATATTTTAATGAAACCTCATACATATATACCTTATATCAAGACCTCGCTTGGGATTGCATATGGGGTAGGTGGGGTCAAGGCCACCGTTGCAAAAAATTGAAAAACGGTTTCCGCTCAATAACTTGAGAACGCATCAAGAGATTTTAATGAAACTTCATACATAGATACCTTATATTGAGACCTCTCTTGGGATTTCATATGGGGTGGGTGGGGTCAAGGTCACCATTACTTAAAATAGAAAAACGGTTTCCGCTCAATAACTTGAGAACGAATCGAGATATTTTAATGAAACTTCATACATAGATACCATATATCGAGACCTTGCTTGGGCTTGCATATTAAAAAAAATTCTTAACAATTGCACATATTCACAACTTGGCTGCAAGTCGGGGGGCATACATGTTTTACAAACATCTCTTGTTTAGATTGGAAGGAACTTTGTTCCGAAACCTCCGGCCAAGAAAAAAGCTCGACCTTGTAAGTAAAAAAATTCCTGATTCAAAAACTAAAGTTTGCAAGAACAATAAATTACTGTTATAATCAAGTTTATCCCATAATACAGAGGATAAAAATTGTGTTAAACATTATTTATGGAAAGAATTCCAATGCAATTGAAATTTATTTGAGCTATCAAATTACTCTTATTATTGGACAAATGCCGGTAATATGTGTTTGCTGTTCATGTATTTGTTCAGGATTTTAAGTTGTGGTTGCATTTTAAGATGTTACCTGTTGACCTTGAAGAAATATTGTGTCCTACAAAACTCTTACTTCAGTGTACATGAAAACAGGTGTAGTGTTTTCAACATACACAAATTAATTGTATCATTTCTTTTATCATTACTCTAGGATATTGGACAAATCTGTTTGCTTCATGATAATTTACTGCGTCAGCTCATCATGTTAATATATGTCATTCCATGTTGTTTGTCTGAATGGACAAGTTATTTAAAGTTATTCAAAAGTATCACGATGACGGCTGATTTGTTATTCAAAGATGATTGTGGTGAATAATTGATTGACTTTGTCTTTTGGTTACTCAAATCTTCACTGACGGCTTTGTTTTATTTGTTTTTAATCTGATGTTGATTAGATTAGCTCTTATCATGAAACTTTGTGTTGATCCCCCTTTAATTATGCATATTTAGTGCCATGTTTGGGGGCCATTAATCAATGGTAGTGTTTTCTCTCCTTTCTTTCTTCTCTCAATTATTTTATGATGGAATGCCAATAAATAATCGAGAGAAATGCACAGATTGTTTTATTTGACATTAGACATAGTTTTGTATATAAAAAGCATAGTTTTACTCTAACTAAAATCGGAAGTTTATACATGTACATTTACGTCTTGCATTAAAATGCTTGTGCTTGAATTGTCGTGCTTGTTTCAAG
This sequence comes from Congeria kusceri, assembly GCA_027627225.1. Classification (NCBI taxonomy): domain Eukaryota; kingdom Metazoa; phylum Mollusca; class Bivalvia; order Myida; family Dreissenidae; genus Congeria; species Congeria kusceri. The sequence continues at coordinate 4,560,082 of CM051031.1, forward strand.
CATACTGCTGACATTATTTATCAATATTTTAGCCTCAGCAGATAGGAAGCCCAGATCTACCCCAAGAAGACCAGGTTGGACTCATAGCTTGTGGTTTTCATTTCTTACAGTTTCATGTATCATTTCACTCATATATGCAGATACAAAGATATATAGGATCCAACACGAGTTGTCATTTCATACCATATTTTATTAAACGAGTTCAGGAATTCCGTTAGTAAGCACCTTTTGCGAGCTTACTAACGAATTTCCTGGACGAGTTTAATAAAATATGGTGTAAAATGACAACGAGTGTCAGATCTTTTTTATCACATGATTTTAAACGAAAAAAAAAGTCTTATTTTACCAAAACATAAATCCTATAAGACGTCATTTCATGTTGACGACGTCATTTCACCAAAATAACGTCATGCGATTGGTCAGTCCAAGAATATGTATCAAAATGTTATCTTACACATGTGTAAGATAGAAATATTCGTAATGGTTGTATTACACGGGATACAAGGTAAAGCATGTGATAAATAAATAAGCGGGCAATTGTCTGGGATGTGTTTAAAGAACATGGTATTTTATAGGTATTTTATCATAAATGTTCATTACTTGTTAAACAGTTATACTGTATCATCAACCTTTTCTTACTAGTGTGTCGATTGACAATACAAGTTCATGTAACTATTGCGTTACGCTTGGTATTCTCAGTGTGTATATTCAGTCAGCACTGTCCCCTCTCTCCCGTCAGTGACACCAGGCAAGAGGAAGAAGCGGCCCCAGAGTGCCCCTGCCCACCATTCGGGTCACGACCTGTGGATGACCGCTGTGAAACACAGACGAACAGGTGAACATGAACACTGCACTGATAACTCAGCACAAAAATGAGATGATTCGTGTGTTGGATCCAGTGCAAAATGGACATAACTCATTTCTTTAGTTCCCAAAGTTAGCATTGTAGCATACTTACATATTGGGTAAACACTTTCAGAGTTTTCTTGTCAGTTCTCACTGTTTCTTTCAGATACATGCTAAGTATAAAATATGAGTAATTAATAGTCATTCAAGAAAAACTTTTAAAATTGCTACATATAGATATACATAATATTATCTTTAAAATTAACAGAAATTAGAGATATATACATTAATTGCTTTATGGTGCACATTTTATAGATTTTTTTCCCTACTTATTGTGCCCCTGAACTCTTGGCCAATCTGAGCACCCAATGTGTTTGTGTCTCTAACATCAAGCCCGGGCTGTTTCAGTCGGGTTATCGGGCTCCCACCACCCCACCAGTCCCCGCCACAAGACAGCCAACGAGTTCTGGATTGACACGCTTCGACGCACAGGCACTGGTATGTGATTGCATTATATTCTGTAGTTCATTGGATAATATTCTGTAGAATGATATTTTTATCTTTGTATACAAATAAAAATAGATTTGAGGCATGTCGTGGGAAACCCCGGCTTAATGCATGTGCATAAAGTGTTGTCCCGGTTTAGCCTGATTACTAGTTCACAGGTATGTTAATTATGCTTATGCATATAGCAAATGAAATTTACAAATCTAAAAATCGCAACTGCCAAGCAAATGAATACATATTAAGCTTTCATCAAGTTGCTATTAACAGTAGTCGTTCACCTTGTCAATTAGGGATCTAAAATAATTTTATTTTAACTGCAAGAACATATGTTCTGATCAAGTAGCTCATCAGACAGATAAAATTTTATTGTTTTACATGCAGTCATTTTAAAACACTTAGGTGTGTAATTAAATATAGTAAAATCATGTCAGAAACAAAACAATTGCCAAAAAAAAAAATATTCCTCCTTCCCTGTCCAGGTTTCACAGAAAGCATTGGCATGAACACATTCGGCGGTAAGCGGCCGCGAGACCGGGAGATGCCGTACCTGAGTACCTCCTCGTACCTCCGACAGATGGTCGGAACTGAGAAACCCGGAAAACAAGCAGATGCGATGGGTAGGTGGTGGAGGGAGATCTCACATTTCATATGAGGCGCGTCGTGGGAAAACTGGACTTAATGCATGTGCGTAAAGTGCCATCCCGGATTAGCCTGTGCAGTCCGCACAGGCTAATCCAGGACGGCACTTTCCGCTTGTATGGTATTTTCTGTTTCAAGGAAGTCTCTTCTAAACATAAATCCACTGAGGGCGGAAAGTACCGTCCTGGATTAGCCTGTGCGGACTGCACAGGCTGATGGGGGACGACACTTTACGCACATGCACATGCATTAAGACGGGTTTTCTCACGACGCGCCTCATATTAACATTGATTTAAGCAAAAGGCTGGTCAGGACCTGTATTCCTGAAAATAAGTTAAATCTTTTCCTTAACTTTTAGACCATCATTTTTTTGTATTTTTGTATAATTCTCTGTGTATATGCCGTTGTGGAAAGTATTTATTAAAAATCAGCTGTATGGTTTACTTTTGTTTACTTAATGGTAAAGGGTAAATGGTAATGGTAAAGGGTAAATGGTAATGGTCAGGGGTAAATGGTAATGGTCAAGGGTAATGGTAATGGTGTCAAGGGTAAATGGTAATGGTCAAGGGTAAATGGTAATGGTCAAGGGTAATGGTCAAGGGTAATGGTAATGGTAAAGCGTAAGTGGTAATGGTAAAGGGTAATGGTCAAGGGTAAATGGTAAAGGGTAATGGTAATGGTAAAGCGTAAGTGGTAATGGTCAAGGGTAAATGGTAATGGTCAAGGGATTCAAAAAATGTAAAATGTAGTTGTTGAGGATATTGCTTTACAAAAATTTGAACTGAAGTGAAGATTAAGTTAAGAAGCGTCTGAAATATTATCTCAGATATACTGGTAAATGTTTGGAGATGGTGTGTATATATATATATATATATATATATATATATATAATGAAAAGTACAAACACGTTACATGGGATTATAAATATATATTAACAATATAGCCAACGCGTTTCGACAAAACTCATCAGGGCATAATACAATATATCATAAAGTCAAAATGTCATAGAAATAAGTCATTTCAATTATGACGTCATAATGTCAACAATTTTTTATATATAATTTAATTGTGGTTTAAATATATGAATAAAATATTGCTCTTTCGCTACCCTAGCTGAAACACTGTCCGAAAATAGTTTATAAAAAGGAAAAATTTGAAATTTCGGTTCAGATGTAGAACACTCATCCAGGTGTTTACTTAAAGGCATCTGTCTTGTTGAGGGGTCTCGCATTTGTTGTTCATGAACAGATCTTCTATGTCTAAGTTTATCGCCAGTTTGTCCAATATAAATTTTCTTGCATCCATTGCATACTAATACATAAATAACATTTTTAACATCACACGACATATTAGTCTTTATATTAAACAGTTTTCCGTTAAAATTAAATGAATTTCCTTCAATACTATAGTAACAGAGGGCACATCTAGGGTCATTGCATTTGGTTACTTTAGGTTCTTGAGAGGAAAAGCTAGATTTAGTTAGTAGACGTTTTATATTTGGTGGCTGTCCTTTGCACCCAAGATGTGCCCTCGATATATATGAGGCATGTCGTGGGAAACCTGGGCTTAATGCATGTGCGTAAAGTTTCATCCCAGGATGACTTTTTTCGCCTTCAGTGGATTTATTTTTACAAGAGACTACATCGAAACAGAAAATACCATAAAAGCGGAAAGTGTTGTCCCGGATGAGCCTGTGCCTGCACAGATTAATCTGAGACGACATTTAACGCACATGCATTAAGTCCAGGTTTCCCACGACACGCCTCATATGTAATGAAGGTTGGGAATGCGTGTCCATCCTTAGCTGCATTACTCATAAGCTTCATGCAGTAGGAATCTCAGTGTTGAGAACTGGTTAAATCTGTTACATGTAGCAACAAGAACATTTACATGTGAGTTTCAGAACAAGATTTTAGTCATTATTTTACTTGGAAAAGTTAAAGTTATATGAGGCGTGTTGTGGAAATATTGGGCTAATGTACAGCTGATCCAGGATGGGACGACACTTTCACTTTTATGGTATTATCTGTTTCAAGGAAGTCTCTTTTAAACATAAATCCACTGTACGCACTTGCATTAGCCCAGTTTACCCATGACACGCCTCATATCATTTACTTATCAGAATATAACATATTTAGCTGATCATTATTCGCAATTCTCAGTCATCATGCCACCATTGCAGCTCGAGGTAACCCAGGGACGCCAGCGTACAAGTCCCAAGAAGAATACTATGAACAGATTCTGGAATATAAGAAGGTGAGGTTTAACTTGAAACTTTGCTAGGAGGGACCAGCTCGTGTATGATCCAGATTGGCATAATAATCAGGCCAAATTCTGTACCAAGAACTATATTTTTTTAACTATTTACTTAAATGTAGTTTTTACGCAGATAGAGAACCCCATTGAGATTGGAAAGAAAAAACATCCATAAAATGAAATTTCATTAGATGTTATAGTGCTAAATGTTCACTGTTTTGTTTTCTTGATCAGTTAGCTTTTTCAAAGCCTCTACACCAAAGTAAGCACTACAGTTTCACACTGGAAAAAATCAGTGACTTTATGCATAAAAATTTGAAATTAAAAATGAAATTGAAACTACACCAGTGTTTTATCCAGACCTAATCAGCGCGGCGCTGCGCCACGCTCCTTTATTGATCCGCCACCATGCCCTTTTTCAAAGGCAACTAGCGCCTCGTGCCCACTTATCTATCGACTGTATTGATTGTTAACGAGGGCCCTTTGTAATGGCATGTTATTATAAACTAATCTGTGACCAACTGATAAGATCAGCAGTAGGGGCAGTCAGATTACGAGTTTGTGTCCAGATACAATAAAAACATGCTGATTTTGTTGTGACCAACTGATAAGATCAGCAGTAGGGGCAGTCAGATTACGAGTTTGTGTCCAGATACAATAAAAACATGCTGATTTTGTTTTGAAAAATGGGCGTAAATTGTCTGCTTTTAACAGCCTCGTTTTCATATGCAATTTCTAACATGTTTTTGTTTCGTGAATTTTTATGATAAACATGATAACAAAGGGCAGAATGCATATAAATGTAGACTCAATGTTGTCTTTATTCATGAACTATGTAAAAATACATGTGTATACAAGATTGTTTCCAATAATAACCAAATATCCCTGAAAAAACGATTTGCAGAACCAGCTCTAATTTCGGTCAAACATATTCGGATAAATTATTTCAACCCGAATTTCAATGTTTATTTTCTTAATGTTCAGTCTTGACTTTTGCTTTTCATCATTAATCAAAATAGTAGTAGCAAGGTCGTCATCAACAGCATAATTCATATAAACCATAATGATGAAAATAAAAATATTTCATATAATAAAAAAGATGAAAAATAAAAATTATTCCAGAGTTATAGGATTTTACCATTAATAAACATGATTTTAACTTGCCCGTAGACCGTTTTAGTTAAAAAGTTGTCTTGTTTGATTGCCCATTGGAAATACTTATGAATAATAAATAAATAATTTTTCTGATCTTTGCAAATAATGTAACTTAATAATAATAGGAACTTATAATATTGGAAAATTAAAACGTGTTAATAAATTGACTTAATAAAATCATCAAATATATTAAAGGAATCAGTCAGTAATACTTCAAGAAAAAACTATTTTATTATAATGTGCCCTAAACAGTAACACCGCGCACAAAATGCCCCTTTTCCAAATCAAGCGCCATGCCCCTCTGCCTGTCTAGATTAAACACTATACACAAAGGTTTGAAATAAATGAGGAACATTCTTCTTAGAAGGTTGTAATGAGCTGCTTTGTTTACTTGAAATTGTTTACTAGATGTTTTCTTGTTGATTCTTTAAGCTGTTTTGTGTGAAAAGGCGACAATCATATGGGTTACTTTGGCTGCAGATGCGTCCCCTTCAGTTTGTGCAGACAGTAACTTGAGAAGTTATTGTGCAGTCATTATGAAATTTAAGGGAAGTGTTAGTAGGCATAAAAGGAAGGTTAAGTTCAATTTTCTGCATAATTCCTCTTATTGTACTTGTTATGCCCCATCAAACAACACATCCGACTCGTGGAGTTCTAGTTCCTAACAGTTAATGCTAGGGAGAAATATGCTGTATTAAAAAAAATATATTTTGAAAATTTCTAATTGTAAAATGTCAAACTTCATTTGTTCCATTCCTGTTTTTCTGTTTTACAGCAAGTGTCCAGTTTAAACCAAGATGCTGCTACAATGAAGGCCAAAATCCGAAGACTGGAGGAAGATCATTTGAAGAAAGAAAAAGAAATAGATTCACTTCTTCACCCGCATAAGGTACATGCGTGCACCACCGAGTTCATATTACTTTTATCAGGTTTACAAGTATCATTGTTTTATTTCGCAGTGGTCTAATTTAAGCACATTTTGCAGTCTGAACTTAGCCTGAATTTAAGACCCCACGTAAATGTTCTTTTTGCATGGTTTAAAAAAAAAAGGAGATGAAAATGCGCATATTTAAAATCTTATGAATAAGACATTTTTCAAGAATTCACAAAATTTAGACTTTACACGAAAACAAATTTACATTATTTTTCCTTTCCTAAGTAATTAAATCAATGACAAGGTTAATTTGCTAGATTGTGTTATACCCATACTTCTAAATGATGTTATAGAGGATATTTGTTTAATGCAGTGTAAGATCGTATTTTATTTCATGAGTGGTCATAGAAACAATATTTTCACGAGTGGCACAGCCAATTTTCTTTTTATTTTATGCTTTTGAATGATAAATTAAAAAATGCGCGAGATATGCTGAAGCGTCACAAGTTTTGTGTATTATGACGTCATAAATATGACGTCATTATGATTCCAAAATTGTTGATCACTTTTGTGGTGGGAAAATAGTGCCGCTCTTACTGCGTCATTGTCGCTTTATTATATTTGTATTGAATTTTATTATGTGTTTTCTGTTGTTTTAAAAAACCGATGTTTACACTGACGATTAGGGTATTCACATACTTTCAAAAAATAAACATAAAAACAAAGTTCAAAGTAGTTTCATATAACCAAGAGTGAAATGATCAAACGTTATCATTTCACTCGACCTAGAGTGAAATGATCGGGTTATCATTCACTGGTATTCTCCACTCATTCACCGCATAGCATGAAATAAAGTCTGTGCACTTCTCTACTCATTACTACAATCCCTAAACGCTTTGTGTCTCAGAGCGAGGAGTTACGCCGGACGCTAGCAGACAAGCGACCGGACTCCGGTGCCGTGATACACAGCCTGAAGCAGAAGATACTCAAACTTGAGACTCAGATGCGAGAAAAGGAGACTTCGTACATGTAAGGCACTGATTAGGCTGGCCACAGGGCTCGAATTCCAGAAACATCTTAAGTGAAATCTTATCCTTAGCCTTAAAATTGTCATTTCTTCTTTAGCATTTTATTTCATTTATACATGGAATTCAGCTTAGTGTTCATTAATTATCAACTTGTTATTGACTACTATTTACTTTACTGAAATTTGATTCACTAATTTATATTTAGTTTTAAAAATATTACCTTACTCAAATCGGAACTAAAGCGAAACTATTTTATATTTAGTTTTAAAAATATTACCTTACTCAAATCGGAACTAAAGCGAAACTATTTTATATTTAGTTTTAAAAATATTACCTTACTCAAATCGGAACTAAAGCGAAACTATTTTATATTTAGTTTTAAAAATATTACCTTACTCAAATCGGAACTAAAGCGAAACTATTTTATATTTAGTTTTAAAAATATTACCTTACTCAAATCGGAACTAAAGCGAAACTATTTTATATTTAGTTTTAAAAATATTACCTTACTCAAATCGGAACTAAAGCGAAACTATTTTATATTTAGTTTTAAAAATATTACCTTACTCAAATCGGAACTAAAGCGAAACTATTTTATATTTAGTTTTAAAAATATTACCTTACTCAAATCGGAACTAAAGCGAAACTATTTTATATTTAGTTTTAAAAATATTACCTTACTCAAATCGGAACTAAAGCGAAACTATTTTTAAGATAGACTTAAGATGTTTCTGGAATATGGCCCCTGGTGTCTATCACAAATCATAGACAACAGAAGGCTTCGGAATTTAGACAATTCTAAATGGATAATTCCGCACAGGCTAATCCGGGACGACACTTTCCGCTTTTAGATATTTCCCGCTTCAAGGAAGTCTCTTCTTACCAGAAATCCACTGTAGGCGGAAAGTGCCGTCCTGGATTAGCCTGTGCGGACTGCACAGGCTAATCGGGGACGACACTTTACGCACATGCATTAAACCCGGTTTTCCCACGACATGCCTCAATTATTTTACATAACGTTATCATTATAAGATCTGTTTAATAGAAAACCATTTGTATGAGGTACCTGTGGCCAAAACAGCTGACCAAGTCAGTTTACTGACATTGTACCTTAATAAAGCAATATTTTCTGTAAGAACATTTCTAAAGCAACATTGTTGAATTACTCTAGCTGTTATATTGTTTTGAAATTTTTTGTAAATGTATAGTAACATTTTGATGTTTAGAATGATAATACATGTATTTGCTGTTTAGGCTATTGTTAACAATTTATACTTATAAAATTGGTCAGGTCAATGTTAACTTATATTTCATATTGGTTTTGCTGAACAACATTTTTGTTGCTGCTTTTGCTGATAATTCTGCTAAACTACTTGCATCAGCTGCTAATACATGTGTTCCAATGGCTTGTATCGTTCGAGTTTATTGTGAAACGCTGTATGCCACGAGCCCGAAGGAATACAAAATAATCAAGATAACAATTATTATAACAGTATTCCATTTATTATATACTTCCTTAAGATCCAAACACCGCTACAAAACAAATGATTATTAAATCTAAACAAAATAATAAAGTGTTGCCAAAGAATGCACATAAAAAAGTAGTCCAGTTTTTCCAGCTGTTGAGTATGGATTTTTATTTCACAGTGTGAAATATGGGAATTCTATTTGGCCTATTGTAAGTTATACCTAAAATACACGAGTATTTTATTCAGATTATCTATAGGTAAATTATACGTTATTTTTCATCTGGATTGTTCTGTGTACAGCAAACTTCAGAGTGACCTGAAGACGACCAAGATAGAGGAGATGAAGCAGCAGATGGAAGTCTTCTACAACGAGATCGTGAGGCTGCAGAACTCTAAGGAGACCGGCATGGACAAATCTGCAAGGTAGGCATTCACAGCCGCTTATGACCGGCATGGATAAATCGGCAAGGTAGGCATTCACAGCCGCTTATGATCGGCATGGATAAATCGGCAAGGTAGGCATTTACTACTGGTCATGACTGGGATGGATGAATCTGCAAGGTAGGCATTCACAGCTGGTCATAACTGGCAGGATAGGGTAAATCTGCAAGGTAGGCATTTACAGCTGGTCATGATTGGCATGGATACAGGAAATCTGCAAGGTAGGCATTTACAGCTGGTCGTGACTGGCATGGATAAATCTGCAAGGTAGGCATTTACAGCCGCTTATGACCGGCATGGATAAATCTATAAGGTATGCATTCACAGCCACTGATGACTGGCATGGATAAATCTGCAAGGTAGGCGTTGACAAATGTACGTCTGTGGGTTTTGAGTTTAGTGGCAGCATTAACTTTTAATTGAACTATTGAATTGAAACTTAGATACCTTATATCAAGACAAAGCTTCGAATTACTTATCGCATGGGTGGGGTAAAGGTCAACATTACAGAAATAAATCGATTGCTTTCCCCTTAATAAATCAATAGTGGATTAAGCTATTGTAATGAAACTTTTTCATTTACATATACCATACATATTTTTTGCAGGGTCAGTATTCTTAAATGTCCTAATTAATACATGTATCTAAATAAGCACTTTTTTTAACTTAAGTTGTACTTCAGCGAATAATTGGGATTATGTTTTCCTTGCCATAGCAATATGACTTTCACCTTAAATCCAGAACTTTCTTTTATTATTGTACCTATTTTTATGTATTTAATTACAAAAAAATATGTTTTTTGTGGGATTTCTATGTTTCTTGCTTTGCAAATATACCAATACAATAGCAACAGGCACATTCCAACACACATCCACTGTTCACCAGGGCACCCAGTCGTGAAGGCAGTGTGAAGGTGAAGGCCCTGAATGAGACGATACTGAGACTCAACAAGAACAACGAGCAGCTGCAGGCGGAGAACCGAGGCCTAAAGGAGGACCTGAAGAGATACATGGACGAGGAACACGAGAAAACCGCATCACACAGTAAGTGTATTGCCTTATATGTGTCCCCATAGCTCATTATCAGACTTGTGACCGCATATTTTATTATCAAACTCCTGACCTTTTTACTGAACCTGGCATGTTTTGCCAGATGCACTGTTGGGGTCGCTGGAGATTCTGACGTCCATCCTTCGTTGTCGTCATCCACAGTTGACATTCAGGAGGTCAAAGTTTTCACCGGATCAAATTGAAACTGTAGCAGACTGATGTCCTTGGTGAATGCATAGTCAAATAATTGTTTATATTGGTTCCAACACTAACCACTCCCAGTAAGGGACTATGCCTCTTATAAATGATTGCATATCATACTCATGATTGAAAAATGTGTTTGAAATTAAGTGTTTTCAGATTTCAATCACTTCATTTCATTAGGTTCAAATGTGTATTAAACTTGAACTTATAAATGTGTACTGGTATCAAGTTTGAATGCTTTCAGTCTCTTTGTTTAAATGAGTTGAAAGCTTGTCATAAACTTGAGAACACTTTTCATTGTCATGCTTTTGACTGTTGAAATGTTGAACTTTTAAAGTGTGCATCAAGGTTGAATGATTCTGGATTTAAGTCCCTATTTTGATAATTTGATAAATTTGCTGAATGCTTGACAGTACATTTGATGATGATGATTGTCGTTGTCGTTGTTGTCATCCTCATCATATGTGTTTAAATGTCATTTTCTCATTAGCAAATTAGGTTCATTGGTGTAAAAATGCTACTGCAAGAGAAGTAAAGGACTCTTGAGAAATTGACATATTGTTTGCTTTTTAAATTATTTTTAAATTTCTTTATATAGACGTGTATACTATTTGTAGCATTTTCTTTCCATTATTTTGTAGAAGATTGCGAAGACATGAACAAGAGAGAGCTTCTTCGATATGTCTCTCAACTTGAAAGGGTTAGTTAAATATTACAGAATGGTCTCAAGTAAACATACATTTCTGAGAGTTAAGTCTTTAATTTAAATCTTAATCATGAATTATTACTTACGACATTTAAAAGGTAGTTTTATTCTAAATATTAAACAAAAGATGTATCAGGATATGAAATAGATTTTTTAGCCTAAACAGAGAATTTATTTGTAGTAATAGTAACCATTATTTGCCTTTTCCTAATGTTATATTTTTGCTTTACAGAAACTGCAGAGAGCCGAGCAGAAGATTGAGAAGGGGTCAATAGGTTCACCTGATACACCATCGAAAACACAAGGTACAAGATAACTACAGTGCATTTTATTACTGCAGTAAACAACTATATCAACGGTAAAACCCATGTAGAAACAGAAATAAAATAGATGGAAGCATGTTGTGATTTTCTTATACAAACTTCAATTTTTTTTAAAGAAAAAAAACAAAAAAACTATTGTAATAGTAATTATACTGAATATTGAAATTATTACAGAACAACTCCGAACTTCACTTCCCTACTTTTCACACTTCTAATACGCTAGCATATGTAAGTACATCTGTCCCTTCTAGGCAAGATAGCGCTAGAAGGTTCGACAGCCGCGCGTCTCGATCAGTTAGACAAACGAGAGTCCGAGCTTCTGGAAGCCCTGGAGCAGAGAAACGAGCGGATCAAGGCTCTGACGGCAGAGAAAAACAGGTGGAAGCAGCGATGTGATGAGCTAGAGTAAGTGTGTGCAGTGCAGCGAAATGTAATGAACAGGTGGATGTAAGTAGGGAAAGATCCAGATCAAAATGCCAGGGTGCTGACCATGCTCCTTGTTTGTTCCTCTGCTTTCTCTCTTGGCTGACCAACAGAGAAAAGTTGAATACCTTTTGAAATATACTATATTATTACAATTATTAAATGACAAATGAAGATGTAATGTTCAAAAACCGTAATTAAAAGCATTAATGATAAAACACAGGATTTAATGTCATATTAGTAATTCTTAAACAAATGGTCTGACTTTTCAACCGAACCTTTCGAGCAGCACCCTGTATCTTTCCGTACTCAAGGATTTAATTGAAATCCCTCCATAAAGCTGATTTCCTTATTTAAAAGTCTAATATTATTGTGAAATAACCGGTTTTCTTAAGTTCGCTCGATCTGTTTAGAAAACAGTTTTGATGGACCCTGAGAAGGTGGGATATTTCCCTGATCTGTGGTGTTCAGTAATTTCTCTAAATTATCTGTCTGAAATCTACCTTTTTTTGTATTTTGATCGGTAAGATGTCCATAAGAAACGAGTTCTCCACAGTTTTATTTTAAGCTCGACTATTCGAAGAATAGGTGCCCTCCGTCCGTCCGTCTGCAAAATATTTTCCTGCGATAACTCAAAAAGTACTGAAGATACTTTGATGAAACTTGGTATACATATAAATGGCAATGTGAGTATTATGCATGACCTTTGATTTTTTACCAGAGGTAAAATGTCACGTGACTGATACTAGAAATAAACCAAAACAAACTGGATCCTGCGATAACTCAAAAAGTACTGAAGATATTTTGATATTTCGTCCGTCTGTGCGTCACACTGTCCGTCCGCCAAAAATGTTCCTGCGATAACTCAAAAAGTACTGAAGATACTTCGATGAAACTTGGTATACATATAAATGGCAATGTGAGGATTATGCAGGACCTTTTATATTTCACCAGAGGTCAAAGGTCACGTGACTGTTACTAAAAATAGAAATAAACTAAATACTGTTACAATTCAAAAAGTACATAAGATATGAGCATGAAACTTGGTACAAAGATTGAACTATAGGTTGCAATCCGTCTGTGTGTCTCTCTATCTGTTCGTCCGTATGTTTGTCTGTCCGTCCCCAAAACCTGGTTCCTGCAATAACTCAAAAAGTACTGAACTTATTTCGATGAAACTGGGTATACATATAAACAGAAATGTGGCAATGTGAGGATTATGCACGACCTTTTTTTTTTCACTAGAGGTCAAAGGTCATGTGACTGTTACTAAAAATAAAAGTAAACTAAATACTGTAATAATTCGAAATGGACATGAGGTATGACCATGAAACTTGGTACAGAGATTGAACTATAGGTTTGCCATCTGTCTGTGTGTCTTTCTGTCTGTTCGTCCGTATGTCTGTCTGCCCATCTGTCCCCAAAACCTGGATCCTGTGATAACAAGGAAAGTACTGAAGACACTTTGAAGATATGATCATGAAACTTTATGAAACTAGGTACACTGATTGGACTATGGGTTTGCCCTCCATCTGTGTGCGTCTGTCTCTCACTGTGCCTGTCTGTCCTGTCCCCAAAACCTGGTACCTGCGATAACTCAGAAAGTACTGAAGATACTAGAAAGAGCAAGGTGAGGATTGTACATGACCCTTTATTTTTCACCAGTGGTCAAAGGTCACGTGACTGTTACTTAAATTAGAAATAAACTTCATACTGTAATAATTCGAAAAGAACACAACATATGATCATAAAACTTGGTACACAGAATGGACTATATGATTGCCCTCTGTCAGTTTAGTACTGCAATAACTCATAAAGTAACTTGAATGTCTGGTCAATGTTACCAACATAGAAAAGCCAACAACTTAATACTGCAGTGACAAATGGGATTTGAATATGAAACTTTGTACATCTACAGATAAAGGGCGATTTGACAGTATTGCACAATGTTTAATTAGTAGGGGTTTTCATCGGTAGGGGACTCCTGTATTGCTTGCAATACTATCAAAGCCTTGTTCAATAGATTTTTTGGTTGAAGTTTTTATTCAAAAGTTTTGTAACTTCAATACTACAAAAGCTGTTCACTTGAAACTTGGAATATATATACCTTTGTCATCAATTCCAGTATCAGGGTGAACATTCCCCATAACTTTATTTTGTATTATGTCCCTTTTTCACATCGATTTTCTTGTTAAAGTTTATATTCAAAAGTTTTGTAACTTCAAAACTACATACGTTATTCACTTGAAACATAGGAACTAACCTTTGTCATCAACTCTACTATCAGGGGCAACATTACCCATAACTCTGTTTTGTATTTTGACAGAGTTAGCCCACTGTTTACATAGACTTTGTGGTTAAAGTTTTTGTTCCAAAAATGTATAAACTATACAAGGCTACACTTAAAAGTTTTGTATTATAACAAGTTTTTGCCCCTTCCACTATCCAAAATATGTACCAACTGAAATGCTTAGAACAGTCGAACACGCTGTCCTCTTACAGCTCTTGTTCTTAACCTGCTACCATAAAGCTTCGGGATTCCTTTTCAGTATTGTTCAGTTGACTGATTTCTTATGTGTCACAACGGATTGTTCAGTTGTCAATTATCTATGTGTCAAGGTCGACTTGCGTTTCAGGATATTGTTGTCAGTTTTCTACGTGTCAAGGTCGATCACTTGTGTTTCAGGATCTTGTTGCCTCACGGTTCAGAACCCCAGCGCTCCCCTGAAGCCCGGGTGGAAGCGAGAAGGTAAACTTTGCGTATTTGTAAAGTTTGAAAAGTATGGGATGAACTGTACAAGTCAGGACATAGAGGGCTTGGGGGATTTAATTAAAGTTGCCTTACTTGCTTTTCTCTTTATCTGTACAACACTTATCTTTTTCTGCTCAGTTAATTTCCAAATGCCTGAAGATATTTTAAAATTTTGATGTAAATATATGAAACACAATACATATTTGTAAAACACAATACAGTACAAATACGTACAACACAATGTGTTAAATGCGTTATTAACTGGCCTTAAGTCAAGGTCAATGATACATGATATGATGATGTAATGATTTGTTAGGATACATACTTTTTATTTCAAGAAAATAGCATCATTTAAACTAGAATCATTTTCTTAATCTATCCTGAGTTAAGTATGTGCATGTATTGCAAAGTTTCACACGTTTTTTTTTCAAAAACCATTTATATCTTAAGTGTCTTTTCTTCAAAATGTATCGAACCAGCATGATTGCCATATGGAAATATCATCATTGATTTGTAATATGTATGTGCATTAAGTTCCCTTAGAGGTTAATATTTCCAGGCTGTATACTAGCTAAAGTAATGCTAACATCAAATTCTTAAACCTGTCACAGACCTCCCAGTGCCAGGTCGGCGGGCAGGGTCAAGGACACGCCTGTACACGATGCCCACGAGCAGGTTACGCCCCGCACCCCCACACACAGGCCCCCCAGCAGGTCACAGCGACCCCCCAGTGCCAAGCGACGGTCCTCTATCGATAGCTCGGTTTCGTCAGTTCGGAGAAAGAAAATAGAGGATTTCAGAGCTAACCGTTCCGCAAAGGTTATACAGAGGAATTGGCGTTCTCATCAGAGTAAAGAGGTGAGAAGATAACAGGGTCTTTGCATGATTCAATGAAAAGTAGTGTTTTTGTTACTAAATGTTGTTGTTTATTGATAATTATCTTGATCAGGTTAAAAATGATTTATCATTTATAAAAAAGTTATTGTATTTATTGAAGTATTTGTTATAAAAATACACACCCTTTGAATCTTTTTACATTGGCATACATATTATCAATATAAAATAATAAAGATAACACTCCAGTTTTTGGTATAATTCTTACTTTAGGGACGTTCATTTAGCAAGTCACAAACACTTTCGTTAAAGAAAGTTTCTGCAGTGTAACAATATAACAATTTGATACTATTTTAATTCATGACAGGCCAGTCAGACAAAATTCACGAAAGACCAGGTGTCACCTGACGTTACACAGTCACTTAAAAACACCAGCTTTCATGTTGATTTGCCTGTTGAAAGCAAATCAGTAAAGAAAGCTTTAAGTCCTATTGTCAACATACCGGGTCATATGGCACTAAATAAAACACCACATACTGCCTCTGTCAAGGAAAAACCACCAAAAACTAGCTCACAACAACCTATTGGTGATACAAAAATATTCAAAAACACAAGTATTCAAGTTGATGTACATGATCATAGCGTGAAAGTTGCCCGTGCTAGTGTCACAGATCATACACTGGGTACGCATTCTGCCTCTTTCAAAGATAAACAATCAACACCTAGCTCAAAACATCCGCTTGGTGATACAAAAATTCCGACTGATTTAAGACAAGTTAATGACAGTAAAGCACAGCATGAAGACATAAATGCTGAGGAAAAATATTTGAAGCTTTCAAAAAGCTATTTGGCAAAATTTGCAGCAGAACTTGGTTCATCGAACATAGAAATCCAGCCTGCAAAAACTAACAATGATATAAATAAAGTAAGAGGTGACACCAAAGGTCAAGAATCTAACTATCAGGCTCCAAATGCGCTGGATATGAAAGATGTCAATTTAGAGAAGTCTAACCAATCCGATGACGACAGTGTAGGTTACATTACAATTGGTGCATCGTCAGTGTGGTGGTTCATATGAGGCGTGTCGTGGGAACCTGGGCTTAATGCATGTGCAGAAAGTGTCGTCCCGGATTAGCCTGTGAATGTCCGCACAGGCTAATCCAGGACGGTACTTTCCGCCTACAGTGGATTTATGTTCATTGAAACAGATAACAAAAGCGAAAAGTGCCATCATGGACTGCACAGGCTAATCCGAGAAGACACTTTACGCACATGCATTAAGACAGATTTTCCCACGACATGCCTCACTTGATGGTTGAAACTGATTTTCGGTGACTGCTCTGGTACATAGGGTGCAAAGAATTTATAAATGGTTTACAGTTATTTGTAAAAAGGCTTACAAGCGTACTATTTTGTATGATAGTTTAAATAAATTTCAGGTTGCAATGCACAAATACACATTTTGAAGTAACACAGTACATGTATGAGCTTTCCAATTGCTGTGTTTCTTTGCATTTTTGTACGCACTAATTGTCACTGGTGCATCCATGAAAGTAAATGCATGTACATTGTTTGCACTTCTTGCAATCAAAGAATTCATATACAAAAATACCTTTCTGTTCAGAACCTTGCTATCAACATGACCAAGATTTTGTTGAACGAGTATTTTCTTTGTATTCTAATAGTACATTATAATATTCCAGTTTTTCTATGTTTCGAATATTTCAGGGTTCACAGGTTGAAATTTATTGTCAATGCACCCTTATTAACAGATTGTTTAAAGACGTTCGTAACAATTTCCTTCAATTTTTTTCCAACAATAGATTTTCTTAAAATTTGGCACAAACATGCATCAATGTATCCTAAAACTAAAACAGTCTTAAAAAACAGGGGTCATGGGCCTTTTTCCGGAAATATTGAATTTTGAATACGGTACCTGCTGAAGCCTGTTTTTCAGTTTGTGTTGCCTTTGAATGTTGAATCATATAAAGCGTTTATATTCAGATAAAGATGAAGATTTTTAAATGCATCTTTTTTAAATGTTTGGTTTGGTAATATACAAGTGCAGTTTAATGATAAAACGCTCTTTATCTACATTTATCATTTAACAAATGACTCTAATGGACACTAAACGAGGTTAATTATGCATTAAATATGCCTGTAAAAACATCAATAATTTATCAAATATACCAATATCTTTTGTTCCAAACGACAGATTTTGTTAAAAGATCCCACATACATGCGTCAGTGTATACTGAAACTAAAACAGTCTTAAAAAATAGGAGTCACCAGCCTTGTTCCGGAAATATTGGGTTTTGAATACGGTACCCGTCAAAGCCCCTTTTTCAGTTTGGCTTTTTATCAATGTTTTAATTATATAGGATAGTTTTTTTTCAAACAAGGATATGGTTCTTTCAACTGATATTTTTGTACATGCTTTGTTTGGCAATATACATGTGTATGTTGATAATAAAAATGCTTTACCTACATTTACTGCTTAAATAATGAATTTGATTGGACATTTAAGTGTGTCAAATGGGGACTAATAATGCTTTCTGAAACTTCATTTGTATTAAATGCATATTTTGTTCCAAACGACAGATATTCTTAAAATTTCGCACATACATGCATCAATGTATTGTTACACCAAAACATTAATAAAAAGAATGGCTCACTGAGCTTGTTTGGGAAATATTGGATTTCATATAGGGTACCTGTGTAGCCTTTTTTCTGTTTCATTTTAACATACATAAACAACATATCAATAGAATGGAGATGTTTAATGGATCATTTCTGAACTAAATTTATTTGGAAATACATTGCATAAGTGTTTTTTTTATTATTATATATGCTTTATGAACTTTTACTATTAAAAATATTTATTTTGAATGGACATCAGAGATGAAATTAGTATATTGTAACCTATATGCAATAAAGAAAAAATGAAGCAAAAGGAGAAATTAACCCAATTATTTTCTTTTTGTTGCGAACATCTTTAAATGTATATTCATACATATTGTTATTAGTACTAGTATCTCTAGAATTGTTTTTGCACTGATATGATATAAACAATAATTTATTATTTATCATTGTTTATCGGCCATTAACAATGATTTGGAGTTCTGATGCGTAGGAATTAAATCACGAGTGCATTAGCCCAAGTGGTTTAAAAGCCATTCATCAGAACAACAAAGTATTGTTTATTGGCTGATAAACAACAATAATTGCAAACATTATTTGGATTCTAACATGATTTGACAAATTAATGTTACAATTTTAGTGAGAACTACATTTTACTATATTCTGCACAACTTTCCGCACGAACTATCGAACACCTGTCTCCGCTGTAACCAGTGACGTCATTCATTGATACAAATTCATTGTAATGTCACTTTCATTGATAAAAACTGAAATAATGATGTCAGTCTCAAAACCGTTTTTTCACCTTGTTTGTTGGGTAGTTTAACAATGATAATTTTGTTCTTTGGCTATAGAAAAGTCTACGATTATCATGTTAGACTTTTGTATTTAACATAATGCAATAATTTACATACTATAGATTTTAAAGCGCAGACACATTTGTTATTTTTGTATGTACTGTATGGAGCCCGGGGCCCATATTCACTAACCCATTCTGTACTGTATGTACTGTAGGGAGCCCGGGGCCCATATTCACCAACCCATTCTGTACTGTATGTACTGTATGGAGCCCGGGGCCCTTATTCACTAACCCATTCTGTACTGTATGTACTGTAGGGAGCCTGGGGCCCATATTCACCAACCCATTCTGTACTGTATGTACTGTAGGGAGCCCGGGGCCCATATTCACCAACCCATTCTGTACTGTATGTACTGTAGGGAGCCTGGGGCCCATATTCACCAACCCATTCTGTACTGTATGTACTGTAGGGAGCCCGGGGCCCATATTCACCAACCCATTCTGTACTGTATGTACTGTAGGGAGCCCGGGGCCCATATTCACCAACCCATTCTGTACTGTACGTACTGTAGGGAGCCCGGGGCCCATATTCACCAACCCATTCTGTACTGTATGTACTGTAGGGAGCCCGGGGCCCATATTCACTAACCCATTCTGTACTGTGTGTACTGTAGGGAGCCCGGGGCCCATATTCACCAACCCATTCTTAGACTTAAGACATAAGAATAAACAATATTTTTTAAACTGCTTGAAAAAAATTCCTGTATCAATATTGTGTTTGAACGGCTTAGTTTGTTTGCTACGGGTATATAAACAGACAGCATAGTTATAACTCTCTGTAGGGAGCTGTACTACTAGAAGTGTAAGAAGTATTAAATCAACACTTAAAAATACAACCATTTTTGTAGCAAAAGGCCCAAAATGAGAGGGTAAATAAATTCCACGAAAATCATGCTGCGAAAACAATTCAACATCGGTGGACAAAACACCGCCACGATAAGATCGAGCATGAACGAGAGGAGGTAGGTAGTGAGGGTCGTGTACGGATCCCGCTACTCTGTGTTCGCTTTAACCCGGATATGAACTAACCCGTTTGGCTGGAAATTTTATGTTTTGTTATGTTGTGCATGCTAGTGCCTTTATAGTTTCTGATATTGATCTGCAACGATTCTTTTGATGCATCGATAACTCAATTGTTAATGACCCGATTCAATTTTCGATACTAAACCAACCCATTTCGATCCGATTTTCTGTTATACATTTATAAATTTTAATGATTTGTCATGAAACTATTAATTAAATGTCGGTGTGTCTGTCGATTAATCATGTCAATTGATTATGGCATTATGGTTGCTGTTATATCGAACTAGATGTGTAACATTATTACGATTGTGCTTATTGATATTGATATATAAGGCACATGCGTTGACATTAACCATCGCAGTGGTATTAATAATAACAAATAAAAAGCTTTAGTACATTGCTAGTCATTACTCATAAATACACATAAACGAGCATGTAAAAATGTTTTTAAAAATCGAATCAAAATATTCAGCTTACTGATGTTTAAAATCGAAATCGAATTGAGCCATTGCTGAATCATAGCAGCTTTATTCTGATATTGATCTCCATTTATTGCTGAGATTTAAAAAGCAAAACTTAGTACAGATAATTTTATAGTATGTTCTCATTCAAATAAGTTAAAGTTATTTATGTGCAATTAGGTTAAGTATGTAAATGAAATGTATGATATGTTAGTTTTAGGTTAGTTTAACATATATCAATAATTAAAAAAAACTTATTGCATTTTATACTTTAAGTTGTGGCCAGTTTTTCAGATTATTTCAGGAGCTAAAACAAATATTACGCAACAGTGTTATTTTGTGAGCTCTGTTTTATATACCAGTATGAATGATTTAAGTCCATATTCAGTCAGAAAGAAAACTAAGTAGAGACAATTGCCCAGATTTACACATTAAACATTTTGAAGGCTCGGTGCCAAGTAATGATTTTAATGAGGAGATACCATAGTTATGCCCTTAGCTGTCAAATTTAAGACTAAAACATTTGAATGTATATTTATGTATAGCCACTTTTCTTATGGTTAAGGCCACTTTAAATATTTTAATGGATTACATACTAATTAAGAATGTTGAAAAGTAATGAATACAAATGGCGTATTATTAAATTTATAAAATAAAAATTATTTTAGTATAAACAGTTTTCAAAATTGTATGATTGATAACAAACAAGTGGCTAGAGAGGCTGGGGTGGTGGTCTGTCTGCCAATACATAGACTTAGTGTTCTGTATGTGTGTTGAATTAAGATATGAGGCTTGTCATCGGAAAACCGGGCTTAATGCATGTGCGTAAATTGTTGTTCCGGATCAGCCTGTGCAGTCCGCACAGGTTAATCCAGGACGACACTTGCCGCTTTTACGGTATTTTCTGTTTCAAGGTAGTCTCTTCTAAACTTAAATCCACTGTAGTCGGAAAGTGCCGTCCCGGATTACCCTGTGCAGTTTTCCCACGACACGCCTCATATATATTTATTAGGACAAATGTTTAGTGTGCTTGTAAGAAATAAATTACATGTTATTCAAACTTGTAATAGCTATTACTGGTATGTAAATAGTAACAGAAAAAGCATGAATGTTACACCGGTGGTATTGTGTGCTACGAGCGCCTTTTCTTTCTGGGATTGCTTTCTGCTATTGGTACATGTAGAGCAATGTTACATGCTAGGCCTTTTCTGTGTGTTGATATATAAGTAATCAAATTGATGTCTTTGAGAAAGATCTTGTAAATTTGTTTTGGGTCTGAACACTCCTGTATTCATTTTCATGCAGATATTCAATGGTTATGTTGTTCAGGTGGTGTGAGATCTTCGGTTGCTCGTTACACTGGGAACGTCCAAATTATCTTTCTCAAATACACCAATGTCTCGTTCGTCTCAGAAAACAGAAGTATAGACTCGGAGAATCTCGCAAGCATTTGACACAAACAAAAGAAAATAGGGAATATTAAACCAGATTAATCCATTCTTGTTTTCAGAGTACCAGTTTACACTGACATGATTTCCAGGGCAGTGTGCTCTGATGAATATATTGTTCAGACTAATTGACCTGACACTTATGACCTTGATTAGAATAATCACACACTTTTGCTCCTTTCCTATATTTATACTCTGTTGTGTTCGTACCCATGTTTCACATGTTTATTGATGCCATAACTGTATTGTCAGTGGAAAACTCTTACCTCGATTTAGCTGGATTTAATAACGGAAACTAATATATTCATCATAATAGATTTATAATATATTCATGCAAAACGGTCAGTTTCAAGTTAATTTGTCCGAGCTTGACCACATCATATAACCCACTGCCATGCACAATTATCCATGCCACTGATTCCACGTTCCTTATTTCATAATCTAACTGACAGCATCATACTAATATCGCACATTTCAAAGTATATCTTGCTATACCAAGTACATTGTAGTTGCATGATGGATTGATTGGTTCATGTAAAGCCATCTGCTATTTCCTAGCTCAGCAGTATTGTGGAATAATGAGGCATGTAGTGGGAAAACCGGGCTTAATGCATGCGCGTAAAGTGTCGTCCTGGATCAGCCTGTGCAGTCCGCACTTTATGCTTTTATGGTATTTTCTGTTTCAAGAAAGTCTCTTCTAAACATAAATCAGCTGTGCGGAAAGAGTCATCCCGGATTAGCCTGTGCGACTGCACAGGCTAATCCGGGATGACGCTTTACGCACATGCATTTAAGCCGGGTTCCCACAAGACTCCTCTGTGTTTTTTTGTTATGACGTAAGGTTCAAGATGCTTCTGTTTTATCCTTGTTTTAACTATGAAAGCTTCTTTTGATTCTGTGTACGTATTAAATATGTAATTTAAAGTGTCATTTGCACAAGTAAAATACTATTGTTTTTTTTAATTTTAAAATCTATTGAATTTTCATATTTAAACTACATGTCTTTCTCTAAATAAGAATATACACCTAAATGCTGATTAAAGAATTTACCAGTTTAGTTTTTTGTTGCTGTTAACTGTAAGATTATGTTTAGAACTTCCAGAAATTCTGGAAATTCCAGGCTGCTTAAAAATGTGATTGTAATCTGTAGTTTTAAATCACTCTAAAATATCTGTGATTTAAATGCTTAAGTTGCGAATGGTTTCAAAATTGTTCCAGGCAGCAGATTTGATTCGGTCCTCATTGCTTGGACACCGTAACCGACAACAACAGATATCCCGTGACCATGACGATGATGATGATGACGATGACTATGAGACCGACAATGAGGATTACAACAACTGTGTTGCTATGATACAGTCGGCCATGCTGGGGCATAATCAGCGCAAGAGTAATATGCGAGACTACTCGTAAGCCGTATTTCTCGTACACCCAACCCTTCTGATAACATCTGACTACATACACATTATCATTATGGTGTTTGTGTGGACAGTATTTACCTTATTGCTTATGATTTTGATATCAATTCATTACGAACATAACTTTTAATGATCCACTAATAATTGCCTTGTACAGTGGTATTTTTGTAATGATTGTGGAATGAACATTATCTGAAATATTGAAAACTCTTGTTCATGAACTAAATACTCGCATTAGAATGTAAATGTTATTTCATTCTGTAAAGAACTAAATATAAGCATCCTATGATATTACAATTAGTTAATCATATACATAAAAGTATTTTTCATAATTGAATAAGCACAGTCGACACATAAACTGATTTCCTTTTGTTTTTAGTTTTTCATCGACAGGTGAAGAGGATGATGAAGATGAGATCATATCGTCAGCCAGTCGTCTCCGTACCTCGTCCCGTTCTAACCGTCCCCAGTCCCCTGCCCCCCACCGACAGCGCCCCCAGTCAGGTGAGTGAGCATTAGAGACTTGATGACATTGACATCAGTATTGTTAGTCACATGTTGAGACTTTGACCTAGGCTAGGTCATTAGTCTAGACTTCTTTTCAGGTCATTGTACAGCAGAGACTTCTCGACCTTGACCTAGGCCAGGTCTTTGACCAGTTGAAACTTCTCTAACTTTACCTAGGCCATGAAATTGAACAGCAGAGACTTCTCATACTTTGCCTAGGCCTGTTCATTGAACAGTTGAGACAACATTTACCTGTGTCAGGTCATTGAACAATAGAGACTTCTGGACATTGAACTCTGTCATATCATTGAACAGTAGAGTCTGCTGGACATTGAACTCGGTCAGATCATTGAACAATAGAGACTTCTGGACATTGAACTCGGTCAGATCATTGAACAGTAGAGACTTCTTAACATTTGTTCAGGCAGATCATTGAACAGCAAAGAAGTCTCAATATTAAATGAGTCAGATCATTGACCAGTAGAGACTTTTGGACATTGACTTAGGTCAGATCATTGAATTGTCAAGATTTCTCTAACTTTTGAGACCTCTAACTGTCGAGACTTCTCTAACTTGACCTAGGTCAGGTCATTGAATAGTCAAGACTTCCATAACTGTATCTAGGCAAGATCATTGAACATTCAAGACTTCACTCTCTTGACCTTGGTCAGGTAATTGAACAGTCAAGACTTCTAGAACTATACCCAGGCCAGATCATTGAACATTCAAGACTGCTGGTCTAGTCATTGACCTTGAATGAAATTGACCTTGACCTTGGTCTAGTCCTTGAACATTCGAGACTTCTCGACATTGACCTAGGTCTGGTCATTGAACAGTCGAGACTTCTCTATCTTGACCTAGGTCAGGTCATTGTTCAGTCAAGACATCTTGACATTGACCTAGGTCAGGTCATTGAACAGTCAAGACTTCTTGACATTGACCTAGGTCAGGTCATTGAACAGTCAAGACTACTTGATATTGACCTAGGTCAGGTCCGGTCATTGAACAATTATGTGCGTGTGTCTCCTTAAAACATTAACCATTATGTTTTCATTTTCTCATGTGTCTGCATAATGCATACAGTGAAGATGATTTCATTTTTTTAGCTCGACTTTTCAAAGAAAAGGCAAGCTATTCTACTCGCCCCGGCGTCGGCGTTGGCGTCGGCATCGGCGTCCGAGCTAGGTTAAAGTTTTTCAGTAATCTAGTTTCTCAGGAATGGCTTGAGGGATTTCATTCAAACTTAAGACATTTATTCTCCACGTTAAAATGAACCTATAGGCCAAGTTTGGTAACTCTAGATTGAAATTTGTCAAAATTATGGGCCTTTTTATACTTCGAAATTTTACATATAAGCATATGGACAGGTTAAAGTTTTTCGGTAAGCTGGTTTCTCAAGAATGGCTTGAGAGATTTCATTCAAACTTAGAGCACTTATTCCCTATATTAAAATGAACTTATAGGCTAATTTTGATAACTCTAGTTTTAAATTTGTCAAAATTATGGGCCTTTTTACACTTATAAATTGTACATATAAGCTTTATGGACAGGTTAAAGTTTTTCAGTAAGCTAGTTTCTTAAACTTTTTGTTTCCGTTCTCTAACTCGAGAACGGATTAAGTGATTGTAATGAAACTTCAAACATAGATACCTAATAGTGAGACCTCGCTTTGGATTGCATATGGGGTGGGTGGGGTCAAGGTCACTGTTACCAAAAATAGAAAAATGGTTTCCGCTCATTAACTTGAGAACGTATTGAGATATTTTAATAAAACTTAATACATAGATACCTTATATCAAGACCTCACTTGCGATTGTATGTGGGGTGGGTGGGGTCAAGGTTAAGGTCACTTTTAGTAAAATAGAAAAACTGTTTCCGCTCAATAACTTAAGAGCGCATTGAGATATTGTAATGAAACTTAATACATAGATACCTTATATCGAGACCTCGCTTGGAATTGCATATGAGGTGGGTGGGGTCAAGGTCACTGTTACTAAAAATATATATAATGTTTCCACTCAATAACTTAAGAACGCATTGAGATATTTTAATGAAACTTTATACTTACATACCTTATATAGAGACCTGGGTTGGGTCAATATCAAGGTCACTGTTACTAACAATAGAAAAATGGTTTCCGCTCAATAACTTGAGAACGCATTGAGATATTTTAATGAAACTTAATACATACGTACTTTATATTGAGACCTCTGTTGGAATTGTGTATAGGGTCAAGGTCAAGGTCACTGTTACTTAAATAGAAAAACGGTTTCCACTCAATAACTTGAGAACGCATTGAGATATTTTAATGAAACTTTATACATGGATACCTCATATCAAGACCTCGCTTGGGATTGCATATGGGGTGGGTGGGGTCAAGGTCACTGTTACAGAAATAGAAAAACGGTTTCCGCTCAATAACTTGAGAATGCATTGAGATATTTTAATGAAACTTAATACATTGCTACCTTATATCGAGACCTCGATTGGGATTGCATATGGGGTGGGTGGGGTCACAGTCAAGGTCACTTAGTAAAAATAGAAAAATGGTTTCCGCTCAATAACTCTCTACTGCATTGAGATATTTTAATAAACATAATAGATAACTTATATTGAGACCTCGCTTGGGATTATATATAGGGTGGGTGGGGTCCAGGTCTCCGTTACTTATAATAAAAAATGGTTTCCGCTCAATAGCTTCAGAACACATTGAGATATTTTAATGAAACTTCATACATTGATATCTTATATCTAGACCTCGCTTGGGATTGCATATGGGGTGGGTGGGGTCAAGGTCACAGTTACTAAAAACAGACAAACAGTTTACGCTCAATAGCTTGAGAAGACATTGAGATTTTTAATGAAACTTAATAAATAGATACCTTATACTGAGACCTCGCTTGGGATTGCATATGGGGTTTGTGGGGTCACGGTCAAGTTCACTATTACTAAAAATTTTATTGATGTGCTGACTTCAATGCATTTTGTTAGAAAAATTTGGTTTTCGTGGAATTTCCATATTTCTTGTTTTAGAAAAAAAATGCCAGTAGCTCTGACAAGCACAAGAAAGGTCAAGCGCGCTGTCCTCCGACAGCTCTTGTTTAAAATGCTTGTTAGCCGTTTGCATATTATGGATGATTCAGTATACAAATTAAACAATAGTGTTGCGTATGTGTAGGTATCACCAAGCTGCTTTTCATACGATACAGAATTTGTGTACACTATTCATATAAATTTTGTTTTACATCATGTATTGATGTTGCATATTTGCAGGTCGATCAAGAACTTCTTTGTCTGGATCTGTGAAGGTAGGCATACTATATTACTAGCATGTACAATAATGTTTTTAACTGGATGAATTCATATTGACCTTGTTATTTGGCCTTATATGCCATAATTTGTTCTGGCCAAAACAGGACATTGACAAAAAACATTTGACATTGACATTTCAGCGGGACACCTTAATATTGTTAATTTGTCGCATGGTCCATGGATCGCAATCGCAATATTCGTATTAATTGTCATATAATTCATGTACATAATACATGTATACACTAACTAAGGCTAACACGTTTTCATTTTTAGCTCACCTGAGCACAAAGTGCTCATGGTAAGCTTTTGTGATCGCCCGTCGTCCGTGCATGCGTCCGTCCATCGTCATCTTTTCATTCAAACAACATCTCCTAAACCACTTGGCAGATTTTCACGAAACTTCACAGGAATTATCATTGGGTGACCCTCTTTCAAAGTTGTTCAAATCATTACGGTCCGCTGCATTTGTAGGTCACCAGAGCTAAACATAGATTTTAAAAGTGTAAATTTGAAAAATCTTCTTCTCTGAAACTGCAGAGCCCAGAGGTTTCATATTTGGTATGTAACATCCTATAGTGGTCCTCTAAAAAGACTGTTCAAATTATGCCCCTGGGGTCAAAACGGGCCACGCCCCGGGGATCACATGGTTTATATAGAATATATAGCAAAATGACTTTAATAATCTTCTCCTCTGAAACCACAAGGCACAGAGGTTTCATATTTGGTATGTAACATCCTATAGTGGTCCTCTACAAAGACTGTTGAAATTATGCACCTGGTGTCAGAACTGGCCACGCCCCGGGGGTCACATGGTTTATATACAATATATAGCAAAATGACTAAAAATCTTCTCTGAAACTGCAAGGCCCAGAGGTTTCATATTTGGTATGTAACATCCTTTAGTGGTCCTTGACAAAGTTTGTTCAAATTATGCCCCTGGGGTGAAAAAGGGCCACGCCCGGGGGTCACATGGTTTATATAAAATATATTGCAAACTGACTTTAAAAATTTTCTTTTCTTAAAACAACAAGGCCCAGAGGTTTCATATTTAGTATGTAACATCCTATAATGGTCCTCTACAAAGATTGTTCAACAAATTATGCCTCTGGGGTCAAAACAGGCCCCGCCTTGGGGGTCACATGGTTTATGTAAACTTAAATAGCAAAATGTCTTTAAAAATCTTCTCTGAAACCACAAGGCCCAGAGGTTTCATATTTGCTATGTAACATCCTATAGTAGTCCTCTACAAATATTTGTTCGAATTATGCCCCTGGGGTAAAAACTGGCCACGCCCCGGGGGTCACATGATTTATATAGACTTAAATAGTAAAATGACTTTAAAAATCTTCTCAGAAACCACAATTCCCAGAGGTTTCTTATTTGGTATGTAACATTGTATAGTGGTCCTCTACAAAGATTGTTCAAATTATGCCCCTGGGGTCAGAACTGGCCCCGCCCCGGGGGTCACGTGGTTTATATAAACTTAAATAGCAAAATGTCTTAAAAACATTTCTCCTCTGAAACCGCAAGGCCCAGAAGTTTCGTATTTGGTACCTAACATCCTATAGTGGTCCTCTACAAAGATTGTTCAAGTTATGCACAATTGGTAAAAAATGACCACACCCCAGGGGTCACATGGTTTATATAGACTTAAATAGCACAATGACTTTAAAATTCTTCTCCTCTGAAACTGCAAGGCCTAGAGGTTTCATATTTGGTATGTAACATCGTATAGTGGTCTTCTACAAATAGTTTTAAATTTATGCCCCTGGGGTCAAAACTGGTCACGCCCCGGGGGTCACATGGTTTATATAGCCTTGAATAGCAAAATGACTTTAAAAATCTTCTCCTCTGAAACGGCAAGGCCCACAGCTTTCCTGTATTTGGTACGTAACATTGCATAGTGTTCCTCTCCAAAGATTGTTCAAATTATGCCCCTGGGTTCAAATCTGGCCACACCCCGAAGGGTCACATGGTTTATATAGACTTAAATAGCAAAATGACTTTAAAAATCTTTACCTGAAACCGCAAGGCCCAGAGGTTTGTTCAAGATTGTTCAAATTATGCCCCTGGGATAAAAATAAGCCATGCCTCGGGGGAGCATATAGTCGCTGCTTTGTCTGTCCGTGCGTCCGTCCGTCCATCTGTCCTTCCGTCCCACTTTCTTGTCCGGGCTATTTCTCAGAAACTACTAGTCGGAATTCAACGAAACTTTATGGGAAGCTTTATTACCAGGTGGAGATGTGCATATTACCAGGATTTTCCTCTTCAATGATTTTTCTTGAAGTTATTGGACTTAATTGGTACATAGTGCACAATTCTTGACTTTCTTGTCTGGGCTATTTCTCAGCAACTACTGGCCGGAATTCAACGAAACTTTATGGGAAGCTTCATTACCAAGAGGATGTGTGCATTTTACCATGACGTACCACTTCAGTGATTTTTCTCAGAGTTATGGGACTTTGAATATTTCTGAAATTAGTTGACAGTGCACAATTCTTGACTTTCTTGTCCAGGCTTGGCCGGAATTCAACAAAACTTTGAGCATCATAGGTTTCAGAATGTTGTTAAAACAAATCGGATTAGTGCACATTCTATTGATTTGTTTCTGTGTATTTTGTGTCCGAGTCGGAAACCAAATATTCAGTGAAAACAAGTACCAATTTAATGGAAAATAATCTGTTTCCAACAAAATGGTGTCGTAAGTCAAATTTTTCGTTGTATCAAATGTCGTTGTAACTCGTACTGACCGTATGTTACATTTCTAATTGAATTGCAAAAATTTTAATCAGTGACACAAACACGAACTTCCTAAGTGAGCCTGGTCTGTGAAAGAGGGACTGTACGATTTTGGATGAAAATTACATTGTAAAACCATCCATTGATTCTAATGATGTCCGTATATTATAAGATTAATATTATAATAAATGTTGAGAATAACTTATGTTCAGAAATGCGTAGTAAGAGAGATATTTAAAACTAAACTAATACTTCACTGTGCAGTACTGTATTATACACGAGTCAAATCTGCTGTTGGCGCATGCACAGTTCTTACTTTCTCATTCAAAACTGAATGTAGCTGTTGTTGTAGGATAAACAGGTCTGTATTAACAGGAAATATATATTTGCATTTTTCAATAAAAGAAATAGTTGATAATGTTGACCTTTTTTTATGTTATATACCTGAAATAAATATATAACAAATCAAACAGTCGCTCTTTAACTTCATCAAATAACATTTGTCGTGTTCAGATCAAGGTCCATCTTGACCCCTAAATTGAAGATCTGGTGAGTATAACAAAATAAAATAAAATCATCAAATAAAATAACAGTAGTAATGACAACAAAGAATATACGCTAGTGTGTCCATATTCCAATGATGTAAGAAACTAATCAATTCAAAGACCTTTAGTGGAAAATTAATAATATCAATCCGTATTGAAATTCTAATTATTTATCTGTCAACTACAATATTTTTTGAGCTTTTGTCATGCAAACATGACGAACAAATGGAAAATGTGTTTGCCAGTAACTTAAATCCGCCATCTTGAATTTGTGCCAAATTTCTATGAAACTCTATAACAACATGAAATTTATATTATCAATTCATGAATGTTCAACATTGCGGACAAACTTAACGAGAACTTTCTCATTAATTTTTTTGCAGAAACTTTGACACAATAGCAGACACAGTGACAAAAATAACAGAAAATGTAGTTGTGGTATATGTTCCATGAAAAATGACTTTAGTTTACATATTTTTCTAATATGTTTTCTGTCTTACACATTTTCAATTCAATTCCAACAACAAAAAATAAAAATTCCTACCCCAAAGTGCAATGACTATTAAAAACAATGGATCATCGGAATATGGACCTCATTCGGAATTAGGTCCAAAGTTTCCAAATTAACCCATATCATAATTGCAGGTTTATTCTTCTGTTTAAATTTCGAGGGTTGAGTGTGAAACTGTTGTATCTGATATAGAAATGTTAAGCAGATACAACAGTTTCATTCTCAACCATCAACATATGAGGCGCTTCGTGGGAAAACCGGTCATAATGCATGTGCGTAAAGTGTTGTCCCGGATTAGCCTGTGCAGTCCGCACAGGCTAATCCGGGACGGCACTTTCCGCCTACAGTGGATTTATGTTTAGAAGAGACCTCCTTGAAACAGAAAATACCATAAAAGTGGAAAGTGTTATCCCAGATTAGCCTGTGCGGACTGCACAGGCTAATCTGGGACGACACTTTACGCAAATGCATTATGACCGGTTTTCTCATGACGCGCCACGTATGTTTTCTTACCAAGATAGAATCTTTGAAGCAGGTTATCAAGTTTTGCCATAGATATAGTTTCTACCAGTCAAACCTCCTGTATGAATTCTAGCCAGTCTGCTAGGATTTTCATGTCGCCATAGATATAGTTTCTACCAGTCCAACCTCCTGTATGAATTCTAGCCAGTCTGCTAGGATTTTCATGTCGCCATAGATATAGTTTCTACCAGTCCAACCTCCTGTATGAATTCTAGCCAGTCTGCTAGGATTTTCATGTCGCCATAGATATAGTTTCTACCAGTCAAACCTCCTGTATGAATTCTAGCCAGTCTGCTAGGATTTTCATGTCGCCATAGATATAGTTTCTACCAGTCCAACCTCCTGTATGAATTCTAGCCAGTCTGCTAGGATTTTCATGTCGCCATAGATATAGTTTCTACCAGTCCAACCTCCTGTATGAATTCTAGCCAGTCTGCTAGGATTTTCATGTCGCCATAGATATTGTTTCTACCAGTCCAACCTCCTGTATGAATTCTAGCCAGTCTGCTAGGATTTTCATGTCGCCATAGATATAGTTTCTACCAGTCCAACCTCCTGTATGAATTCTGGCCAGTCTGCTCGGATTTTCATGTCGCCATAGATATAGTTTCTACCAGTCCAACCTCCTGTATGAATTCTAGCCAGTCTGCTAGGATTTTCATGTCGCCATAGATATAGTTTCTACCAGTCCAACCTCCTGTATGAATTCTAGCCAGTCTGCTAGGATTTTCATGTCGCCATATATATAGTTTCTACCAGTCCAACCTCCTGTATGAATTCTAGCCAGTCTGCTAGGATTTTCATGTCGCCATAGATATAGTTTCTACCAGTCCAACCTCCTGTATGAATTCTAGCCAGTCTGCTAGGATTTTCAGGTCGCCATAGATATAGTTTCTACC
This sequence comes from Congeria kusceri, assembly GCA_027627225.1. Classification (NCBI taxonomy): domain Eukaryota; kingdom Metazoa; phylum Mollusca; class Bivalvia; order Myida; family Dreissenidae; genus Congeria; species Congeria kusceri. Next base: position 4,592,472 of record CM051031.1, read on the forward strand.
AGTCCAACCTCCTGTATGAATTCTAGCCAGTCTGCTAGGATTTTCATGTCACTGCTGGTGTTTAAGGTTGTGTGTTTATTGTAAGATGGGCATTTTCAGGTAAATGAGACTGCTCCTCAACATCATAATATCCAGGCCCAATTAGTACTAAAACGTCAGCCATATCTTAGTCTTAAACTTAAATATAAGCAATGAAGGTCTTTGTTACAAATCAGAATGCAATTTCAAATTCATTGGTCAATATTTAAGTTTATGACTAAGATATGGCTGACGTTTTAGTACTAATTGGGCCAAGATATTATGATGTTGAGGTTTAGATTTACAGTATAACTTCTTTAACTCGAGCATCGATAACTCGAATACCTATGGTAACTCGAACAAATCTCAAAGTCCCTGCGAAATGGTTAATACCTCAATAAGAAATTACCTTTAACTCGAGCACCAATAACTCTTCAAATGGAGCACATATATCGGTCCCTAATCCAATGTTCTTTTGAAACTTACTCACCATAAGTCTAGGAGGTTGTTCACACCTCTCTGCAACCGATGTCAATTAGAAGAATTTAATTAGCCTAAATAACAAAATTGATATACTCACAGTTAATATAAATCATCATCTTATCCATATATAAAAAAAACAATTACCACTTTGCTTCTAGAATAATACTGACAAATAAGCAGTTGTATTGCATGTTTTTACTTTATTGATGTTTTTTTTATCAACATTGTTAATAATTGAACATTTTTAGTATTAATGTTGCCGACTTATACTTAATAACTCTGATGATTAAACATTTTAGTGAATATTTCTCACTTCTCAGTATGGGCACCTCGATGACTCGAGACCTTCGAGAACTTGAGCATTTTTGTCATCCCAGTGTCACCTTGAGTTAAAGAGGTTTTACCGTACTTAGTTCTGTATTATTGGGGCCTGAACCTCCAGCCTCACTTGTCAACTGTTCAAATGTGGAAGTATCATTCGCCAGTATCCCTAGCATTTCCTCTCCGTCCGTGTTTCCCCATGACTCATGTCTGCAGAAATGAATCAGTTTTTTTTTTTTTTAAATACAATAGGCGACAGGCCACTTATGTTGTACTATTAACATAAATGCGAGTTATCTCATCCTGCATGATAAAAAAACAAACTGGAGAAGTGTATCGTAACTGACACTTTTAATAAGATAGCAATCCTGGAATTAATGCGTTGTTTAATGATTGCTTATAAGGCCAGTCTGATTATCCAATCAGATCGCTCCTTTTACATATTGGCCTTGTTTTTCTCGTGTTGGCTTTGTTGTTCCCATATTGGCTTTGGTTTATAAATTAATTGATCTTCTGTTAATGATATAGACAGAGCAGAAAAGGCAGTATCAAGAGAAAACGTCGAAATAATGATTGTTCAGATTTAACATTTGATCCATTTTATAGATCATGTCACTTATTTCTCCACATAGGCACCGGTAAATGGGCAAAATATAGTTACGATTATAGTAAATAAACTACTTTTAAAATCAAAGTTCTTAATTAAGTGAACATAACTTGGTATAAAGATAGCAGTTAGTTTGTTGCAGTGTGTGTGCTTTTATCATATTTACCGTTACATTTACTCGCATGGTCAGCTAACTGATATGAAAGCCTAATATGTTGGTGGGGAACCAATAAGAAAGTAGTGTAAATACCCAGAATACCTTGCGCAAACTTACACGGGTCACGTGCCTTAATGAGAGATAATTGTGCCCATTTGTAAATAACGGGTTCTATTGGTGACACGCCTTTCCTTTAATCGAAGGGGTGACATACATCGGATCTTTGTCATGACACTGAGCCCGGCTAGCACAGTTGGTAGAGTGATGGACTGTCAATCCGGGGATCTTGAGTTCGAGCCCCAGCCTGGCCACATAACTTGTGTGGGGATTGGTCATTCTCCCCCTACCTCTGATTCAAGTAGGGCAGTTGTCAGTTACTGGCATAAGTATGTGCACTAAGTACTGGTAAAGCGCTTAGATTGGCTTAGCTTGCCCACGAAAAGTGTTAGTAAGTTAACTGACCGCCGTGATATGACTGAAATACTGTTAAAAATGACAAAAAATCCAGACAAACAAACAAACAAAACTTTACCATGACCGCGAGTTTGAATTGACAATAGGCAATTAGTGTGAAATAGTTTTTTGGGACTAATTTAAGACTTTGAAATAATGATAATTCCAAATAAACAAAGTTCAAATCAAACACATATTTTAGTTAAATAAAGAACTTAAATTTGGGACCAGAAAAATACTTCAAATTAGCGCTAAATTCGCATTAACAGAGTTCGAAATGATTGTGTTTGGATGTATTATGTTATGATACTAGAATACTAATATTAAATACTAATTTACTTGGAATTATACTCCAACTTCTGTGTCAAAAGTTTTCAAACAATGCATTTCTTTGTCCAAAAATCCATGTATAAAATATTAGAATTGTAAGATTTTTCCTAATTTTCAACTTAAATTCATTATAAATACTAGCCATAGGCTGTGGATTGGCAAGTTTAAGATTAAAGACGTTCGCAACAAAAAGAAAGTAATTGGGTTAATTTCTCCTTTTGCTTTATTTTTTCTTTATTGTATATAGGTTACAATATACTAATTTAATCTCTAATGTCCATTCAAAATAAATATTTTAATAGTAAAAGTTCATAAAGCATATATAATAATCAAAAACACACTTATGCAATGTATTTCCAAACAAATTTAGTTCAGAACTGATCCATTTCATATCTCCATTCTATTGATACGCTGTTTATATATGTTAGAAGGAAACAGGAAAGAGGCTACACAGGTACCCTATATGAAATCCAATATTTCCCAAACAAGTTCGGTGAGCCTTTCTTTCAATTAATGTTTTAGTGTAAGTACGCATTGATGCATGTGCAAAATTTTAAGAAAATCTGTGTTTTGGAACAAAATATGCATTTGATAAAAATGAAGTTTCAGAAAGCATTATTAGTTCCCATTTGACACACTTAAACGTCCAGTCAAATTCGTTATTTAAGCAGTAAATGTAGGTAAAGCGTTTTTATTATCAACATACGCATGTATATTGCCAAACAAAGCATGTATAAACATATCATTTGAAAGAACCATAACCTTGTTAGAAAAAAACTATCCTTTATACTAAAAATCCAAACTGTAAAAGGGACTTCAACAGGTACTGTATTCAAAACCCACTATTTCCGGAACAAGGCCGGTGGCCCCTATTTTTTAAGACTGTTTTAGTTTTAGTATGCAATGACGCATGTATTTGGGATCTTTTAACAAAATCTGTCGTTTGGAACAAAAGATATTTGTATATTTGATAAATTATTGATGTTTTCACAGGCATATTTAATGCATAATTAACCTCGTTGTAAGTGTCAATTACAAGTCATTTGTTAAATGACAACTGTAGATAAAGCGTGTTTTATCATTAAACTGCACTTGTATATTACCAAACGAAACATTTAAAAAAAAGATGCATTTTAAAATCTCCATCTTTGTTTGACTATAGACGCTTTATATTATTCAATATTCTAAGTAACACAAACCGAAAAAAGGCTTCGACAGGTACCGTATTCAAAATTTAATATTTCCGGAAAAAGGCCGGTGACCCCTATTTTTTTTAGACTGTTTTAGTTTTACGATATATTGATACATGTTTGTGCCAAGTTTTAAGAAAATCTGTAGTTGGAAAAAAATTGAAGGAAATTGTTGCGAACGTCTTTAAGTGTGTGAATCTGTATGTGCTGTTATGTTTTACAGAGCGTAGGTTCTTCCAGCGGTCGACGGCAACATTATTCGTCCCATGCTGGAGAGGAAGACGAAGATTTTTGAAGAGGCAACATCAAGCATGTAGGCTGTCCGGGGGGCAGAGCAGCTCAATGAAGCCTGGTTATATGTTGAAATCCAAGTTTTAATGGACAACTTTATGTTCATTGTGTTGATACAGGCACAATCCTTAGAATGAGCAATAAATATTTTCTCAGATTAAATTTTTTATACAAACCAGGCTGTCAACCGATTCCTATATTCCTATATTTTGCTATGTTTTGGAAAGTATCCCATATTTTGAAAAACGTCCTATATTTCCTATATTTTCCTGTATTACCGGTATATAATTGTTTCCTATATTTTTGCAAAATTTGGTCATTAACACGTCTGAAATGGGTCCTTGAACAGAATATCCAACTTAAATACTCAGATTGTTGTTGTTAGGTGATAGGATGCATGTCCCAGTTGCCAATTGATCAGCATGAACATGTCAAGCAAATGTTTTGTTTATGAAACACAAGCTGTAATAATTATCAGGCCAGAATATGATCCCAAAGTATCCTTATAATGAATTATTTTCACTATAAAATGACAATCTTTTGTCCAAAAAAAACACCAAAAAGTCCTTTATTTTTGGTGAAAATGTTCTTATATTGTTCCGATATTTTCTAGCGAACTAAGTTGACAGCCTGTACAAACTGCTTTGTAGAGTTATGCAACCCTTCAGATCTCTCCATAGCATATATTTATTTATAATTTTTATTCATGTGTAGATCTGTAGTGAGTAGAACACAGTTCTGATATTCTGGAAATGTTATTTACAAGTTTATTATGTTTATAGCCAGAATAGCCACCATATTTGTTAACAGCTGATTTTTTTTCAGTTACTTCAAAGTGCTTTCCAAGCAATCAAGGCCAAACTACTGATACATGTATCATCGTTACCAATAAATTGCGACAGTGTACTCAGAAATGAATACATGTAGTTTGACAATTGTCTTCTTCTGTTAAAAACCCTAAAAGCAAACAAAATTATGTTGCATTTTGTTGAAGTTAATTCAAACTAAATAACATTGCATTTGTTACTCACATGTTTCATAATAATGGAAAGTAATTGAGAATATAATCTTCTGTTATTGTCCTTATGCCTGTCTGTAGGTCATTATCTGTCTGAGGAAAATAGTTTTGTAATAATTGTTCCTAGTTCTTTCTAGCGCAGATGTTATTGGTCTTACTGTTTGAGCACTATCTGAATTTCATCAACATCTGTTATTTCTTTTGATGCATAATATGTACATGCCATATTTCGCAAATTAAAAAGTATTCCAAATGTTTGGAAAGGCCACTTTTGGGGTCAATTCGAGAATCATTACTTACATTGTTGACTTTGTTGGTGACAGTCAGTCATACATGTATGTGGCCCCTTGTATTGGTAAATGAACGAAATTAAGACTGAAGGACCATATTGTTCTATGAATTTCTGTGAATATGAAATATTGTTGTATTGTTATACATGTTTGGTATGTACTGGTAACATACTCTAATCTTCTATCAGTCGTTGTATTATACTGCATGTAAAACAGTAAGTTTTGGTGTAATATTACCAAGATTATTGATTGTAAACAAAGGTTTAAGAAGAGATCTGTTTATTATGCTACTGATTGGCAGAGCTACTTGTTTCTGTATGTCATTGTATAGTTAGATTGCTCATTTATATATGTTGATTAATACTAAGAACTCAATGTATGTCTGCTTCTTTGTTATGAACAAGCCTGAATTAATTTTTACATCTCATTTCCTCCTGATTTTGTTGGATTTATCATTTTTCTTTAAAAACAACTTCTAGAAAATGGATTAACTTTTGTTAACATTTGCAGTAATGAAGAGCATTTTTGATATTCTCTTTTAAAGTCTACCGGTAGGTGGCAGACTTGTGTAATTGTCTTTATTTATTTCATTTTCAAAGAGGGACTGTACGATTTTGCACGAAAAATAAAACTTAAAACTATACATTAATTCTAATGATTTCAGTGTCTTTAAAATTATACAATAATAAATGTTGAGAATAACTTGTGTTCAAAACTGCGTATCAAGGGAGAAATTTAAAACTAAAATAATTCTTTGCTGCGCAGCAAACTATTATATATACATATTATATGCATGTATATACAGCGTCTCGACAAGTCGGATTGTTTCCTGGCGCATGCACTGTTCTTATTTTTTAGTTAAAAACCGAATGTAGCCATTGCTGTAGAATAAACGGGTCTGATAGACAGAAAATATGTATTTGCATTTTTTTATAAATACATTTTTTTGTAGATGTTGATGTTTTGTTTATGCTATATAAAACGTGTTTTTGTTAGTGGGTAACAAAAGAGGCCTGCAATAAATATATAAAAATCAGACAGTCCCTCTTTAAACTTTGATAAATTTATTCAAAAGACATGCATAGACAACTTCAGTATGACATTTATATTTGTTTGCTCCCTCTTTTAGCTGTGATAACTTCTTGTGCAATTTCTTCATCAATACCAGTATATATTCAGAAAGTTGGGGTTAAGGTTGTTTCAGATATGATTAGATAAAATTTCTGTGTCTATTGCTTTGTAAATTCATGTGTCTTCTAGTGGTTTTTTTCAATTCTTGTTAGATGTAGTAGTAGAAATGTAATATTCTGTGTCAATTAGTTGTAATTTTTTACTGGGTGATATTGCTAAAATAGATTGCTCAGAATTTCACTTTATTTTTTTTTACTTTTTATACAATAGATAGAACTGTTAGAGCTGTACTAAATTAAAGGATATCAGTTGACATTTTTGTCAGATATTTATAAAATTTGTAAATCAGTACATTGTCATATTCCAGCTGTTCACAGAAATCTTTGAAGTGATTTAAATGCTGGTTGTATTTGGTTGCAATTGCCCATTCTATCGTAGGCCATTAGGCTTTGATCTGTATAAATTTAACATCCACACGGTTGCTTATTTGGAGTCAAACTTTACTTGAGTCCCATACCAACTTGGGCATATTAATACAAGCTGGTATGGTTGTCATATTACCAGTTTATTCACGTTAAGCACAAATTTCACATATATGTGTACAGATCTGGCAAATAGACATTCAAAGAATACACATAAATTAAATTTGTGATACAAAGCAGCGGCAACTATGATGCCCTGTCTGCGATTTTTTGTGTGTGTAAATTAAATTGTAAGACGCACTGAAAAAATGCAACGAATTATGGCTGAAAAAAAGTGCGGCTTATACGCAAGAAATTATGGGCCTTTTTACAATTAGACATTTTACATATAAGCTATATGGACATGTTAAAGTTTCTGGTTTCTCAGGAATGGCTTGAGGGATAACATTCAAACTTAGAACACTTATTCCCTATATTAAAATAAACTCATAGGCCAATTTGGATAACTCGAGTTTGAAATTTGTCAAAATTATGGGCCTTTTTACACTTACAAAATTTTAAATATATACTATATGGACAGGTTCAAGTTTTTCGGTAAGATGCACCGAAAAAATGCTACGAATTTTGGCTGAACAAAAGTGCGGCTTATACGCAAGAAATTACGGTAGTTTCTCAACTTTTTGTTTTCGCTCTCTAACTCCAGAACGGATTAAGCTATTGTTATGAAACTTCAAACATAGATACCTTATAGCGAGACCTTGCCTGGGATTGCATATTGGGTGGGTGGGGTCAAGGTCAAGAAAAACGGTTTCCGCTCAATTACTTAAGAACATATTGAGATATTTTAATAAAACTTAATACATAGATGCCTTATATCAAGACCTCACTTGGGATTTCATGTGGGGTGGGTGGGGTCAAGGTCAAGTGCACTGTTACTAAAAATAGAAAAACGGTTTCCGCTCAATAGCTTGAGAACGCATTGAGATATTTTAATGAAACTTTATACATACATACCTTATATCGAGATCTCCCTTGGAATTGCATATGGGGTTTGTGGGGTCAAGGTCACTGTTACTAAAAAATAGAAAAATGGTTTCTGCTCAATAACTTGATAATGCATTTAGATATTTTAATGAAACTTAGTACATACATACCTTATATTGAGACCTCTCTTGGATTTGCGTATAGGGTCATCGTCAAGGTCACAGTTACTACAATATAAAAATGGTTTCTGCTCAATAGCTTGAGAATGCATTGAGATATTTTAATGAAACTTTATACATAGATACCTTGTATTAAGACCTCACTATGGATTGCATATGGGGTGGGTGGGGTCAAGGTCACTGTTACTAAAAATAGAAAAACAGTTTCCGCTCAATAACTTGATAATGCATTGAGATATTTTAATGAAACTTAATAGATACCTTATATCGAGACCTCACTTGGGATTTCATATCGGGTTGGTGGGGTCAAGGTCAAGTTCACCATTACTAAAAATTGTATTGATGTGCTGAATTTAATGCATTTCGTTGAAAAAAAAATTGTTTTCGTGGAATTTCCATATTTATTGTTTTAGAAAACAATGCCAGTAAGTCTAACAAGCACAAGAAAAGTCGAGCATGCTGTCGTCCGACAGCTCTTGTTATTTAATCATATTCATTTTATGTGCGTGTCATAGTTGAACAAAGCAAAGTCCTTATTGGAATTATCAAGTAAAGTTATTCTATTCTTGATTTGTGTGACTCGTTATATTTGTTTGCAGATTTTCTCATGGCAAACTTGATTTCACAAGAATTAGTAATGACTCACTTGTATGTTAAGCAGATGTTTATTGCTCATGTTGTATGTAGATCTTGTTCATATTTATTTTTAAATAAATTACTTACCTTCTTAGATGTGGCTTTTACTTGTTCTTATTGATAGTTATACAAGAGAGTCAAATGGCTATCATTTATATTATATTAAAGTTTACTCACAAGAAACCAGTTATGCAAAGTCTTAGAAATTACCAGTTATGCAAAAGGATAACAAATGACCAGTTATGTAAAGGGTTATGAATGACCAGTTATGCAAAGGATAGCAAACGACCAGTTATGCAGCGGATAACAAATGACCAGTTATGCAAATGATAACAAATGACCAGTTATGCAAAGGTTTATGAATGACCAATTATGCAAAGGATAACAGATTACCAGTTATGCAAAGGATAACACATTACCAGTTATGCAGAGGGTTATGAATTACCAGTTATGCAAAGGATAACACATGATAAGTTATGCAAAGGATATTAATGATCAGATAATGCAAATTATAACAAATGATCAGTTACACAAATTATAATAAATGACCAGTCCTGCAGAGGATAACAAATTACCAATTATGCAACATATAACAAATGACTAGTTATGCAAAGGATTAAGAATGACCACTTATGCAAAGGATAATAAATGACCAGTTATGCAAGGATAAGAAATGACCAATTATGCAAAGGATAACAAATGACCAGTTATGCAAAGGATAACAAATGACCAGTTATGCAAAGGATAACAAATGACCAAAGGAAAAGGATTAAAAAATAACAACAAATTACCATTCACGCAAAGGATAACAGATGACTAGTCATGCATAGGATAACAAATTACCAGTTATGCAAATGATTAATAATGACCACTTATGCAAATGATAACAAATGATAAGTCATGCAAAGGAAAATGATATCAAATGACCAATATTCAAAGGATAACAAATGATAAATTATGCAATGAATATAAAATGACAAGTTATGCAATGAATACAAAATGACAAGTTATGTAAAGGATAACAAATGACCTGAAAACTGCAGTACCTGTGAACTATTGTATCAAGGAAAGATAACACAAATACATGTCACAGTGTGTGATGAAATTTTTAAGCCGCACACAAAAGTGAAAATGGCCAAATTCAGATTCTACAATAAAACGGTTATCTTATTTGTCTGTCGAAGCGTCTAAGCGTGTGTTTACGTTAGTGTATAACATGCGTCAGAAACATTTGGTTTGTTCGATAGTGTATATTGCAAAAACACTGATCCTCCAAGTAAAACTGTTAACAAACGCTAGCTTTATTTACTGCCGAATTTCGTGGCGATGCGGATTAAATCCCACTCTTTACCGTTAACATCAATATCCTCTATTAATATTAACGTTACGGCATGCAGTTTCCGTTTAATCCCATTATAAACAAGTGCGTTATGTTCCGCACAAGAACATTAAACTAAGGCCAGCAACTCCGTAAATACTGTTCACAATATTATGGTTAACATTTACACATCCAGTCAATCCAATGTCATTGTTATTATGATGGTTCGTTTAAATTCATCTATTAGCAATAGGGTAATGGTCCACAAACACACACAAACACAAAACATATTTAAAAAAAAAGACGTAACTTCACGAATATTGACGGAGCAAGTTTTGTTTTGATATTCTGCAATTTTTCTCAGTGCCCACTACCGAAATATGGAGTCTTATTCGAATTTTCCTTAGGCTTTTCGAGCTGTGTTCCGCACAAGCAACATGTAAGTCGGAAAGACATGCGAGCGAACGGTGCTGTTTATTGTATGTTCCCAGAGTATATTAATAGAATGAAAATACGATCACATTAGAAGACCCGCATTGATGTGGCTGCAGCAAATGGTCCAGCGCTGTATCTCGGACAGACAGCACTCAAGGACAGCTCGTTCCACGTGCGAATGGTAGCAGGTTAGAAGATGTAAATTAGTGTATCTGGAGCACTGTAAATGTGCTCTTATTTGTTATTTGCTGTTCAATATGCGCACCAATGTTTATAGAAAAGCAAAGTTATGCATGTAGATGTTAACAGGTTTGTTAGTTATCAACCGCGTTCTTGTTTAATTAACCCTGTCTGTATATATGAAATACTTGATGTCAATGCGTTCGACAGTTCAGCAACAATTGCTATGGTGAGCAATTTTAACAGACTGTTCTCTTTATGTCTATCAGCGTGCGTATGCATGTGCCTGTAAAGGGTACAAGGGAATACATGTAGTAAATAATGTTCAAATTCGTCCAGTTTCCGAACTAAAGCCTGTGCCAGTGGTTACTTTATTTGGTTAAGATTAAACTAGCTAGTAAAAGATATATACATTTATTAATATGTTAATAAGAAAAAATATTTGTGTGAATACATTGTCTATTTTCAAAATGCCATAAAAGCAGTTTTTGCGCTCGTGGCGAAAACAGTCCCATAATAAATGTAGTGATGTGTAGCCATTTTATTCGATTACTGTGCGAATCCTGTAAAACAATAAATATTCCCGGAAGAATAAAATTAAGCAATTCGGATAGTGACAGATGAACAGTTGACCACAGTCCCTGCATAATTACCAAAACAATTATGGTATGAAAATGAACACTGTTAATTAAATCGTAAATAATTAACAAACGTGTTTGGATGTCAAGGAGTTTCTGATAGAATTAAATCGAACTAGACTCGTTATGCAGGAAAATGCACTCTACCAATTTCGGATAGTTGTGGCTGTTAGTAACTAGTTAAAGCTGCTACTTCACAGATGATATGGCATATGTGACCGAGGCCATAAACGTTGCTTATAATGTAAAAGTTATGATACTTATCAAATGCAGTCGATTAAGCGTTACTTAATAGTATAATTATAGCAATACAAGTTATAGCGGACTTTACAACTTGTTTGAGAAAGCCATTCTGTTTGTTTGTTTGGATTTTTCGCCGTTTTTAACAGTATTTCAGTCATATCACGGCGGTCAGTTAACCTACTCACATTTTTCCTGGGCAAGCCTAACGATCTAAGCGGTTTACCAGTACTAAGTGCACATACTTATGCCAGTAACTGACAACTGCCCTACTTGATGTCTTGAATCAGAGGTTGGGGGAGAATGGCCGTATAAATAATTTCATGACCGATCCCCACACAAGCTATGTGGCCAGTCTGGGGTTCGAACTAACTATCATCGATTGACAGTCCAGCGCTCTACCAACTGAGCCAGCCGGGCCCGATGGAAAGCCATTCTAAAAATACACTACACTGTTGCGATGATGATTCTGCGTGTCCCATAGCTTTCTCAAATACACGCACCTGATTTAAGTGTGCGCATGAGCGACTCGACAAAACTTAACTCTCAAATGATTATCCTAAATATAAACGGCCCTATTTTTAAATTACACAATGGGTTATATAGTCTGCAAACGCTTTAGATTTTAGAATGATAAAAAGGATGAAAACTGTTTAAAATCGAGGTTTTTTTAGGTAAATAAAAACATACGTGTCTATTTTTATAATGTGTTCTATAAGATTATGTAAGAAAATAAAGTATTTCTGACAATTGTCTTTCTTTTTGGAGTTCAGTCCCTTTAAACAGTTCCATTCTAAATATTGATCACTCATATTTATTCACCGCTGCATGTTCCAGGCGGGGGATGCTGGTAGCCTGCATTCTCTGGAGATGTTGATGTCAGAGTTCTTCAATCCATCCACCAGCAATGACAGAAAGCGTGAAATTGGTAATTTTCAGGATTACAGAGTCACTGAACTTTGTCATTAAATTTCCGAATAGTTGCCAATTTTTTTAATTAATAAATAATTGTTGCAGATTTTGGTTCCATCAGACATGAGGCCTGTGACCAGAAGTGTCCTTTGCTGACAAAAAAAGATGATTGCTTGTTACCCTTGAAAGAAATATATCTTATCATTATTATTATGTATTTTATAAATATTGTTTCATAGTTTTATTGAAACCCATAATGGATGATTTCCTGTTATTTGCAATGTAATGTCAGTGTCATTTTGACAATGTAATGAGTGAGTAGTCGCTTTTATGCATAATCAATATTTCCTGGAAGCACTTAAGAGAAATGCATTTCTAAGCATAAAAACATCATATTATATTGTAAGTACAATATTGCCATAAACAGTTAATTGTATGCCATTTACCATTACATGTTGTGTTTGCACATCTTTAATTTAGGCACCAATTATAGAATGTTTGCAATGCAAAATAAATTATTATTTTCCGGTATTATTAAAATATAATAGAAACGTGTCATGGGAAAATCGGGCTTAATGCATGTGCGTAAAGTGTCGTCCCGGATAAGCCTGTGCAGTCCGCACAGGCTAATCTAGGATGGCACTTTCCGCTTTTATGGTATTTTCTGTTTCAAGGAAGTCTCTTCTAAACATAAATCTACTGTACGCTGAAAGTGCCAACCTGGATTAATCCGGGACGACAATTTACGCATATGCATTAAGCCCGATTTTCCCACAACAATCCTCAATAGTTTCTGTTAATTACTTGTTTTTAGAGTCCCTGTTGAACCAGTTCAGCCAGACGAAGGACTGTTGGAAGCAGTGCCTGTTCTTTCTGTCCAACACCCGCAATGAGTTTGTCATGATGTACTGTCTGACTGTACTGGAGGTAATTGTCATAGTTCATCTCAAAGTAACCAAGTTCGTTTTACAATGTTATTGATACATGTTTGTATTTCTGATTGTGTGTCACACATTGTTTTGTAAATTGTTTTTTATTTAGTTTTTCACACACCCCGCACAACAAAGTTGTAAGGGGATTATTCAGGATTAAGCTTGTCTGACTGGCCGTCTGTCAGTTCGTCTGTGTGTTATTGTTTTTTTCAGAGCATATCTTTCAAACCCTTTTATATTTTAAACTTCATAAAGGAATAGATGGTTGTTTGGCGGAGTGCAGTGCATAATAATTATATCTCTACCTGCATTATTTACAGAGTTATTCCCCTTTGTCATTTTTCTTGTCCGGCCATTTTCTCCAAAACTACTGAAGGGATTGAGCTCAAACTTCATACGTGGATAGATGTTTGTTAGGTGGAGTGCAGTGCACAGGAGTTATAGCTGCATTATTTACAGAGTTATTCCCCTTCGTCAATTCATTTCCCCAGTTTAACTAATACATTTGAACACCTCAAAACTACATATTGCTTGTATCAATATCCTTGTCACAAAGTGGCATGTAGGGGGTATTTGCGCCATGGCAGTGGCAGTTCTAGTTAAGCATTCTTAAGGCTTGCAGGTATAAAGAATAACAACCATAACATGTATGTTTAAGAAAACACCATATGAGGCATGTCGTGGGAAAACCGGCCGTAATACATGTGCATAAAGTGTCGTCCCGGATTAGCCTGTGCAGTCTGCACAGGCTAATCCAGGAAGGCACTTTCCGCCTACTGTGGATGTATGTTTAGAAGAGACTTCCTTGAAACAGAAAATACCATAAAAGCGTTAAGTGCCATCCTGGATTAGCCTGTGTGGAATGCACAGTTTAATCCGGAGCGACACTTACCACATGCATTAAGCCTGGGTTTCCCATGACACGCCTCATATCTTTAAAGAAATATAAAAGGTTACTTTATGTATCAGTGAAAAAGTTTTTTTTATTTAATCTAGAGTAGAACAATACTGATTGTCCTGGAATTACTTAATGTATGCTTCAGAATCTGATCACCAAGCAGTGGCTGGGGTTTAATGTGGAAGACAAGCGCGAGATTCGAACCAACCTGAACCAGTACATGCTGGAGCACCACGGCAAAGTGCCGACATTCATTCGCAACAAGCTCGTGAAGCTGGTAGTGGACATCGGCCGCATTGACTGGCCGCATTTCTATCCAGAGTTCTTCTCTAGTATTTTACAGGTACGATTATTTCTATGCAGAGTTCTTCTCTAGTATACTACAGGTACGATTATTTCTATTCAGAGTTCTTCTCTAGTATACTACAGGTATGACCATTTCTATCTGGAGTTCTTCTCTAGTATTCTACAGGTAAGACTATTTCTATCTGGAGTTCTTCTCTAGTATACTACAGGTACGACTATTTCTATCTGGAGTTCTTCTCTAGTATGCTACAGGTAAGACTATTTCTATCTGGAGTTCTTCTCTAGTATGCTACAGGTACGACTATTTCTATCTGGAGTTCTTCCCTAGTATACTACAGGTACGACCATTTCTATCTGGAGTTCTTCTCTAGTATACTACAGGTAAGACTATTTCTATCTGGAGTTCTTCTCTAGTATACTACAGGTATGACTATTTCTATTCGGAGTTCTTCTCTAGTATGCTACAGGTAAGACTATTTCTATCCGGAGTTCTTCTCTAGTATACTACATGTATGACTATTTCTATACGGAGTTCTTCTCTAGTATACTACAGGTATGACCATTTCTATCTGGAGTTCTTCCCTAGTATTCTACAGGTACGACTATTTCTATCTGGAGTTCTTCTCTAGTATACTACAGGTACGATTATTTCTATTCAGAGTTCTTCTCTAGTATACTACAGGTACGACCATTTCTATCTGGAGTTCTTCTCTAGTATTCTACAGGTAAGACTATTTCTATCTGGAGTTCTTCTCTAGTATGCTACAGGTACGACTATTTCTATCTGGAGTTCTTCCCTAGTATACTACAGGTAAGACTATTTCTATCCGGAGTTCTTCTCTAGTATGCTACAGGTAAGACTATTTCTATCCGGAGTTCTTCTCTAGTATACTACAGGTATGACTATTTCTATTCGGAGTTCTTCTCTAGTATGCTACAGGTAAGACTATTTCTATCCGGAGTTCTTCTCTAGTATACTACAGGTAAGACTATTTCTATCCGGAGTTCTTCTCTAGTATACTACAGGTACGACTATTTCTATCCGGAGTTCTTCTCTAGTATTCTACAGGTAAGACTATTTCTATCTGGAGTTCTTCTCTAGTATACTACAGGTATGACTATTTCTATTCGGAGTTCTTCTCTAGTATACTACAGGTACGACTATTTCTATCCGGAGTTCTTCTCTAGTATGCTACAGGTAAGACTATTTCTATCCGGAGTTCTTCTCTAGTATTCTACAGGTAAGACTATTTCTATCTGGTGTTCTTATCTAGTATACTACAGGTAAGACTATTTCTATCTGGAGTTCTTCTCTAGTATACTACAGGTATGACTATTTCTATCTGGAGTTCTTCTCTAGTATTCTACAGGTAAGACTATGTCTATCTGGAGTTCTTCTCTAGTATGCTACAGGTACGACTATTTCTATCTGGAGTTCTTCTCTAGTATACTACAGGTATGACTATTTCTATCCGGAGTTCTTCTCTAGTATTCTACAGGTAAGACTATGTCTATCTGGAGTTCTTCTCTAGTATACTACAGGTATGACTATTTCTATCTGGAGTTCTTCTCTAGTATACTACAGGTACGACTATTTCTATCCGGAGTTATTCTCTAGTATTCTACAGGTAAGACTATTTCTATCCGGAGTTCTTCTCTAGTATACTACAGGTAAGACTATTTCTATCTGGAGTTCTTCTCTAGTATGCTACAGGTACGACTATTTCTATCGGGAGTTCTTCTCTAGTATTCTACATGTATGACTATTTCTATCCGGAGTTCTTCTCTAGTATGTTGCAGGTACGACTATTTCTATCGGGAGTTCTTCTCTAGTATGCTACAGGTACGACTATTTCTATCTGGAGTTCTTCTCTAGTATTCTACAGGTAAGACTATTTCTATCTGGAGTTCTTCTCTAGTATACTACAGGTATGACTATTTCTATCCGGAGTTCTTCTCTAGTATACTACAGGTATGACTATTTCTATCGGGAGTTCTTCTCTAGTATTCTACACGTATGACTATTTCTATCTGGAGTTCTTCTCTAGTATACTACAGGTATGAGTATTTCTATCTGGAGTTCTTCTCTAGTATGCTACAGGTACGACTATTTCTATCTGGAGTTCTTCTCTAGTATACTACAGGTATGACTATTTCTATCTGGAGTTCTTCTCTAGTATTCTACAGGTATGACTATTTCTATCCGGAGTTCTTCTCTAGTATACTACAGGTAAGACTATTTCTATCCGGAGTTCTTCTCTAGTATGCTACAGGTATGACTATTTCTATCTGGAGTTCTTCTCTAGTATACTACATGTATGACTATTTCTATCTGGAGTTCTTCTCTAGTATGCTACAGGTATGACTATTTCTATCTGGAGTTCTTGTCTAGTATGCTACAGGTATGACTATTTCTATCCGGAGTTCTTCTCTAGTATACTACATGTATGACTATTTCTATTCGGAGTTCTTCTCTAGTATACTACAGGTATGACTATTTCTATCCGGAGTTCTTCTCTAGTATACTACAGGTAAGACTATTTCTATTCGGAGTTCTTCTCTAGTATACTACAGGTATGACTATTTCTATCCGGAGTTCTTCTCTAGTATACTACAGGTATGACTATTTCTATCCGGAGTTCTTCTCTAGTATGCTACAGGTAAGACTATTTCTATCTGGAGTTCTTCAATAGTATACTACAGGTATGACTATTTCTATCTGGAGTTCTTCTCTAGTATGCTACATTTATGACTATTTCTATCCAGAGTTCTTCTCTAGTATACTACAGGTATGACTATTTCTATACGGAGTTCTTCTCTAGAATACTACAGGTAAGACTATTTCTATCTGGAGTTCTTCTCTAGTATACTACAGGTATGACTATTTCTATCCGGAGTTCTTCTCTAGTATTCTACAGGTAAGACTATTTCTATCTGGAGTTCTTCTCTAGTATACTACAGGTACGACCATTTCTATCTGGAGTTCTTCTCTAGTATTCTACACGTAAGACTATTTCTATCTGGAGTTCTTCTCTAGTATTCTACAGGTATGACTATTTCTATTCGGAGTTCTTCTCTAGTATTCTACTGGTAAGACTATTTCTATCCGGAGTTCTTCTCTAGTATTCTACAGGTAAGACTATTTCTATCTGGAGTTCTTCTCTAGTATACTACAGGTACGACCATTTCTATCTGGAGTTCTTCTCTAGTATACTACATGTACGACCATTTCTATCTGGAGTTCTTCTCTAGTATACTACAGGTATGACTATTTCTATCTGGAGTTCTTCTCTAGTATTCTACAGGTAAGACTATTTCTATCTGGAGTTCTTCTCTAGTATACTACAGGTATGACTATTTCTATCCGGAGTTCTTCTCTAGTATTCTACAGGTAAGACTATTTCTATCCGGAGTTCTTCTCTAGTATTCTACTGGTAAGACTATTTCTATCTGGAGTTCTTCTCTAGTATACTACAGGTATGACTATTTCTATACGGAGTTCTTCTCTAGTATTCTACACGTAAGACTATGTCTATCTGGAGTTCTTCTCTAGTATGCTACATTTATGACTATTTCTATCCGGAGTTCTTCTCTAGTATACTACAGGTATGACTATTTCTATACGGAGTTCTTCTCTAGTATTCTACACGTAAGACTATGTCTATCTGGAGTTCTTCTCTAGTATGCTACATTTATGACTATTTCTATCCGGAGTTCTTCTCTAGTATACTACAGGTATGACTATTTCTATACGGAGTTCTTCTCTAGAATACTACAGGTACGACTATTTCTATTCGGAGTTCTTCAATAGTATACTACAGGTACGACTATTTCTATCTGGAGTTCTTCTCTAGTATGCTACCGGTACGACTATTTCAATCTGGAGTTCTTCTCTAGTATACTACAGGTACGACTATTTCAATCTGGAGTTCTTCTCTAGTATGCTACCGGTATGACTATTTCTATCTGGAGTTCTTCTCTAGTATACTACAGGTACGACTACTTCTATCTGGATTTCTTCTCTAGTATTCTACAGGTACGACTATTTCTATCTGGAGTTCTTCTCTAGTATTCTACAGGTAAGACTATTTCTATCTGGAGTTCTTCTCTAGTATTCTACAGGTAAGACTATTTCTATCTGGATTTCTTCTCTAGTATTCTACAGGTAAGACTATTTCTATCTGGAGTTCTTCTCTAGTATTCTACAGGTAAGACTATTTCTATCCGGAGTTCTTCTCTAGTATTCTACAGGTAAGACTATTTCTATCTGGAGTTCTTCTCTAGTATTCTACATGTATGACTATTTCTATACGGAGTTCTTCTCTAGTATTCTACAGGTATGACCATTTCTATCCGGAGTTCTTCTCTAGTATTCTCCAGGTAAGACTATTTCTATCTGGAGTTCTTCTCTAGTATACTACAGGTACGACCATTTCTATCTGGAGTTCTTCTCTAGTATTCTACAGGTAAGACTATTTCTATCTGGAGTTCTTCTCTAGTATTCTACAGGTATGATTATTTCTATTCGGAGTTCTTCTCTAGTATTCTACTGGTAAGACTATTTCTATCCGGAGTTCTTCTCTAGTATACTACAGGTACGACTATTTCTATCTGGAGTTCTTCTCTAGTATGCTACAGGTACGACTATTTCTATCTGGAGTTCTTCTCTAGTATACTACAGGTACGACCATTTCTATCTGGAGTTCTTCTCTAGTATTCTACAGGTAAGACTATTTCTATCCAGAGTTCTTCTCTAGTATACTACAGGTACGACCATTTCTATCTGGAGTTCTTCTCTAGTATGCTACAGGTACGACTATTTCTATCTGGAGTTCTTCTCTAGTATGCTACAGGTAAGACTATTTCTATCCGGAGTTCTTCTCTAGTATGCTACAGGTAAGACTGTTTCTATCCGGAATTCTTCTCTAGTATGCTACAGGTATGACTATTTCTATCCGGAGTTTTTCTCTAGTATACTTCAGGTACAACTATTTCTATCTGGAGTTCTTCTCTAGTTTACTACAGGTAAGACTATCTCTATCTGGAGTTCTTCTCTAGTATTCTACAGGTAAGACTATTTCTATCCGGAGTTCTTCTCTAGTATGCTACAGGTAAGACTATTTCTATCCGGAGTTCTTCTCTAGTATGCTTCAGGTATGACTATTTCTATCCGGAGTTCTTCTCTAGTATACTACAGGTACGACTATTTCTATCCGGAGTTCTTCTCTAGTATACTACAGGTATGACTATTTCTATCTGGAGTTCTTCTCTAGTATACTACAGGTACGACTATTTCTATCTGGAGTTCTTCTCTAGTATACTACAGGTATGACTATTTCTATCTGGAGTTCTTCTCTAGTATACTACAGGTACGACTATTTCTATCGGGAGTTCTTCTCTAATATGCTACAGGTAAGACTATTTGTATCCGGAGTTCTTCTCTAGTATACTACATGTAAGACTATTTCTATCCGGAGTTCTTCTCTAGTATACTACAGGTACGACTATTTCTATCTGGAGTTCTTCTCTAGTATACTACATGTATGACTATTTCTATACGGAGTTCTTCTCTAGTATTCTACATGTATGACTATTTCTATTCGGAGTTCTTCTCTAGTATACTACATGTATGACTATTTCTATACGGAGTTCTTCTCTAGTATACTACATGTATGACTATTTCTATCCGGAGTTCTTCTCTAGTATGCTACAGGTATGACTATTTCTATCTGGAGTTCTTTCGAGTATACTACATGTATGACTATTTCTATCCGGAGTTCTTCTCTAGTATGCTACAGGTAAGACTATTTCTATCTGGAGTTCTTCAATAGTATACTACAGGTATGACTATTTCTATCTGGAGTTCTTCTCTAGTATGCTACATTTATGACTATTTCTATCCGGAGTTCTTCTCTAGTATACTACAGGTATGACTATTTCTATATGGAGTTCTTCTCTAGAATACTACAGGTAAGACTATTTCTATCCGGAGTTCTTCTCTAGTATACTACAGGTATGACTATTTCTATCCGGAGTTCTTCTCTAGTATTCTACAGGTAAGACTATTTCTATCTGGAGTTCTTCTCTAGTATACTACAGGTACGACCATTTCTATCTGGAGTTCTTCTCTAGTATTCTACAGGTAAGACTATTTCTATCTGGAGTTCTTCTCTAGTATTCTACAGGTATGACTATTTCTATTCGGAGTTCTTCTCTAGTATTCTACTGGTAAGACTATTTCTATCCGGAGTTCTTCTCTAGTATTCTACAGGTAAGACTATTTCTATCTGGAGTTCTTCTCTAGTATTCTACAGGTATGACTATTTCTATTCGGAGTTCTTCTCTAGTATTCTACTGGTAAGACTATTTCTATCCGGAGTTCTTCTCTAGTATTCTACAGGTAAGACTATTTCTATCTGGAGTTCTTCTCTAGTATACTACAGGTACGACCATTTCTATCTGGAGTTCTTCTCTAGTATACTACAGGTACGACCATTTCTATCTGGAGTTCTTCTCTAGTATACTACAGGTATGACTATTTCTATCTGGAGTTCTTCTCTAGTATTCTACAGGTAAGACTATTTCTATCTGGAGTTCTTCTCTAGTATACTACAGGTACGACCATTTCTATCTGGAGTTCTTCTCTAGTATATTACAGGTACGACCATTTCTATCTGGAGTTCTTCTCTAGTATACTACAGGTATGACTATTTCTATCTGGAGTTTTTCTCTAGTATTCTACAGGTTAGACTATTTCTATCCGGAGTTCTTCTCTAGTATTCTACTGGTAAGACTATTTCTATCTGGAGTTTTTCTCTAGTATACTACAGGTATGACTATTTCTATACGGAGTTCTTCTCTAGTATTCTACACGTAAGACTATGTCTATCTGGAGTTCTTCTCTAGTATGCTACATTTATGACTATTTCTATCCGGAGTTCTTCTCTAGTATACTACAGGTATGACTATTTCTATACGGAGTTCTTCTCTAGTATTCTACACGTAAGACTATGTCTATCTGGAGTTCTTCTCTAGTATGCTACATTTATGACTATTTCTATCCGGAGTTCTTCTCTAGTATACTACAGGTATGACTATTTCTATACGGAGTTCTTCTCTAGAATACTACAGGTACGACTATTTCTATTCGGAGTTCTTCAATAGTATACTACAGGTACGACTATTTCTATCTGGAGTTCTTCTCTAGGATGCTACCGGTTCGACTATTTCAATCTGGAGTTCTTCTCTAGTATACTACAGGTACGACTATTTCAATCTGGAGTTCTTCTCTAGTATGCTACCGGTATGACTATTTCTATCTGGAGTTCTTCTCTAGTATACTACATGTATGACTATTTCTATACGGAGTTCTTCTCTAGTATTCTACAGGTATGACCATTTCTATCCGGAGTTCTTCTCTAGTATTCTACACGTAAGACTATTTCTATCTGGAGTTCTTCTCTAGTATACTACAGGTACGACCATTTCTATCTGGAGTTCTTCTCTAGTATTCTACAGGTAAGACTATTTCTATCTGGAGTTCTTCTCTAGTATTCTACAGGTATGACTATTTCTATTCGGAGTTCTTCTCTAGTATTCTACTGGTAAGACTATTTCTATCCGGAGTTCTTCTCTAGTATACTACAGGTACGACTATTTCTATCTGGAGTTCTTCTCTAGTATGCTACAGGTACGACTATTTCTATCTGGAGTTCTTCTCTAGTATACTACAGGTACGACCATTTCTATCTGGAGTTCTTCTCTAGTATTCTACAGGTAAGACTATTTCTATCCGGAGTTCTTCTCTAGTATACTACAGGTACGACCATTTCTATCTGGAATTCTTCTCTAGTATGCTACAGGTACGACTATTTCTATCTGGAGTTCTTCTCTAGTATGCTACAGGTAAGACTATTTCTATCCGGAGTTCTTCTCTAGTATGCTACAGGTAAGACTGTTTCTATCCGGAGTTCTTCTCTAGTATGCTACAGGTATGACTATTTCTATCCGGAGTTCTTCTCTAGTATACTACAGGTACAACTATTTCTATCTGGAGTTCTTCTCTAGTATACTACAGGTAAGACTATCTCTATCTGGAGTTCTTCTCTAGTATTCTACAGGTAAGACTATTTCTATCCGGAGTTCTTCTCTAGTATGCTACAGGTAAGACTATTTCTATCCGGAGTTCTTCTCTAGTATGCTACAGGTATGACTATTTCTATCCGGAGTTCTTCTCTAGTATACTACAGGTACGACTATTTCTATCTGGAGTTCTTCTCTAGTATACTACATGTATGACTATTTCTATACGGAGTTCTTCTCTAGTATTCTACATGTATGACTATTTCTATTCGGAGTTCTTCTCTAGTATAATACATGTATGACTATTTCTATACGGAGTTCTTCTCTAGTATACTACAGGTATGACTATTTCTATACGGAGTTCTTCTCTAGTATACTACATGTATGACTATTTCTATCTGGAGTTCTTCTCTAGTATACTACAGGTACGACTATTTCTATTCGGAGTTCTTCTCTAGTATACTACATGTATGACTATTTCTATTCGGAGTTCTTCTCTAGTATACTACAGGTACGACTATTTCTATCCGGAGTTCTTCTCTAGTATACTACATGTATGACTATTTCTATACGGAGTTCTTCTCTAGTATACTACATGTATGACTATTTCTATACGGAGTTCTTCTCTAGTATACTACATGTATGACTATTTCTATTCGGAGTTCTTCTCGAGTATTCTACACGTATGACTATTTCTATACGGAGTTCTTCTCTAGTATACTACATGTACGACTATTTCTATCCGGAGTTCTTCTCTAGTATACTACATGTACGACTAAATCCTTGCTTACGTGTGCTTATTTGGGCTCATTCAAGTTTGCTCTCATCTACCAGTATTTTTTATCGGAAATGTCTGTAAAATGCACATTTACTCTTGTAAGCATATACCACCCAAAGTCCTTGTCGAGTTTGTTTTTAAAAAAGACATCAGATATGCAAATTGTGTCTTAAGGAATGCCTTGATTGCGATCAGGTGATTTCTGAAAATGACTGGATACAATTAGATGTCTTAAAACAAAAATGAGGATAAGAACTGAACTTTGAATTGGATTGACTGTGTTTTCCAATGTTTGTACATCAAATTTAACCTAGGTGTATTCGCTTTGTAAGAATGAACACAACAACCAAACAGAGGGGAATATTTCTGATGTAAAATTGATGCCAAAATGTGAAAAACATGTCTTTATATTATATATTTTACTAAAATTTCCTTTTGCTTCGTGCTGTAAATGAGATACTGACCTTTTACATACCTTTTCACTAGATGTAAACAAGTTGCTGCTCATTAAAACTGCATTCATTAAGATTCCAGAATTAAATCATCTATATGTACCATAAAAGCTCTATGTTTTCGGACACTTAAAAAAAAATAAAAAATTCGTGTCCGAAAATTTGGATACACAAAAATATTCCCAAAATGACAGGTGTCCGAAAATTTATAGACACAATGACAATATTGCAATTACGTTCAGATATGTCCGGTGTATAACGTCTTTTGCCGAATATATACACGGATAGTATCGATTAATAATTGCGTGTGTTGTTAAATACCAAGCTGTATAGTATTATTAATTGTTAGCGATGTTTGCAATTAATTTTAAATCATTTCATAGGAATGATTTTGTTTTACAGAAAATAATGCCAAGACTGCATTTTCGTCGACCGAGTTCAAAGATTACCATCTCGTATATTATTTACCTGTAATTAATGCAATAACAGATGCAAATTATGATTTTGTAGTTTGTTCTTGAACTAAAAATCTTAAACGATTGTCTTACACACCTTCAAACATTCGTGCAACTTGTGATAGGGTGTGATAAAACTGGAGTCTGTTTGTCACACTTATCATGTTGAGTAGGGGCATAGTACCGTAGATACCTGAATAGTTAATTGGCATCTGCCAGGTTTTATGACCATCAGCTGGTTGTAAAAACACAAGTGCGATGTGTCACCGGATTAACGCAAACAGGTTAAAAATCTGCTAAAATAACACTGTCATATAACATGTCCGAAAATTTAGATTTATTAATTATGGGCTAAAATCATGATGTCCGAAAATATATAGTGACAAAAAATAATTATTTTGGCTAAAAAAGAGGGTTCTGAAAATGTACAGTGTCCGAAAACATAGAGCTTTTACGGTAAGTATATATGCAGACAACTTTTATTGAGGGTAGCATGGCATGACATGACTAATGGCTGCAGTGAAGAACAAAAAAAAGGGCTGAGCAGAGCACCACGCTATTTGGGGTTAGATATAACACTACTTCGTGAACTGTGTTTGTACGTTGTAGCTGGTTCAGCAGAGTGAGACAACCAGTCTGGGTCTGATCCTGCTGCACATGGCGTCTGAGGAGCTGGCCGTGCCGCGCGAGGACATCGCCATGGCGCGCCGGGAGGAGCTCCACAAATTGCTGCTACAGCAGGTGCCTGGCGTACTCAGTCTGCTCAACAGTGAGTGTACACACCGCACTGGGGGCCAGTCTTAAAATATTAACTTAAAATAATTATTAGCTAATGAAATCAAAGCCATATGTTGCAAGCGACATATATTTATTATGAGCTTTCTTTATATGTCTTTACAGGATGGCCATTCATGTATGTTGTATAACAACTGTATTTTCGGCAACCTCTATCAAATTGTCATGATTTCCTTTTAGGTACTAGGATTGTTTTTGTAATCGCTTTATAATATATTCATGCATAAAGGTCCCTGTTCTGAGCTATACAAGTTGGAGAGATTTTTTTATTTACCTTTTTATAAAAATAACTGAAAAAGTTGTTATTTTCTATACATGTACACTGCATTATTATTGAATAACATTATAGTTTCACTGAAGTCCAGTTACTTATGTTTACAATTAGTCCTCTAGTATGCATATATTACTCTGTTGTGTGTTATTGGAACTTTTTTTTGTCTCCCCCAGATGTCCTGGAGCTTGCCCTAGAGCAGAACCGCCACCTGGTTTCCGCCACGCCCCCTCCCTCCCCCACCCACGGGGAGAGATCCGAACCCAAGTCTTCATCCTCCATGCTGCTCTTCTCTGCATCGCCTCTCAAATCAGGTACAACATTGAACGGTTACAGCCCTTTTTGGGGGTTTTAGGGGAATGTGGCAAGTACTTTCAAGAGGGGAATTTTAATGGTAGAAGGGGAATTTTTGGGAAATTTGTAAACTCATTATTATACATTATAGATTACTATTATATATCTACTGTGTAATATAAACATAGAAGGGGAATTTCCAGGAAATTTGTAAGATCATTATTATACATTATAGATTACTATTATATATCTACTATGTAATATAAACATACATTAATTGTTATGTAATACATTTATTACTTATTAAATGCACCCAACTGGGTTTCTTTAAAAAAAAAGAGTACATTGTTCACGAAAATTCCTCTATCTTGGCCATTTTCTAACGCTTTGTCTGTGGATTTGTGGGGTTACTATGGAGGAATACACCGAACACTGCAAATTGACTTCAACTTAGTACTATTCTTAGAAATTAGCAAATGACTTTCAATGACTGTATGTAATAACACATTTTATTTTCTAATATATTTAATAAGTTTTCTTTACCGGTATGTGTGAAAAAGTCACAGTCATGGGGCCATATTTCAGCAATAATTACAGTGCCTTCCCCTGGATTTTTTTTACGCGCGAAGTGGGTTATGGAGGGGTATCCCCTCCCTACGTCAAATTTTTTGCGGCATGTGTCAAATGACGTTTTTTGGTGCGTTTTAGCTCTTAAAATTAATGCTAAGACGCTTGATGTTTTTTGTAAATGTTTCAACGGAATTAAAAAACGAAACATTCCCGTTTGAACGGTTTACCTCTAGTCTTTTAAAAGCAAAAGCGTCATTGTTGTTGCGAAACTGCAAGTAATGATTTTTTCTGGATGTTTATGTCCAGTGCGCATAACATTGGCGCAGTGACATCACTATTTTCGTCGTTCTCGAATCTTTCGGTTACACTTGATCTACTTATGGAGCTTTTTTATTCGATTAATTATGTTCATATGGGCATGTATTAAGTGTTTTAACATTGTGTTTATTGTTACAGCTGTTCAACGTTGTACTGATTGGATAATTGGTGAATTGTAAGGATCTTGATTAAAATACATCTATATTATACATGCTATGTTCTTGCAAAAACGGCGGGAAAATGTCCTCATGCATGTCGTGCCTACGCGCGTCAAATGTTACATTAAAGCATATGATCGGTACACGCACTCTTTCTATGCGTGGAACATGACGTCGTGGTTGTCAGCAGGCATTTTGCGCTCTTTTGTTGAAAACATGGGTTTTACATGGCATGCATGTATGTACATTAACAAGACAGCTTGTGTTTTCAAAACTACAACAGTAACACTGGATAGGCTTTTCCGATTACGATTTCATATTAGCGTATTTCAGACTGATTTTTCGCAGTTGATTTTTTTGGTCAAATAAAATGATTTTTCGCCTTTTTTTTTTTTTTTTGTCAAATAAATAAGTGTGGATATTATAAAATACGAAAGCAAAGCGCATTTACTTTTTAGGTCGATAACACGCATTGACGTGCGTATAAGGTTAGTTGTCTTTGGATACATGCCTATTGCGCAAATTGGACAGTCATTAACGTCATTCCAAAGCGAATAAACTGAGCATTTTTATTGGCTCATATTGATTTTACTGCGTGATGAAACTCCGCCTACAGGGCGATGCTTCACTGTTGTTGATTGCGGCTTAGGAATAACTGTAAAATTTTAAAATGTTCGGCAAAGTGACACTCGCTTTGATCTTTCGCTGACTTTATTGAGTGGGTGTACATGTTTGAGTGAAAAACGGCCATTGTGACTTAAGAGATTAGCTTTCACCGCAGGAATTGTCAGTCTGCTGCAGTCAACACAGCTAATTTATTGATAAAATACACGTGCCCCGGGTGATGTTTACATGCGCAACACTAATTTTAGGCGCCCCGGATCTGTTCAAGTTAAAATTAAAGCGACCTGGGACTTGGGCGCTAAAATGGCCTGGGGAAGTCCCTGAATTTATTATTCGTAATTAAATCAAATAATTTTCCTAAAGATAAAAACAAGGAGATATTTGTACTTTTCTTAACATATATAAAGGTTGTTAATGATATATACCCCGGTATTTTTTTCAGCCAGAGGTAATGAATTTGCTGTTGTTCATTTCAGACTCCTTGATGAGTAACCTGTTCAAATCACCCAACAGCCATGTTCAGCTAGAGGCCTTACCTCCCTTGGACTCTACCACACAAGAGTTGTGTGCCCTGACCCTCGACTGTCTCTCCCACCTGTTCAGCTGGATCCCTCTCTCTTCGTTTATCACCCCTACTCTGCTTAGCACTATATTCCACTTTGCGGGTTTCGGGTGCGAAACCCAGGGTAGCCGGACTATGAACTCTGGTGCTAATTTCAACTCCATGTCGTGCTATTTAGGAATTCTAGCTATGAACTGTATCAATGAACTGTTAGCAAAGAATTGTGTGCCGGCAGAGTTTGAAGATTTTCTTCTACAAATGTTTCAACAGACATTTTACTTGTTACAAAAACTAACCAAAGACAACAGCACTTGTTATAGTGGGAACAGATTGTCCGGGCTGGATGACAGGTGAGCGGAAATTAGACTTGTACTCGTTAAACAGGGTATGAGTATTAGGTAGAAAATGGGAAACAATAACAACCTTAAATTAACCTTCTGTCTTGTTCTGTATGTACTGTATTGATGAATCATTTAACATTCAGGTAGAATTGACAATATGCTATGGGATTACAGCCACGCCAACTTAGGTTAAACTCTGACAGACACTTTTAACAGTATAAGAATGTTTTATATGTTTTTACAAGACATGTCGTTCAGACAATTTAGTCCTGGCTTTCTGAATGGCGAAGCACATTGTAAATCAAAGATATATATGTTATGAAATAAAAAATTATTTGTTCATGCATTTATTTGTTGGGTTAAAATTTTAGTAATTTATTTGTCCAAATAAACATGTACCTGTTATTGCTTCTTATGCCAACTCCATACTGTATACATGTTATTGTGTTCTTTTCCATGTTCCACTTTTCTTTTTCAGTTATGTGGATAAGTTCACAGAGTTCCTCCGTCTGTTTGTTAGTATACATCTACGAAGATTCGAGTCGAACACCCAGTTCCCTGTGATAGAATTCCTCGCACTCTTGTTTAAATATACATTCAGACAGGTATGAATTGCGCAGTCTTCAGTTGGCACTCTGGAAAATTATTACTTTCAATAGATATGCGTGACTGTGTACAACACAAGATTTTTCTGTCTTATTTCGACACACTTTCCTGCTTCCCCTTGCAGAATAAGTGTGCAGGATGTTCTGAGATATTTTCTCTATGTATCTATTTCTTTGAGATGCTTCTCCAAAATAATTTGCCCTGTGGTTATGTCACATTGTCTTGCTAGTTGTTAGTTATTTTATACAGTATGATTAGTGGTGAAGTGTCAATTGCTATCATTTTTTATGTTTACAAAATAATATATAGGTAGTTACCTTCATTTATTAAACTATCTTTCTCATTATATGATACATGTATGTATTAAAAGTAATGTACTACTACGGTAATAACACGAATTTCATTAAACAGTCAGCGAACATCGAACAAATGATTGATAGCCGTCTAGACTATCTCCAGTTTTGATTTTAGGCTCTCATTCCAAATAGAAAGCGCTGAACTATCGTCATGAATCACAGTGAATTTTGGTATATGTTGTATTGAGCGCCTAGACGATTCAGCACTTGTGAGTTTCCGACACTGCCAAAACTGGTTTACTAAAATGTTACGCGTGTTCGCAAATTTCGAATTCTTATTTTCTTTCTTTTCAATGCGTAACTTTACGCAGAGATTTTTAATCTAAATTATATTTTATTAATTTAAATGCGTATTTACGCATTAACACACATTATCTGGAGCTCCTGTCAATATGGTGTTGTCCAGCGCTCTTGATAATGTTTGAGGAAATGAGTAACGGTACACTTTGAACCTTGACAAAAAGGAGTAACGCAGAAATATAAAGGAGTATTAGAACTCTTTGTGCATGAACAATTATGGGGTAAATATATTGCATTTTTTTCATGCTCATAGCATCAATTTAAAACTAATTTATGATGTATTTTTAAAGAAAGATGCCAACATGTCCTTTTTGACTGAATTTAAGTTAGTTATTTGCAATATATTTTATCTGAATCTGGAATTGCTATAACCTATTTTATATGCATAATCATATTATACCTTACAATTTGTATACATTTAGATTAGATTGCAGGAACATAATAGTATACATAGTCAATGCATTCAGAAATAATAATGAATTAAATTGCACCAGATATTTTCCTAGTACAATGTTTAAAATATTTTATGGCAAAATTTATTATAAAAAATCATATTGTAATAATAAAACAAGTCTATTTAGTTTTCCAAATAGTTGCAATAATGATACTAAGTTTTGGTCTGCTTGTTTAGCCACCTTATAACATACCTCACAGTCACAATTCAGGCGAATGCTTTCTTTTATTTTTGAAATTTCCTGCAATGGAAATGAACATTTCCAATCACCAAGAGTTTTTTCGTTCACGTTTTGTCCATCATGCTTCTTTTAATTGTGTGTGAAACCAATCACGTCATCTACGATAGTTTCCAATATTGCAAGAACAATATGTACTGGGGTACCTTCTACCGGTGTATTAAGCTTTAAAACTCTATTAAATATGACTAAAATTATATTTGTATTGTAGAATAGTGAATTATCTTTAGGATCATAATGATACCGTTCATAATTTGACACATTTTAACTATTTTATATCGTCCATTTAAAGCCAAAACGGCCTATCAGCCTTCTTTGCTCATACCATATGCTGATTGGCCCTTTTGGAAATTAATGGACGATATGTTCATAAGTGCGACAGTGACCTCTTTGTTTAACCTAGGGTTGGCCATTTATTTTATGACGAATGTACGGATTATCGGTGCAGCTGTAATTATCTTCATTGTTTATGGTCAGCTGCTGTACTAAACCTCTCATTTACATAACTTGCCAGAAAGTAATTATTGACAAACAAAAACATTTTGTTTGAATATATTTGACTTTGCTTTTTCTGTTTTGTTCAAGGTATAATCAGGATGATATATATACAAATATAGATCTATATCAAAATCAGATACACAAACAGAAAACAAGTATATATGACAATATCTCATGTAATCAATTCACAAATCCTATCTATCTCTATAAAGACTTAAACTATCGCAGTCTCTGGTAATCTTGCCAAATAATAACAGCCTATCCAGAGCAATGGGACTGCCTCGCCTTGACCATACTTGGCATATATCGGATGACACTGATAGATGGTATACACCGGTAGACGGTATACACAGATAGATGGTATACACCGGTAGACGGTATACACCGATAGATGGTATACACCGGTAGACGGTATTCACCGGTAGATGGTATACACCGATAGATGGTATACACCGATAGATGGTATACAGCGGTAGACGGTATACACCGATAGATGGTATACACGGGTAGATGGTATACACCGATAGACTGTATACACCGATAGATGGTATACACCGGTAGACGGTATACGCTGATATATGGTATACACCGATAGATGGTATACACCGATAGACGGTATACACCTGTAGACGGTATCTTGAGTAGGCTTAAGCACATTTAACTGTACATTAATGTTTTGCTAAAGTAATTATGTGGCGCGTCGTGAGAAAACCGGTCTTAATGCATGTGCGTAAAGTGTCGTCCCAGATCAGCCTGTGCAGTCCGCACAGGCTGATCCAGGACGGCACTTTCCGCCTAAAGTGGATTTATGGTTAGAAGAGACTTCCTTGAAACAGAAAATACCATAAAAGCGGACAGTTCTATCCTGGCTTAGCCTGTGCGGACTGCACAGGCTAATCCGGGACGACACTTTACGCACATGCATTAAGTCCGGTTTTCCCACGACACCCGTCTTATATATATTGCCGTTTTGAGACAAATTGGTTTTGGCTGAACAGATTGCTCTGTACTGGTATGACAAGCGCCTGCTTGCAGTTAACAACATAGCAGTAGTCAAGTTGTTGAAAACAGTTGATGAAAAAGAAATATAAAGCAGGGGTACGTCATAAAGAAAAAAAAAAATGCGGCGGTGTGGGGGAAGTAGCCTCTATTATGAAAATATCTTACTATGATCTTCATACCGGTAGAGTGCAATCGCCCCGGCTGTTCACCCTACAGAAGAAGCAGATGCCATTTTCCAGGTTAGATACCAGTAATTCCATTTCCCTTAGGGTCCCATTATAAAATGGCAACGTTTCCAAGCATGTTTCTAGCCTTTCCTTTATTTCAGATTGTGCAAGCCTGGTATCAATTTAACAACAAATCTGTCCTCTGCCAAAATTGAAATAAAAAGATATGTCATGTTACTTCTAAGAAAATGCATCTCACATGAATGCAGACACCGGTAGAAAACAAAGTTTTTGCGGTCGAATTTACACAAAAGCCCCATACCACAGTAAACACCCCCCCAAAGTTCACCTTTCAAGATAGTCTCCAATGAAATGCACCAAAATGTTGCAGACAAACATGGAATGCAAGAGATATCCACAAAAGGCATGTCTGAGATTGCTAAATAACTTTTATATCAGAAGAGATAAGGAATTCTTTAGTAATTGGCACTACTTTTGAATGGACCACAGAGGGATACCCAATGATTTACTGGTATCTTACCTTCCATTTATAAAAAATCGATAGACTGCTGCTCTAAAAAATATACCGATTAAGAAAAATATATCGTACACCAGTCTGCATCCAGAATTGTAACAGGTGTCGCCCCTGCTGTGCGGCTAATATCCACTAATGTATTGGAACATCAGTACGCTGATAAAACAGAACGTTTTGCGTAATGCACATTATTTGTGCGTAATCAAAATACGCACAACAATTGAAATTAGTGCGTATTTGTATGAATTTATGTGCATATTTACGCCGATACGCCCCTTATCAAGAGCGCTGGTTGTTATTATATTTGACTATGCTTAAAATTAGCTACATTTTCATCATAATGATAGTTTATATATTATGTACCATGTGTTCATTGTTAAGTAATGGCAATGTTTTAACGCAGCCCACCAATGAAGGGTTCTACAACTGCCTGGACATCTGGTCAACATTTCTGGACTACCTATTCACAAAGGCCAAAGGACACCAGTCAGAAATACGGGCCATCATAGATAGGTATCAGTGATTTTTTTCCTTATATAACAGGGTCCGGTAACCAGACCCACTCCCAATGCCAAATATGGTTTATTTTTGCACATTGAAGGAAAAAAAAATCCCAAATCAGAAGTAACAAAATGCTAAATACATAGGAAATGTGATTCTAAGTTGTAAATCATGAACTTACTTGTATGTGTATAGATTAACACCATTAAAATACCAAATTCAACCAATAAAACACCAGTTTAAGTTGGTTCTTCATTAAATATATTTCTTAAATATTTCCCAATTGCATGTTTCCATGTAGCGAAATTCCCAATTTGGTACCAGACCCATTCCGAAAGCAGTGGTATGCGTTTTACCATATTGAAGGCATTTGCACCTATCAATATTTTCCCTCAGCGGGGGTGGGCCGCCTGCATCTTATCTTCTAAAATCCAACCAAAGTCTTTTTCCCCGGGACCCGAATCATTTGGTCGAATCAAATTCCCACCTGTCGGACATTTCTTTCAGCCTCATAAATGCCCGCTGCTCCCCCCTGGGGAAAATATTGATAGGTGCTATATTGTCAAGTACAGGTAATCTGTATGAAAAGGTGAGTGTTGATAATCACTCAAGCAATAGAATATCTTCAATTAATATAAACAAAGGTTTATACAAGTAATAAAAGATAGGCATCTTTCATGCATCAGAGAACACAAGTCATGTATTACCATGTTCTCATTATGCACCTATCAACATTTTCCCCTAGGGAGGGGGGCGGCGGCCAAACCCAGGGGAATTTGACTAACTGTATTTTAGGGGATCTAATTCCCCACCCTAGGGTTAAGCATTTTTGTCTAAATCCGCTCCATAGGTGATGCTTAATTGGTGTATCAAATGGTCCGGGGGCCAATATTACCGGGATCTAAAATCTTAACTAAGTCTATTTTCCGGGACCCGGAATTATTCGGCATGTCAATTTCCCGCCTGTCAGGAATTGCTCTCAGTCTAAAATCCCTTATATGCCTGCTTGTCCCCCCCCCCTGGGGGAAAATATTGATAGGGGCATTATGTGTGAAAGAGAGATGGGTCTATTTCTTTTCCAGATATAAAGATGCCCTGATGTCTCTCGTCAGCCATATACTCCAGAAACTGCAGTTTAAATACAACCAAACCCAGTTAGAAGAACTAGATGATGAAACACTGGACTATGATGTAAGATAATTACATTTTATTGTATATAAAAGATACACTTCTATAGCCCTTAAAGGGACCTGTTCACAGATTGACGAATTGACAATTTTTCAACTTTTTGTCACAGATTCCCAAAATAAAAGAACAGTGTATACCAGGGAGCAAAATAACACACTACAGACCTAGAAATATACTGTTAAAACCGTTTTGTCTATGAGTAATCATCAGTTGAAATTGATACAATTATAAAGCATTTGTAAGGCTAAACGATGGAATAATTTGGAGTGTTTCTGTTGTTTTCGTTGAAACTGTTGACATCACATGGAACACTTACATCAAGTAAATAATGCAGGTTGATATATATAAGTCGAAATGGCCGAATGGTTAAGGCGATAGCCTTTTAATCCGGAGGTCCCGGGTTCGAACCCTGGTGGGACCTTTTTTCTTTTTTTTAAATACTTTTTTTGTAATTATACTTGAGCTTTTTAGTTCCGATGCTTAAATATGTCAAGTTAAGACATTTAATGGCATACTTCAAAAAATGAGAAAATCTGTTAGCAAGTCCCTTTAAACTATTTCTGAAGTTTGTAATACCAGGATTTGAGAAGTTTTAACAAGCAAGGTTACATGAAATATCTAGAAATTAGGGATGGGATCGAATACTGACATAAATATTCGAATATTCGTTTTAGGTATTCGAATATATTCAAATATTTGTTTTGTAAATACTACTATATACGGCACTCTGTCGGAATATTTACCTATCCGAAATATGTATACTACGTGTACGTAGTTGTTTTACCTTGTTTCAGTGGTAAATTAGCGATATAACTTAGTGAGTGTTAGGCAAATATAAAGAAATGTAAGATATTGTTAAATGTATTGTTAATTAATTTGTTAATCGTTCCGTACACAAATTTCTCATTACATAGATTTCACGTTGTCTGGGTTTTGCTTAATGACCGCGTAAAGTACTTTCAAGCACATGATGGTGGCATTGTTTATTAATCAAGACTCTTGTATAATATACGGTGTTGATATAATGGAGCATAATTTACAAGTGACGTATGTTAAGATTGACCAGATAATGCTAATTTTGTTATAGAAATTGCTTGGCTGATAATGGATTCATTTTGATTGGTTTACTTAGAGAGTAATTGTAATTTACTGTAAACAAGTTAACCGTATAGATGTCAGTTAAGGACAATAAACAATAATGTACGCCTTGTGCAAACTGTGAAACCGTTATCACAACATGGCCCAGTTTTATTATTTGTGGATACAGTGCGTCATATTCGCACCTCCTACAAACCGTTAATTTGCGGCCGTTGTAAAGACTTGGCCCCCCTGCCATTTATCAATTGTCTTTAATTGGACATGTTTGACATGTGTTGTAAAAATGTAACACTGCCCCCGCTGACCTGCTAGGCAGGAAATACGACTGGAATTCATGTTAACTTTGCAATCAAACTGGAAATAAACATGATTTTTTACAAGAAATTTTGTTCTTTAAATAAATTTAAAAATCAAATATTCGTATTCGTTTTATTATATTCGAATATTATCCGATATTCGAATATTATCCGATATTCGAATATTCGGTCCTTTCCCTACTAGAAATAGATTTTACAGTCATTTCATGATTTGTAGAAATTTTGTATGACACAATTAAAGCATGAAATATTAAAAATATACATGCATTGTTTATATACTGCACCAGGACGACAAATCATTGTTTATTAGCCAATGAACAATGATAATGTGAAAATTATTTTGATTCTAACATGACCTGACCACATTTTCTGCTATTTCAATTCCAACAATATTTTACAGTTTCGGTACTATTGTTTTGGGTTGTTTATTGGTGGTTTAACAATGGTGAAATTTGTTCTTTGACTACAGAAAACTCAGCCCATATCATGGTAGAATAAAGAGTTACATAATCATAAAATCCACTGAACCAAAACTTACTGACTTGAAAAAACAGAACCCATTCAGATATCTCAGGGGTTTGGTTTTCATGATTTTTACTGTATACAAAAGTTTTAACATTACGAGTTCGTCCATTTTTTTGCCCCCTTTCAGGAGGAGACGGAATGGCAGCACTTCCTGCGGCACTGCCTGGAGCTGGTGGCCAAGGTGGCGGAGATACTCACTGCAGAGACCTTCCAGATACTGGTACGACTGAGGGACATCGTATACACGTTAAAGCCGCAGTCCATAGAATATATATCAATACAACTCAATATGGCATTAGTTCTAATGAACGTTAATGATGTTTATTCGACTTCAAACTGTTTCTAATTTACGAAAGGCATTTCATAATGACTATGTTTGAAAACGCCTATACACTAATGTACATGCTGATTTAACCCAGAGGGAACACCAGCTATCGCATAATGCTAACTATACGATAAAAAGTTACCAAAATGTTATTATTTTACCTATGTCAGTGCGTTTTTTTTTATATAATATTAATATAGTTCTGGACTTCTGGTTTAAGTGTAACATTTAGTAAACTCATTACAGAAGAGAATGTGTGTTGTCTCAAACATTTCAGTGGAGAGTCAGCAGGCACTGTAAATGAAGAGCTCTTGTATTGGGTCATAGATAGGCTGCACAAATACTTGCTGCGCAACATGATGCGTGTTTGTAAAGATTGAATAGGGGCCTGGCCTCGTGTTTACAAAACAAGTTTTGTCTGATTTTTTACTTCAAGATGAACTTGACCCAAATATTTCAGAATAAGACTAAAAAATGATGTTCACAAACAATTCTGGATCAATTTAAAATGTGCTGTATTTTTTTTATATCACAAATTTACCAGAGAACACACACACACAATATTGTACAAAATGTTTATCTGTTCAACATAAACGAGAAGCATAAATCACATCTATGAATTAACGTTGAATGTAACAATTTTTGTTATTGAACGTTATAAAAATAAATGCATTTTATTTCTTGGTTCATTTCAGTATACTCCATTTCAAGAAGCCATGCATATATATTTTGAGTTGGAACGCCACATTTCTACAGACACAGATAAAAGATGCCTGAATATTCGGGGCGAAAACGACTGCCGTCGACTACATTGCTCTCTTCGAGATCTCTCGTCACTTCTACAAGGTCTTGGTCGCCTGGCAGACCATTTTATAGCGGAGAAGTTCAGTGAACGGTTCTCAGATGGACATGTGCTTATTGAGAGGTATTCAACTAGCTTGCCCTTGCCCTTGCCTGTTGAGAATGTTAGATATGTTTGCATGTTTTTCAAAACTGGTTTAAACCCCCAGTTTAGGAGGGTATATAGGAGTGAGCTTGTCGGTCTGTTGGTTTTCATGTTTTCCAGATGATAAAACACTAAATGTCGACAGAGTTATGGCCCTTTTTAAACTTAAATTCCCTAAAAACATGGTTTCCGGACGATAACTCAATAAAGGCTTGACATATTCAAATAATTTTTGGTACACATGTGTATCATCATAAAATACAGATCAGGTTCGACTTTGGTTACAAAACACTAAATTTTGACAGAGTTATGGCCCCTTTTCGACAAATTCCTTAAAAACACTGTTAACGGACAATAACCGTGAAAGGCTACACATTTTTAAATTATGTAAGGTACATGGATGTTACATCATTCAATACAGGTCAAGTTCAATATGGTTGCAAACCACTAAAAGTTGACAGAGTTTTGGCCCCTTGTTGACTTATATTTCCTAAAAACATGGTTTCTGGAAAATAACTCATGAAGGGCTTCACATATTTAAGTTATTTTATATACATGGGTGTAACATCATACAATACAGGTCAAGTTCGACTTTGGTTACAAACCACTAAGTGTTGACAGAGATACGGCCCCTATTCAACATATATTTTTTCCAAATACACCGTTTCCAGATGAAAACTCATGAAAGGCTTCACAGATTTAATTAATTTTTACTACCCAGGTGTAACATCATAAAATACTGGTTGAGTTCAACTTTGGTTAAACATTCACAAATCACAACTTTTTTTGGGGGGTCCATTTTCTTTCAAATGAATGTCATAGTTTTATGACGAGGCCATATTGTGGGGTATATTCGTCACTCATGTGACTGTTCTAGTTCGTATTGTTTTGTGTTGTAATGGCAGATTTTCACTTGCTCTGAATAAAGGACCATTTCATGTTAATAAGGGTTTATCTCCTGCTGATGCTTCTGGGGTTTCACATATTTTATATTTGCACATGTTTTGTTGAGTGTATTTACTATGTGTAGATATGAGGCGTGTCGTAGGAAAACCAGGCTTAATGCATGTGCGTACAGTGTCGTCCCGGATCAGCCTGTGCAGTCCGCACAGGCTTATCCAGGATGACACTTTCCGCTGTTATGGTATTTTCTGTTTCAATGATGTCTCTTCTAAACATAAACCCACTGTAGGCGGGAAGTGCTGTCCCGGATCAGCCTGTGCAGACTGCACGTTACGCACATGCATTAAGCCCGGTTTCCCCATGACACGACTCATATGTAGTTTTGGTATGTTTGTGTGAGCACATTTAAATTAGATATCGAGACCATATGCATGTTTTATTTTGCAGTGATTGGAATCAAAAGATATTTAAGTTGATGAAAACCTAAAGAGTGAAATGCTAATTTGTTGCCTATGTTGTACCAGTAAATGCTGCTACTACTAGTAGGTACATATGTATCTTATTTAAAAAAAAAAATATTGCTGCAAGACATTATAAGGGGCGTGTCTTGGGAGCTTAATGCTTGTGCGTCAAGTGTCGTCCCGGATTAGCCTGTAAAGTACGCACAGGGTAATTCGGGACGGTACTTTCCGCCTACATTGGATTCATGTTTAAAAGATACTTCCTTGAAACAGAAAATACAATAAAAGCGGAAAGTGCCGTCCTGGATTAGCCTGTGCAGACTGCAGAGGCTAATCTGGGACGACACTTTACGCACATGCATTAAGCCCAGTTTTCCCACGACACGCCTCATAATAGCATTATCTAGCAATGAATCAAAACATGAATTGCTGTATGTCAGGTCTGGAGAAGCAAGCTGGCTGTTTAGCTAGTTTCCCATTGTTTAATGTGATTTACAAACACACAATTTGTTCATTAGAAAGGATGATATATAACGAGCTTGTTTCTTCTCTGGATTTCAGACTTGTTAACATGGTAGTTTATGGAAGCAGGGTAAAGCTGTTTGAATTGACATCTACTGAACAAAGTGTCCTACAGACCGACCTTATTGAAGTGTAAGTAAAGTGTAAATTGAAGTGTAAGTAAAGTGTAAATTGAAGTGTAAGTAAAGTGTAAATTGAAGTGTAAGTAAAGTGTAAATTGAAGTGTAAGTAAAGTGTAACGTGTAGAACAAGTGGGTGTCTTTCAGACAGAGGTCAAAGTGTCAGTCATACAGACCTTAATAAAGAATCAGTATTAAAAAATCTGACGAAGTAACCTACTGGCAGGTCTTACTGACTTTGATAAATGTAATAGAGTTCCATCTTATACATTCATCCAGTACTTGAAAGAGATAAACCCGTATAACAAAATTTAGTTCATAGTTCCTATTCTATATGGAAATCAACATACGTAAACGGCACGATATAACCATAATGTGTTGAGTTGCCGTAAAACCCAAATAAACAAACAAACAAATGTAATAGATTAATGGAGGCTAAGTTTTATGATACCCCATGCAGTTGGAGTTAGGTAATATTTTACATTTAATAGCATGTCTCATTTTAGTTATATTGAGCAACCATTACAGTGTATTTATTTATTATAAACATAGATTATTTGTGTAACTATTTGATCATCCATACAAAATGGTGATAACTATCATACAACTTTGTGACATTAATTATTTAGCAGCAATGCCAAGCATTATAATCATAACATCTTTTGTATTTTCACATAAACACTGCATTCTGATTGGATAATCTGCCATGTGACCTGTCATTCTTACCCCGATGAACGTCATTATTTTGCGGGAATCTTTACGATGTTTACTTTTCCATTCATTATTTTCAAAATGACTTCATTGTTTTGCGTGAACGTTTACAATTTATACTTTCGTTTGTAAAAGAATCACTGATTCATCGGTGTTGCAGACGATGACATTTTTAATGCATTTATTGGGAAAAATGAATTGCTTTTACTAGAGTGTGCACTCCATAATTATCAACTGCTATTTGAAAGGTCTGATGAGATATTAGGAATGCTGTTGGCATTTATGCAAATAAGGCGTAATTTTCCAGACAGTTTATACACTGGTGAAATGCAGAAAAATACTATTCAATTCTTAACTAATGCAGCATTATAAAGAAAGTCCATATCTCAATGACATTTTGCACCAAAGACCTTGTTCACCGTGTACAAATTATTCTCGATCTCCCAGGCATGCTCAAGTGCTGGCCGCTATCAAGCCGTTCTGCCATTGGCTGCTGCAGTTCTACAACGAGTCTGCCAACTACCCCGAGCAGCGACAGAAGTTCACAGAGATGCTGACCACACTTCTGGGCGCCGTCACGTGTCTCTTTGAAGAATCGGTAGACAGCATTTAGTAATCTGTTCACCAGATCTAAGGAACATGTCTTTTGGAGAACTGGACAATGTTTCGAGTATTTCGACATTTGAACATTATTATTGATTTTGATAAATATTTTTGATTTACTGTAACTTTTGCCACAGCCATGACCAAGGTTTTTAGCTTTCAATTTTCAAACAGAAGGGTGTAAATTTTAATATTCTTTTTGCATTTGTTGACATTGAATTTTATAGTTTGCAAGATTTTAACATTT
The DNA here is from genome assembly GCA_027627225.1 of Congeria kusceri. NCBI lineage: Eukaryota > Metazoa > Mollusca > Bivalvia > Myida > Dreissenidae > Congeria > Congeria kusceri. The sequence continues at coordinate 4,633,163 of CM051031.1, forward strand.
TAACCATATATAATTATTGGGAAATATTATCGATTGCAAGATTTTAACATTTTAACCATATATAATTATTGGGAAATATTATCAATTGCAAGATTTTAACATTTTAACCATATATAATTATTGGGAAATATTATCGATTGCAAGATTTTAACATTTTAACCATATATAATTATTGGGAAATATTATCGATTGCAAGATTTTAACATTTTAACCATATATAATTGCTGGGAAAGGCTAGTTTGAAACCATTATTGTGAAGTATAATTGTACACTGTACTACATTTATAAATAAAAAAACAACTGATTTTTATGCCCCCAAAGGAGGGCATAGTAAAATCGCACTGTCCGTCCGTGATTCCTTCCGGAAGTCTGTCCAGCCAAGGTTAAAATTTGTTATGAAGTCAAATATCTTTAATAATAACCATGATATTTTTACTTGAAACTTAAAATACTTCTTTACTATCAACATCTCCACCAGGGAATGCAACCCTTGCAACTCTGTTTTGTATTTTGACAGATTTATGCCCTTTTTTTAACTTAGATATTGTTGTTACAGTTTTTAGCTCACCTGAGCACAAAGTGCTCATGGTGAACTTTTGTGAGCGCCTGTTGTCCGTGCGTCCGTCGTCAACTTTTCATTCAAACAACATCTCCTCCTAAACCAATTGGCAGATTTTAACCAAACTTCACAGGAATAATCATTGAGTGACCCGCTTTTAAAGTTTTTCAAATTGTTACGGTCCGCTGCATATGTAGGTCACCAGAGCTAAAAATAGATTTTAAAAGTGTAATCTTTTTATGTGAAACCACAGGGCCCAGAGGTTTCATATTTGGTATGTAACATCCTATAGTGTCCTCTACAAAGATTGTTCAAATTATGCCCCTGGGGTCAGAACTGGCCATGCCCCGGGGGTCACATGGTTTATATAGAATCTAATGCAAAATGACTTTAAAAATCTTCTCCTCTGAAACCATAAGGCCCAGAGGTTTCATATTTGGTTGTAACATCTTAAAGTGGTCCTCTACAAAGTTTGTTCAAATGATGCCCCGGGGGTCAAAATTGGCCAGGCCCCGGGGTCACGTGGTTTATATAAACTTAAATAGCAAAATGTCTTTAAAAATCTTCTCTGAAACCGCAAGGCCCAAAGGTTTCATATTTGGTATGTAACATCCTATAGTTGTCCTCTACAATTAATGTTCAATTTATGCCCCTGGGGTCAAAACTGGCCAGGCCCCGGGGGTCACATGATTTATATAGACTTACATAGCAAAATGTCTTTAAAAATCTTCTTCTCTGAAACTGCAAGGCCCAGAGGTCTCATATTTGGTATGTAACTCCTAAAGTGGTCCTATACAAAGTGTGTTCAAATGATGCCCCTGGGGTCAAAACTGGCCATGCCGCGGCAGTCACATGGTTTATATAAACTTAAATAGCAAAATGTCTTTAAAAATCTTCTCTGAAACCGCAAGGCCCAGAGGTTTCATATTTGGTATGTAACATCCTATAGTGGTCCTCTACAAAGATTGTTCAATTTATGCCCCTGGGATCAAAACTGGCCATGCCTTGGGGGTTACATGATTCATATAGACTTAAATAGCAAAATGACTTTAAAAATCTCCTCAGAAACCACTAGGTCCAAAAGTTTCTTATATGGTATGTAACATTGTATAGTGGTCCTCTACAAAGATAGTTCAAATTATGCCCCTGGGGTCAAAACTGGCCACGTCCCGGGGGTCACATGTTTTATATAAATTTAAATAGCAAAATGACTTTAAAAATCTTTACCTGAAACCGCAAGGCCCAGAGGTTTGTTCAAGATTGTTCAAATTATGCCCCTTGGATCAAAATAAGGCACACCTCGGGGATGCAAATTCCAACTGGGTTACAAGGTCTCAGGTGAGCGTCCTTGAATACTAACACAAATATTTGCTTGAAACTTAAAATAATTATGTGCTATCAACATCTCCAGCAGGGAAAGCAACCCTTAACTCTGTTATGTATTTTGACAGATTTATGCCCCCCTTTTTAACTTAGAAATTTTGGTTAAAGGTTTTCATTAAGTCCAATAGCTTGAATACTATCAAAGGTATTTACTTGAAACTTAAAATACATCTTTACTATCAATGTCTCCACCAAGGAAAGCAACCCCCATAACTCTGTTTTGTATTTTGGCAGATTTATGCCCCTTTTTTAACTTAGAAATTTTGGTTAAAGTTTTTCATAAGTTGTTCCAAAGCAGCCATTTTGACTGAAGTAATAGTTTACATTTTTGATTCACTTTCATTTACAAAGATTCATCTTGGTGTCAGTGTGGCACAGTGGCACTTACTGAAAGCGCTTGGGGGGGGGGGGGGGGCATATGTCACCTGATAGTGACAGCACTTGTTTTCTATTATAATTAACTGTGAATGTAATGCCTTTCTACACACGACAGTTAAACTGTTTTTGTAACATCTTTCTACAACAGACAGTCACTACTCCTCTATGTAATTTCAGATCCCAGACAAGATATCACACTGTGGTTAAATTTCAGATCCCAGACAAGATATCACACTCTGTGGTTTAATTTAAGATCCCAGACAAGATATCTCACACTGCAGTTTCATTTTAGATCCCAGACAAGATATCTTACTGGTTTCATTTCAGATCCCAGACAAGATATCTCACACTGCAGTTTCATTTCAGATCCCAGACATGGTATCACACTCCGCAGTTTCATATCAGATTCCAGACAAGATATCACACTCGGCAGTCTCATTTCAGGTCCAAGACAGGATATCACAAGTAACTGTTTAATTTCAGATCCAAAACAGATATCACACTTGACAGTTTTATTTCAAATCCAAGACAAGATATATCACTCAGCAGTTTCATTTCAGATCCCAGACAAGATATTGCACAGGCACTTTCATTTCAGATCCCGGACAAGATATTGCACATGGCACTTTTATTTCAGGTTCCAGACAAGATATCACACTTCGCGCTTTCATTTCAGATCCCAGACAAGATAACAAACTCGGCAGTTTCATTTCAGATACCAGACAAGATAAAACACTCTGGGCTTCATTTCAGATCCCAGACAAGATATCACACTTGTGGCAGTTTCATTTCAGATCCCAGACAAGATATCCCATTCAACAGTTTATTTTCAGATCCCAGACAAGATATCACACTGCAGTTTCATTTCAGATCCCAGACAAGATATCCCATTCAACAGTTTATTTTCAGATCCCAGACAAGATATCACACTGCAGTTTCATTTCAGATCCCAGACAAGATATCACACTCGGCGGCCCACCTGCTGTCCTCACTCGTCACCACGGTGCGCCCCAACTTCCTGTTACAGGTGCCCTGCGTTCAGGAGCTGTACAACTCTGCCAGCCAGGGCGCGTACAGGGGATGCAGCCAGGAGGTGTGCTCATGATCAGTTATCTCGCTGGCAGTATTTAACAGCGTGTTGTCAGTCCCTAGCATATAGCAATTCAATGAGGATGTAACTGAGTCATAATTAAATATGTTTACTCTATTTTTTATCATCATTGTGATACTGCCTTTTTTTTTAAACCCCAGCCGGGCCACATAACTTGAGTGGGGATTGGTCATGAAATAATTTCTATGGCCATTCCTTCCCTACCTCTAATTCAAGTAGGGCAGTTGTCAGTTACTGGCATAGGTATGTGCACTTAGTAGCGGTAAACCGCTTAGATCGGCTAAGCTTTCCCAGGAAAAGTGTGAGTAGGTCAACTGACCGCCGTGATATGACTGAAATACTGTTAAAAACGGCGAAAAACCCCTTGACTATTCGAAGAATAGGTGAATTTCCTACTACTTGTATTTAACAAATGTATGCCCCTTTCACTATCCAAAATATGTACCTACTGAAATACTTCGAATAGTCGAGCGCGCTGTCCTCTGACAGCTCTTGTTATTGGTTTAAAGTACAGAAATTAAGGAATTAAATCATAAAATAAAAATTTGGTTAGATGCTGTCAGATCAGACTTCTAGCTCTTATGCCAATGATGAATGTCATCCCAGTACATATATGTTGTAATGACCTATGTTGCAACATGGCCATACTATGTTTGTTAAACAGGTTAAGCAGATAAACTTCAATTTTAAGTTTATTAATCACATTTTTTGAAGAAAAATTTCGGTTATTAGATTGGGGTATGTTGTTGGGCGGGAGGGCGGGCAGGCGGGGTGGTGGCGTCAACTTTTCGTTTCCGCTCTCTAACTGGAGAACGGATATTTTAATGAAACTTCATACATAGATACCTTATATCAAGACCTCGCTTGGGATTGCATATGGGGTGGGTGTGGTCAAGGTCAAGGTCAATATTGGTAAAAATAGAAAAACGGTTTTCGCTCAATAACTTGAGAAGGCATCAATATATTTTAATGAAATTTCATACATAGATATCTTATATCGAGACCTCGCTTGGGATTGCATATGGGGTGGATGGGGTCAAGGTCAAGGTCACCATTACTAAAAATTGAAAAACGGTTTCCTCTCAATAACTTGAGAACACATCGAGTTATTTTAATGAAACTTTATACATATATACCTTATATCGAGACCTTGCTTGGGATTGCATATGGGGTGGGTGGGGTCAAGGTCACCATTACTTAAAATAGAAAAACGGTTTCCGCTCAATAACTTTAGAATCCATAAAGATATATTAATGAAACTTCATACATGGATACCATATATCGAGACCTCGCTTGGGATTGCATATGGGGTGGGTAAGGTCAAGGTCACGGTTATTTAAAATAGAAAAACGGTTTCTGCTCAAAAACTCAAGAACGCATCAAGATATTTTAATGAAACTTCATAGATATATACCTTATATCGAAGCCTTGCTTGAGATTGCATATGGGGTGGGTGTGGTCAAGGTCAAGGTGACAGTTACTAAAAATAGAAAATGGTTTCCGCTTAATAACTTGAGAATGCATCGATATATTTGAATGAAACTTCATACATAGATACCTTATATTGAGACCTCTCTTGGGATTGCATATGTGGTGGGTGGGGTCAAGGTCAAGGTCAGTGTTACTAAAAATAGAAAAACGTTTTTCGCTCAATAACTTGACAATGCATAGAGATATTAATGAAACTTCATACATAGATACGTTATATAGAGACCTCGCATGGGATTGCATATAGGGTGGGTGGGGTCAAGTTCTCCATTACTAAAACTAGAAAAATGGTTTCTGCTCATTAACTTTAGAATGCATCAAGATATTTGAATGAAACTTCATACATAGATACCTTGTATCTAGATCACGCTTAGGATTGTATATGGGGTGGGTGAGGTCAAGGTCAATGTTACTAACAATACAAAAATGGTTTCTGCTCAATAATTTGAGAACGCATTGCGATATTTTAATGAAATTTCATACATAGATACCTTATAACGAGACCTCACTTAGGAATGCATATGGCACCCAGAACTTGCTTTCATTAGTGTGCTGACTTTTATGCATTTCGTTCGAAAAATTTGGTTTTCGTAGAATTTTCACGTTTCTTGTTTAAGATCCTTTAAGATCCTTTGCAAATTATGCCCCCAAACTTTGTATTACGATGAAGCAAATAAATTAAAATATACCTGAAATGCCCCTGCTGGTGTTTCCAGCTACAGCTATTGCTATATCTGTCCCTCAGCCTGTACCTGCTGTTGTTTCCAGATACAGCTATTGCTATATCGGTCCCTCAGCCTGTACCTGCTGTTGCCATGGAACAATGTCACCGACAGTCAGCAGGATTGGGCCAGCCGGGCCTCGCATCATCAGTCCTTCTGCCACCAGATGGCAGCACCATACTTCAGCTTGAAGGACACATCATCATTGATAAACAACAAGGCCGCACAAGAGGCAGGTTAGACAACGTCTAACATGTGTCTCTATCATAGTTCTATGTAAAACGACATAAAACTTTTTTTTGATGATTGTATGCAAGACAGTTTATGATTGGTTGATTGATTGCCTCGGTGTTTGATTGACGCCTTCCAGAAGTTACCAGTAGTTTATAACATGCTTCTTCAAATGCAGACTGTTAGATACGTCTACATTTGTTGCCAAGAAGACAGTGACAATTTTTGGAAGTTACTGTTAGTCAAAGGACTAAGAGTTATGTTTATAACGTATTTTATCCCATCATCCCATATTCAACACTAGCCTAATATTCTTTATGTTTCCAATGCAATCTGTTCTAATCCGTCTACGTCTGTTGCAGCAAAGCCGGTGTTGAGTACCAGTCTGCATCTCCTGGTAGACTGGATAGAGGGCGTCTCGGGTGAGGTGGTCAAGGCCAAGCAGATCTGCTACCAGTCCATGTCCGAGATCGTCAACATCACGCTCAGTGTGTTCCCTGTGTTTATACATCAGCCAGGTAATAATGCATACAGTATTTCAGGAGTACCTATATAAGTCATTGGTTATAAAACATCAGTGTAACCTTTTTCAGTTTCATATGATACATCCTTCTTCAAATTATATGTTCTAAGAGCGAGGGAACAAATGTCTATTGTTTAAGAAATGGACAACAGGGGGGTATTTCAACATATCAGCTTTATTCTTTATTTTGGGATGAACATTACTTTTCCCAATGCCATGTTAGCAATTACTAGATACTGCCTGTTGTGTCAATTGTGTCAAATTCATTGTTTAATCATAGTTCCTAACCCTAGGTGTAAACATTTCAGACAGCAGTGATAGCCACAATGACAGATATATTTCGTTTTATACACGGTGTTGCAACTTAACAGTGACATTGATCCACAATGTTATAATCTAGGTTGCCCCTAAGAACGAGAAATAAGTAACCAAATGTTTTGATTTTGAAAAAAATACCTGTTAATTTGAAACATTAAAACAATCTCCCAAAAAATCTGAATTTATTCCTCATACAAATTTAAATTTTCAAATATTTAGTAGCTATTGGCTATTTAGACTACTGGCAATGCTAACATATTGCTGCTCTGTGTTTCAGAGATGCTCGAGGACATCATGGCTTACTTCCTGGCCCTGTTCCAGTCCTGCCGGGTCCAGATGGGGGTCCCCTTCACGGAGCACACCATCCAGACCTTCATGGCTCTCTTCAGCAAGTGAGCAATAGGGGCTTCAGGGCTCTCTGTGTTACAATTCTAGGATATTATCCCCTCAGACAATATCCCCTTTCTGCAATATTGCTAAGGTGGACATTAGCCCCTTCCACATTGTGCCAGGCAGACAACAGAACCTTTGCTGTATATAGAATAAACACAATGTTATGCGAATATGTCAGTATATGGAGCTGTAGTAAGAGTTAAAGTTACGTGAAATAAACTAAACAAAGCACAACAGTTTATTAGCTATTAACACAAACAACCAGCATAATTTTATTGCGCCTTTATTTAAAAAAATCTTGATTTGAATTGTTTAGTATGGAATATCATCCTAGTTGAAAGGGGATTATGTCCAGGTTTAAATTAATCAGAAGGGGCTATTGTCTACCCTGAAAAAAATATGGAAGGGGCTGATATCTGCCTTAATGCATTTTATGAGGAAGGGGCTAATACCTGCCTTTGTATTTTATGAGGAAGGGGCTAATGCCTGCCTTTGTATTTTGTGAGGAAGGGGCTAATGCCCTAGGGGCTTATGTCCATTTACTTTGTGTTACATCAGCTTCACAAGTTTTAGGCTGCTGAATGATTTTTCAAAACAGTCTAAGATGACTTTGCATATAAGTACATTTCTGACCAATATGTCTAAAGGATATATATAAAAATGTTAAGATACAAGCTTTTGCCAGATTGTTTAGACTGATGCTATATTCTTTTCTTTTTTGTTCTATTCATTTATATGATCCTTTCTGAAATACAGTATTGCTGCATATTTTTTGTTTATGGTACTATTCAGTTATATTATCCACATTAACTTTATGATTTCCAATACAAGAATCAACTGTGGGCTTTTTAAGTGATTGTAAAATAATATGACTAGAAAAACAATTATCTGATTGTATGATATTAATCTGTGTAATTATTTCATGGTACTGCCGGTCAATGTTACTATGACGACGTGTGACCTGATTGCAGGGAGCAGCTTGCGGAGACCCTGAGTCATGAGAGTGGAGCGGCACACAGGGTCATAGAGAAGTATGGGACACATGGTCACAGCAGACCTCTCTGCAAATGTCTATCAGATGCACAATCATTCAGTGTTTCATGCAATCATTGCACTTGATATTGTGTTTATAACTCTTATTCTAGTTTGAGAAACACAGCAGACGTCAGATCCAGAGCAAAAAGCAGGATGTATGTGGGTCAACAATGGAATGTTCATTATCTTTGGAAATACATTCAGTTTGTGCAAATATTCAATTATAAATTAAGAGGGCATGTTTAAAATCCGTAATTTGAAGCATTTAACTGTTCATTTTCCAAATTACTAGTATTAGATGTCAAAGAATTGGTCCAGCTTTCCTCTCCTTGTATGCAGCCCCCTGTACCTTTTGTGATCCTAGATCTTTCCCTAGTAGACATCGAAACAAATGTCACTCAGATTCAGATTAATCCTGTGTTTTATGCAGTCACTGTACTCTGTATATTGCATTTAACTGTTAACTTAGTTTTCATAAAAGAGCAAGTGATAAAGCTTGTGAACCAATTGTGACGTCTGATGAATGGAACTGTATTCTTTTATAATTTCTTGGGAAATGTTTAAAGAAAATGTTTGTCAGGTGTTCGTGTTTACAGAATTAAAATTTGTCTGGTGTTTGTATTTACAGAATTAAGAAGTTATCGTTGGGCCCTGTGTTAACAAAGTCTTAACTGAACCTGATTTTCTATCTCGCCTGAGGAATTTGAGTCTTTGTGGAATAAATTTTTGTATAGTCTAGACAAAATAACCTGACTTGCTGGTGATCTAATTCTGTTATTCACTGATTCTATCTATGACGTTTACTACATTTTTAGCCAAGTATTAAATAAAACTCTAGTTCTTCTCATGATCAATTCTAGTTGATCATGAGAAAATATAAAAGGCAGTTTGTTCTTGTAATATTTTTCATCAGTTTATAGCAACTAGGTTTTCTCCATGTTTTTGTTCTGCAGATTCCTGAAGATCTTAGAGATCATTGTTCAAGAGCCCGGGGCGTCCTTCAAGAGGTTCCTGCCCAGCATCATCAACATCTGCATCGAGTACATCTACCCCGTCCTGGCTCAGGTATGCTCCGACACATTAAAATCTACAGAGCTATCTCTGTCTTTAAAATTCTTTTGCGGAGGTTACAATGATACATTGAAAATCCTACACAAATTCGGTGTCTTATAGGGTGTAACGAAAAAAAAAGGTATAACTTAATGGAAATATCTTTAGCCAAATATTTCAGTTTGTAGCCGTTTGATAATTTGATGGACGGCAGAGTGATCCAGGCTCTATTACAAAAATTAGCATATTTACGGGCTTGAATTATTTCTTATTTCTACTCTGTTTGTTTATGCACGTGTTTCACATGTTTATTGATATCACAGCCTGTATTTTCAGTGGAATACCTTATATTGATTTTATTCGATTCCAGTATGGAACCTAATATATTCGTTGTAACAGATTCTTAGTATGAGACGTGTCGTGGGAAACATGGGCTTACTGCATCTGCGTAAAGTGTCGTCCGATACGGCACTTTCCGCTTTAATGGTATTTTCTGTTTCAAGGAAGTCTCTTCTAAACATAAATAAACTTTAGGCGGAAAGTGTTGTCCTAAAACAACCTGTGCAGACTGCACAGGCTGATCCGGGACAACACTTTACGCACATGCATTAAGCCTTGTTTTCCCACGACACGCCTCATATATATTTGTGCATAAATGTCAGTGTTGGCGGGATAATGTGTCTGAGCTATAGTCTTTTGTACAGAACATCTCAATTTATACAAATTGTTCTTTTTATTTTGCTCATATTTTCTTTCATACTTGCTTTAACATATTTATATACATGAAAGTAGTAACTAGCCCTGCATGGTTCTAATACTGGAAAATAGTAAAATTGTATGAAACAGAAAACGGGAACAATAGAAACGAAAGTAAAGCTTTGTTTGACAACTGTCGTCTGTTATTAGCGTCCCTCTCCAGACATGAAGCAGGTGCTCTACGAGCTGCTACACGAGTTGCTGATGAACAACTGGCGCTATTTCTTCAAGAGCTCTGTCCTGTCGGCTCTCAACAACAAGGAAGAGACTGTGGAAAATGAGCAGCAGTTTGTTGATATCATGCAGGTATGTACCGGTAAACATGGAAAATGAGGGGCAGTTTGTTGATATCATGCAGGTATGTAAACATGGAAAATGAGCAGCAGTTTGTTGATATCATGCAGGTACGTACCGGTAAACATGGAAAATGAGGGGCAGTTTGTTGATATCATGCAGGTATGTAAACATGGAAAATGAGCAGCAGTTTGTGTTGCTATCGTGCAGGTATGTAAACATGGAAAATGAGCAGCAGTTTGTGTTGCTATCATGCAGGTATGTAAACATGGAAAATGAGCAGCCGTTTGTGTTGCTATCATGCAGGTATGTAAACATGGAAAATGAGCAGCAGTTTGTTGCAACCATGCAGGTATGTAAACATGAAAAATGAGGAGCAGTTTGTTGCTATCATGCAGGTATGTAAACATGGAAAATGAGCAGCAGTTTGTTGCTATCATGCAGGTATGTAAACATGGAAAATGAGCAGCAGTTTGTTGCTATCATGCAGGTATGTAAACATGAAAAATGAGCAGCAGTTTGTGTTGTTATCATGCAGGTATGTAAACATGGAAAATGAGCAGCAGTTTGTGTTGCTATCATGAAGGTATGCAAACATTGACAACGAGCAACAGTTTGTTGCTGTTGCTATGATGCAGGTATGTAAACATGGAAAATGAGCAGCAGTTTGTTGCTATGATGCAGGTATGTAAACATGGAAAATGAGGGGGAGTTTGTTGATATCAAGCAGGTACATAAACATGGAAAATGAGGGGCACTTTATTACTATCATGCAGGTATGTAAACGTGGAAAATGATCAGCAGTTTGTTGATATCGTGCAGGTATGTAAACATGGAAAATGAGGGTGAGTTTATCATGAAGGTACGGAAACATGGAAAATGAGGGGCACTTTATTGCTATCATGCAGGTACGTACCGGTAAACATGGAAAATGAGCAGCAGTTATTGCTATCATGGAGGTATGTAAACATGGAAAATGAGCAGCAGTTTGTTGCTATCATGGAGGTATGTAAACATGGAAAACGAGCAGAGTTTGTTGCTATCATGCAGGTATGTAAACATGGACAATGAGCAGAGTTTGTTGCAACCATGCAGGTATGTAAACATGGAAAATTAGCAGCAGTTTGTTGCTATCATGCAGGTATGTAAACATGGAAAATGAGCAGCAGTTTGTTGCAACCATGCAGGTATGTAAACATGGAAAATGAGCAGCAGTTTGTTGCAACCATGCAGGTATGTAAATGTTGAAAATGAGCAGCAGTTTGTTGCTATCATGCAGGTATGTAAACATGGAAAATGAGCAGCAGTTTGTTGATATCATGCAGGTATGTAAACATGGAAAATGAGCAGAGTTTGTTGCAACCATGCAGGTATATAAACATGGAAAAAAATGAGCAGCAGTTTGTTGCAACCATGCAGGTATTTAAACATGGAAACTGAGCAACAGTTTGTTGCTATCATGCAGGTATGTTAACGTGGAAAACGACCAACAGTTTGATGCTATCATGCAGGTATATAAACGTGGAAAATGATCAGCAGTTTATTGCTATCATGCAGGTTTGTAAACATGGGAGTTAGTTTCTAGGGTGTCATTAAATCTGGTAAGTTTACATGAACCTTCATGAATGTATGTTCCGAGGTATGAATTGCTTCTACATGTACATGTGTACATTATAGCACAAAAAGTCAGTTTACAGTCCATTATTGTGGTGTGTTAACGAACAAAAAGCGGTCGTTTTTTGTCAAAAAAGGTGTATCAATTAGTAATCACGCGCCAATAACGCCCAGCTTGTTTGCCTAATTGATTAATGATGTCATGTACAGGTGCACAATTTTAAGTTTTTCTATACAATTAAAGATACAATTTTTAGCTAGACTTTTAGAAGAAAAGGCAAGCTATTCTACTCTCCCTGGCGTCGGCATTTGTGTTGGCGTCGAACTGGGTTAAAGTTTTTCGGTAAGCTAGTTTCTCTGGAATGGCTTAAGGGATTTCATTCAAACTTAAAATATTTATTCCCCACATTTAAATGAACCTATAGGCCAAGTTTGGTAGTTTGAAAATTGTCAAAATTATGGGCCTTTTTACACTTTGAAATTTTATATATAAGCTATATGGACAGGTTCAAGTTTTTCAGTAAGCTGGTTTCTCAGGAATGGCTTGAGGGATTTCAATCAAACTTAGAACACTTATTCCCTATATTAAAATGAACTCATAGGCCAATTTTGATAACTCTAGTTTGAAATTTGTCAAAATTATGGGCCTTTTTACACTTAAAAATTTTACATATAATTTACATGAAAAGGTTCAAGTTTTTCGGTAAGCTGGTTTCTCAGGAATGGCTTGAGGGATTTCATTGAAACTTAGAACACTTATTCCCTATATTAAAATGAACTCATATGCCAATTTTGATAACTCTAGTTTGAAATTTGTCAAAATTATGTGTCTTTATACACTTAAAAAGTTTTACGTGGGTGGAATGATGGTGTCAGCTTTTGATTTCCACTCTCTATCTTGAGAATCAATTTTTGATACATAAATAAGCTAAAGCAACAGATTACTCGGGACTGCATTTGTGGTGGGTTGGTTGGGGTAAAGTTGAAGGTCCCTGTTAATAAAATTGAAAAAAAATCATCTGCTTTATAACTCGAGAACAAATTGGAATATTTTAATAACATTAAATTTATAGATACTGAATAATGAGACATTGCATGTGATTGCATATGGGGTTACTTGGGTCAAGGTCAAGGCCACTGTTTTGAAATTTAGAAAAATGCTTCCACTCAGTAACTCAAGAAAGAAATTATTTTTGTTTAATTGGCCCCTACTATACAGTTTGTTTTAGAAAAATGCCAGAAACTCTGACAAGCACATGAATAGTCAAGCGCGCTGTCCTCTGACAGCTTTTGTATAGTAAAGTACACATTTGTTGCAGTTCTATTTCTCTAGATGTATATTTTTTTGCTATGATAGAGACAATACACCTTTTTTCAGTTGTTAACGTCAGCAGAGGCCCGTAAGGCTAAAAGTAAACCAGCATGTACATTATAGTATATTCCGTTCATAACAAGCGCTTTTGAACGAAACAGTATAAAATGCCTTTCGTAAATAAGAAACAGATTTTAGACAAGGGTGTCGGCAATGGGGCAACAGGGGCGTCGGCTGCCGCCCAAGTATTTCCCCAAGTGACTGTCATGTATAAATTCCACTGCCCATACTCTGAGATACGAAAATCGCTCCTCCCCTGTTGTTTACAGTCATTCCCTGTTTCGCATGGTCAATTAAATTATCATCCATCATGCTGGCCTCTAATCTGCGGCAATCAACGGTCCATGTGCCATAAATCATGACGTTGATAATTAGCGATGCCGATTAGCGCCTCAATATTTGTAGAGGCCACCTATCGAGGATGACCATGCGTTAAGGAAAGTGTTTGTAAACAATATACAGAAAATACACTGTCTGCAATTTAATAAAGCAATTGAAAAAAACCACACGTATTATAATTTATAACTATTATAGCTATATTATAACTATAACTTCGATTTTCAAGAAAACAGAATTCTTGTCCCATTCTATTATTGTCCTTAAATATGAATGTACCAAATCAGCCAGCTAATTTAAACTTTGCTAAACGTTCGTTTGGAAAGAAAATCCAAAACAACTTGCAACTAATAAACGGTTGCATTATGACCAGTCCGAGGAGTTGGCATTGTGCTTAACCTGACATCTGACAATTCTTGATATTGTTTACCAGTTTATAAATATGATTTTATTTATACAATTAAGCCATTCCACCATTAAAATAATTCAGATAATATTATATTCATGTAGTTATTGCGCTCCTAATAAATTCCTTAAAACGATTCCTGGAACAGTCTTAAATGCGATATTATACGAATTAAAATGCAAAAAAATAATTTCGCCCTCCTTATTTTTTAGAAACAGTGCCTGAGAAACAATTCATTAACTTTTTTTAGCCTAACATGTGTTAAAAGCCCTCGTGCTGCGCACTTGGGCTTCAGCCCATTTTTGCGGGCGTCTGCGGACGTTAACGACCTCAAAAAGGTGTATTCTCCGTATAATACTGTACAAATAATAGTATCCTACTAATTTGGCTTTTCAGAGTGTGGTTATTGGATATGTAATATTGGAACAGTATGTTGATAAGCTTAGGGAATGTATTAAATACAGAGTGTGGTTATTGGATATGTAATATTGGAACAGTATGTTGATAAGCTTAGGGATGTAATATTGGAACAGTATGTTGATAAGCTTAGGGATGTAATATTGGAACAGTATGTTGATAAGCTTAGGGATGTAATATTGGAACAGTATGTTGATAAGCTTAGGGATGTAATATTGGAACAGTATGTTGATAAGCTTAGGGATGTAATATTGGAACAGTATGTTGATAAGCTTAGGGATGTAATATTGGAACAGTATGTTGATAAGCTTAGGGATGTAATATTGGAACAGTATGTTGATAAGCTTAGGGAATGTATTAAATACAGAGTGTGGTTATTGGATATGTAATATTGGAACAGTATGTTGATAAGCTTAGGGAATGTATTAAATACAGAGTGTGGTTATTGGATATGTAATATTGGAACAGTATGTTGATAAGCTTAGGGAATGTATTAAATACAGAGTGTGGTTATTGGATATGTAATATTGGAACAGTATGTTGATAAGCTTAGGGAATGTATTAAATACAGAGTGTGGTTATTGGATATGTAATATTGGAACAGTATGTTGATAAGCTTAGGGAATGTATTAAATACAGAGTGTGGTTATTGGATATGTAATATTGGAACAGTATGTTGATAAGCTTAGGGAATGTATTAAATACAGAGTGTGGTTATTGGATATGTAATATTGGAACAGTATGTTGATAAGCTTAGGGAATGTATTAAATACATTTAAAGACAACAATCGGAAAAGAAATTTAATTCTGCTGTGAAAGTACAAATCAGTTTACTTCGTTTTACTTTCATATTCTCAAGTCTGTTTGCAGATTGTAGCTGAATATAGAACAACTAAGCCTAGTTATGCAGATTGTGGCTGAATATAGAACAACTAAGCCTAGTTATGCAGATTGTAGCTGAATATAGAACAACTAAGCCTAGTTATGTAGATTGTAGCTGAATATAGAACAACTTAGCCTAGTTATGCAGATTGTAGCTGAATATAGAACAACTAAGCCTAGTTATGCAGATTGTAGCTGAATATAGAACAACTAAGCCTAGTTATGCAGATTGTGGCTGAATATAGAACAACTAAGCCTAGTTATGCAGATTGTGGCTGAATATAGAACAACTAAGCCTAGTTATGTAGATTGTAGCTGAATATAGAACAACTTAGCCTAGTTATGTAGATTGTAGCTGAATATAGAACAACTTAGCCTAGTTATGCAGATTGTAGCTGAATATAGAACAACTAAGCCTAGTTATGCAGATTGTAGCTGAATATAGAACAACTAAGCCTAGTTATGCAGATTGTGGCTGAATATAGAACAACTAAGCCTAGTTATGTAGATTGTAGCTGAATATAGAACAACTAAGTTTAGTTATGTAGATAGTAGCTGAATATAGAACGGCTACTGTGTAAGCCTAGTTATGTAGATTGTAGCTGAATATAGAACAACTAAGCCTAGTTATGCAGATTGTAGCTGAATATAGAACAACTAAGTTTAGTTATGTAGATAGTAGCTGAATATAGAACGGCTACTGTGTAAGCCTAGTTATGTAGATTGTAGCTGAATATAGAACAACTAAGCCTAGTTATGCAGATTGTAGCTGAATATAGAACAACTAAGCCTAGTTATGCAGATTGTAGCTGAATATAGAACAACTAAGCCTAGTTATGCAGATTGTGGCTGAATATAGAACAACTAAGCCTAGTTATGCAGATTGTAGCTGAATATAGAACAACTAAGCCTAGTTATGCAGATTGTGGCTGAATATAGAACAACTAAGCCTAGTTATGCAGATTGTAGCTGAATATAGAACAACTAAGCCTAGTTATGCAGATTGTAGCTGAATATAGAACAACTAACCCTAGTTATGCAGATTGTGGCTGAATATAGAACAACTAAGCCTAGTTATGCAGATTGTGGCTGAATATAGAACAACTAAGCCTAGTTATGTAGATTGTAGCTGAATATAGAACAACTTAGCCTAGTTATGCAGATTGTAGCTGAATTTAGAACAACTAAGCCTAGTTATGCAGATTGTAGCTGAATATAGAACAACTAAGCCTAGTTATGCAGATTGTGGCTGAATATAGAACAACTAAGCCTAGTTATGCAGATTGTGGCTGAATATAGAACAACTAAGCATAGTTATGTAGATTGTAGCTGAATATAGAACAACTTAGCCTAGTTATGCAGATTGTAGTTGCATATACATGTAGAACAGTTAAAATAAAAACGCAGTGTCATCTTTCCGAAAACATAGGATCTGCAATGTTATCATAAAAATCGCAAATAAGGGACTCGCTTGTTACTATTGTTATTTGCTGTTATGGTTTCCATTAATTGCTGAAGTGTTAAATTATGACATGATAGTCTATACTGAAGCCATTTATAACTTGCTAATTGGCATGCAAGGTGGTGCTGCAAATACTTTGCAAGATCAAATTGATAAACAAAACCTGTAAAAACCACTTCCCGTGACACATTTATTGATACTTTTTAATGGGTGTTTATTTCCAATAGTATCTGTTCGAAAACATAGATCTCAATTTAATTTTCTTTCTGAAAGTGTCCGAAAACATATAAGACATAAACAATAATTATTTTGCTCAATTTCAAGAGTGTCTGAAAAGAGATCAAATATGAGGCGCGTCGTGGGAAAACCGGACCTAATGCATGTGCGTAAAGTGTCGTCCCGGATTAGCCTGTGCAGTCCGCACAGGCTAATCTGGGACAGCACTTTCCGCTTTTATGGTATTTTCTGTTTCAAGAAAGTCTCTTCTAAACATAAATCCACTGTAGGCGGAAAGTGCCGTCCTGGATTTGCCTGTGCAGACTGCACAGGCTAATCTGGGACGACACTTTATGCACATGCATTAAGTCTGGTTTTTCCATGACGCGCCTCATATGGAAGTCTTAATAATCCAATGTAAGGCTTTACCACCTGTTCTAGTTACAGTCAAACATCAGGATTACAGTATGATTTTCTTTTCAGTCTTATGGCCAGTCATTTCTTCAAACAGACATTGCAGTGTTCAGGCAAAACCTTGAGTCTCTAGAAAAACTCAACTCTAAATGGAAACTTTATAAGAAGGTATTAGCTAGACTATTCGAAGAATTGGTGAACTATCCTACTACCCCCGGTGTCGGCGTCCGCGTATGAATTGGTTCAAGTTTTTGTTCAAAAGTCTTGTAACTTCAAAACTACATAAGTTATTCACTTGAAACTTGGAATATACCTTTGTCATCATCTCCAGTATCAGGGGCAACATTCCCCTTAACTCTTTTTTGTATTTTTACAGAGTTATGCCACTTTTTCACATATATTTTCTTGTTAAAGTTTATATTCAAAAGTTTTGTAACTTCAAAACTACATAAGTTATTCACTTGAAACTTGGAACTAACCTTTGTCATCAACTCTAGTATCAAGGGCAACATTGCCCATAACTCTGTTTTGTATTTTAACAGAGTTATGGCCCTTTTTTAACATAGATTTTCTGTTTAAAGTTTATATTTAAAAGTGTTGTAACTTCAAAACTACAAAAGTTATTCACTTGAAACTAACCTTTGTCATCAACTCTAGTATCAGTGGCAACATTACCCATAACTATGTTTTGTATTTTGACAGAGTTATGCACACTTTTTACATAGATTTTGTGGTTACATTTTTTTGTTCCAAAAATGTATTAACTATACAAGGTTCACTTGCATGTTTTGTATTTTAACAAGTTTATGCCCCTTCCACTATCCAAAATATTTACCAACTGAAACACTAGAATAGTCGAGCGCGCTGTCCTCTGACAGCTCCTGTTTGCACATAAAGTTGGTACACTGCTACATGTATTAATTTTATTTCATTTATCTACGATTCACTTACAACTAAATTTCACACACTTTTATGGTGTCTATTACTTTCATGCGAAAAGGAAACATACATGTACTTTCAATGAAAGGCGTAAATAAAGGCAGTTAGAATTTTATAAACTTTTAAATTCGTTAATACATTGTGTGCTTTTGTTAAAAAAAAAACAATTTCTGTTCAAGTATAATAGAAAAAAAAAACATTTATTATTTACAAATCAGCTGTTATGATAAATACATGTATTCCTTAAAAAATATATTTAAGAGTGCAAAATAAAATGAAACTTTGTTAAAGAACATTTATTCATTTCTGATGCAAATGACAATTTAAATATATCTTTTCCTATTTCAGCCGATATTTTTCAGCGGCATGCAGACGCAGTTCATGAACGTGTTACTGCAGGTGCTTGTTCACAAGTCACATGACCTTCTGCAAGAGGAGATAGTTGTGACCGTGTACAATATGGCGTCCATCGACTTTGACAGGTTCTACAGCGAGTTTTTGCCCCAGTTTCTCTTGGGCTGTGAAGGGTTGGTTGTAACACAGAAGACTATGCTGACCAGTAATTTTAAACCAGAGAAGGTTTGTTTGCGAAGCTTTGTTTTAAATACCGTGAATACTCAGTAATAAGTCGAGATTTTTTGCTTTCAAAAATCGTTTTAAATTATAGCCTAGACTTATGAAGCAGTTCTTTAAAATTTTTTCGATCATCGCGGTCATCGCAGCCGTGTTTTGTTGTTGTTGTTGTCAAAATTTCTTTAAGCATCTCTTATTAAATAATTATATGCAAGCTTACAAATTAAACGTAGATAAACGTTTTAAGTACCATTGAAATAGTGTATAGTGGCACTAGTTTTTTGTGATAATATCATACACTAGTAGATCTATTCAAGCTTTTTGGTGAAACATTTAATACAAAGCGAGAAAAATAAACACAGAAAAAGAAGAAAATAGTAGGAAGAAGCAGATTATCATATCATTTTTTGATGCTCCACATGCTATCTTAATGCTTTTCTTGTTAACTTAAGATTATGTTTTACATTGATCCATCAGCAGCAATGTTGTGAGGCTTGTAAAGCTCCTATCAATGTTTTCCCCCCAGGGGGGGAGCGGCGGGCATATAGGGGACTTAAGACTGCAAGCGATTCCCGACAGGCAGGAATTTGACATGCCGAATGATTCTGGATCCCGGGGAAATATACTTTTGTTGGAATTTAGATCCCGGTAATATATGCCCCGGGCCATTTGATAGATATATAGCATCTCCCATTGAGGGGATTTAGACAAATATGCTTGGCTCTATAGTGGGGAATTAGACCCCCCCAAAAAACATTGTCAAATTCCCCTAGGTCTGCCCACCGCTTCCCCCTGGGTGAAAATATTGGTAGGTGCATAAAGCTCCACTACCTCACTACATGTTATTGCAATATAACCTATTGTAGGACCTGCCCACGTTCACTCAGAGTCTGCAGAGGTTTGTCAACGACCTTCGCTACTACCGACTTCTCAACAGCAGTCTGCCAGAGGGCTCCGTGCAATTCTCATGATGAAAAGTGCAGCTAGTTACTTAGTATTCAAATGGCTAATCCAGGATGGCGCTTTCCCCCTAAAGTGGATTTATGTTTAGAAGAGACTTCCTTGAAACAGAAAATACGATCAAAGCAGAAAGTGCCATCCAGGATTAGCCTGTGCGGACTGCACAGGCTACTCCGGGAAGACACTTTACACACATGCATTTAGCCTGGTTTTCCTTCGACATGCCTCATATATAAATATAGTGAGATGATATGCTAATGCAATCATGTATTTAATGTGCCAGTTGGTGCTCTTGAGAAGTAAATTTTCTGAATTAAATAAATGTTGAACATATATTTTCAGTATTGTGTGCTAAAATGTTCTATTATACATTTACTATGTATGTACATTACCATTGACTTGTGTGCCCTTATTTAGTGGTCATTTTTCATCACGATTAAATGACAACATTTTATTGTATGGTGCAAATGTTTAGTTAAGGATGGGTAAACCAAATTTGTATGTCAAGAAAGGGAAATAGCTATTTATAAAAATGCATTATTTTTCCTGCTTATTCTAGTCAGTCATTTCGGTATGCTTGCAAACGATATAATTCAACAAATGAGGCGCATCGTGGGAAAACCTGCTAATTCAGGACGGCTCTTTCCCGCCTAGAGTGGATTTATTTTTAGAAGAGGCTTTCTTGAAACAGGAAGTACCATAAAAGCGAAAACTGCCGCCCTGGTTAGCCTGTGCGGACTGCACAGGCTAATCCAGGACGACACTTAACGCGCGTGCATTAAGCCCGGTTTTCCCACGACACGCATCAAATGTAATAATTTTGATTCCTCAACTTGCAAGTGAACCCCTTTCCCTCTATTCAAATAAGACCTTTTTGCCTTTAATAGTAAAATGTCACTGTATTACAAGTGTGCTTAATTGTGCCAGCAGTATGTTTTCAGTTTCTGCATTTACAAAGCAAACTTCAAGATGCATATAAATATTATTTATTTGTATTTGTATTAAAATCTCATTCTGTGTTTATTCTAATTTATATCGGAACAAGAGTCGTGCCAGATTTCGAGGCATTCCCATACATGTATATATCACCTACTAGCAAGCTTTATTCTGTCCTTTCATATATCTAATTGAAGGTATCCGGACATTGGTTCCTACGGACAATGGTTCCTACGCTTATTTTGACACAGGCGGACATTGGTTCCTACGTTTTTTGACAACCCGGACAATGGTTCCCACGTTATTTTGACAAACCGGACATTGGTTCCTACATTTTATTGACAGCCCGGACATTGGTTCCTACATTATATTGACACCCCGGACATTGGTTCCTACAATTAGATGCCAAACTTAACAACATAGTATACGCCGATCAAAGGTTATCACGTCATAATTAGCCGACAATTCAATTTACCTAACTTGTTAACAGTAAGCCGATGTAATTTTAATTAACTAATTTACAAATTAAATAACTAACTGACAGTTTGTCCATTCTTTAACGGCTAATTTAGCAAACTGTGAAAACAACATGTATATATAGTAATGGCACACTCCTTCAAATTCACTTCCAATATGGAACTTCTAACGAACAAACGCGGTCAGTCTGTGCTATGCTTCGAGGGTCACTCCTACGCCAAGAAACACACCTAAGTCTACAATACGATGGCAATGCAGTAGAAGTCACTCCGAATCCTGCAAGGGTTCGCTTATTACAGATCTCAGTGTAAGTCGATATATTCAAATATTTTTTAACGTTATCATGCTAATTATCATGCTCACGAAACATTCCTTTAATTGTATAAAAATATAATAATATTTTGACGCTACCTACGTGTCTGGTGCATTCCGGACTGTGAGTACCAACGGTCGGATACGCTTCAGGAGGACACCTCCTAGGTTCCAGTCAGAACTGTGGAATGTCCACGCAGCGACTATCAGCTCCGGCGACCGCACCAACAATGTCTGCGAAAGCTGGAATAATGGTTTCCGGCATCTCGTCGGCTGTGGGTTTTGATCGGCTGCCTCCAGAAAGACAATGCCATGGTTGAAACAGATGTTTACAGACTGAGCACGGGCGAGTCGGTGACGAAACGGATGAGGAAGAAGACTGTGAGCCACCAGCAGACATTGAAGATGTTGTGTGAGATGGATATAAATGTTACAAATAATTTGTCACTGACAGCCTTATTATTTAAAAATTCGTCGACTACAATGTGACGATGTTCCGGTTTGATTAATAAAAAATGTGCTTCAGTTAGCTAAACGATTGCCATCATAATACAACCTACATGACCAGGTCTATATATTCCCAGCGCATTTTCCCTGTGGATTTGCTTGTACAGTCATGAAAAGTGCTTCTTGTTTTGACATAAGACAGTTTTGTTAATGTATGTAAGCTATATGTTAAAATTAGGGATGGGACCGAATATTCGAATATTGGATAATATTCGAATATAAAAAAACGAATACGAATATTCAATTTTCTGATTTTATTTAAAGAACAAAATTTCTTTAAAAAAGCATGTTTTTCCAGTTTGATTGCAAAGTTAACATGAATTCCAGTCGTATTTCCTGCCTAGCAGATGGGCGGGGGCAGTGTAACGTTTTTACAACACATGCTAAACATGTCCAATTAACGACAATTGATAATCGGCAGGGGGCCACGTCTGTACAAGGGCTGCGAGTTAACGGTTTGTAGGAGGCGCGAATATGACGCATTGTATCCACAAATAACAAAACTGGGCCATGTTGTGATAACAGTTTCACAGTTTGCACAAGGCGTACATTGTTGTTTATTGTCCTTCAGTGACATCTATACGGTTAACTTGTTTACAGTCAATTACAATTACTCTCTAAGTAAACCAATCAAAATGAATCCATTATCAGCCAATCAATTTCTTTAACAAATTAGCATGATCTGGTCAATCTTACTATACGTCACTTGTATATTATTCTCCATTGTATCAACACCGTATATTATACAAGAGTCTTTATTATTAAAAAATGCCACCATCATGTGCTTGGAAGTACTTTATGCGGTCATTAGACAAAACCCAGGCAACGTGTAATCTGCACAGCAGATACAAGCTTCATGGTTCTGAAAAAAACAAAAACGGAACGATTAACAAATTAATTAACAATACATTGAAAATATCTTCCATTTCTTTATATTTGCCTAACACTCACAAAGTTATATCGCTCATTTACCACTGAAACGATGTAAAACAACTACGTACACGTCGTGTTCATATTTCGGATAGGTAAATATTCGGACAGGGTGCCGCATATAGTAGTTTTTAGTAGTATTTACAAAACGAATATTCGAATACCTAAAACGAATATTCGAATATTGATTTCAGTATTCGGTCCCATCCCTAGTTAAAATATTGAAAATAAAGAATGATATAATTACATGTTGCTTTTTTATTTTACAATATGTACAAATGACTTTCAACAAAGAAGTATTTAGTAAACGGTATTTTAGACGCCAGTTTACCATTGCAGTGTACCAGCGTCCTCTTTGCAATAATTGTCAGTGGTAAATCATTATGTCGTCAACATTGTTGCAAAATTTGACATGGTATCTTGTGTATAAACAAGAGGGCCATGACGGCCCAAAGCGCTCACCTGAGAATTGGTACAGATGAAGACCATACTGTTGTGACAGGTTTGACAATTCAGGTATCTGAACAATACACAGTGGGGGTAGGATCAATTTTGATTTAAAACATTGGTTAGTGCAATGGCCTAACTAAAGTATAAGTTGGGTAGTGGATGTGCAGTTTTTTGCTAATGGTTCTCAAATCATTTTTCTCGATATTCTAACCTGACCCTTTTTAATTAAGTCATTGACAATTCTGGAAAAAATTGCAGAAACAGTAGATTTTGATGTCTTTTTCGCAAACAGTTTTGGAAAATAGTTGCAATGCGATAATTGCGATGGCTGTGCTATAAGGTAAAGTTTTGCTTTTTCTTTGATAATTTCCTGTCCAATGATGATACATGATTATAATGCAGACTCTGAAGACATCAATGTTGCATGTACAAATAACTGCATGCAAGTCTTGCAACTGTTGGAAATCAAATTTTATCAATCAATTGTTATGGTCATGCGCAAACTGTGTAAGGTTGGTCAACATTGAATCAAAAATCGTGTGTGCAAGCCAATCATTGATAACTTGTTGATGTTTTTTTTTCCAAATACAAGGGGCAATTACTCTGGTGTTTCTGGCCCGATCATGCTTTTATTCAACTTCACCTTAGTTTACGTTTATAGACAAACTGTACACGATGGTGAAGATGGGATGAAAAATGAAGTCTATATCCTGAATAATGTCCATTTTTGCATATTTTTTTCACAAAGGGCAATAACTCTGGTGTTCCTGGTCCGATCTTGCTTATATTCGTTTTCAATTTTAATCTTATGGTCATAGACAAACTATGCAAGATTGGTGAACATTGGATGAAAAATGAATTATCTATCCTGAATGTCCCATTTTTACATATTTTTTTCACAAACAAAGGGCCAATAACTCTGGTGTTTTTGGTCCGATCTTGCTTATATTCGACTTCAGCTGTAATCTCATGGTAATAGACAAACTGAGCAAGACTGGTGAAGATTGGATGAAAAATGAAGTCTCTATCCTGAATAACGTCCATTTTTGTATATTTTTTAAATAAACAAAGGGCAATAATTCTGGTGTTTGAAACACGATCTGGCCCATTTTCGGCGTCTGCTGAGATCTGATAGTCATACACAAACTGTGAACGTTTGGTTAAGATTGGATAAAAAATAAAGTCTATATGTTGGAAAATGGCATTTTTGCATTTTTTTTGCATGAAAAAAGGGGCAATAACTCTGGTGTTATTGGTGTGATCTGACCCAATAACAATCCCATCCGAGATTTTATGGTCATACACAAACTGTGCAAGTTCGGTCAAGACTGAATAAAACATGTAGTCTTTATCGCGATAACGGTCCAAATTGTTGACGGAATACGGACGACGCCGGAAAGGTCCCCTATACCCATAGCTCTCCTAGCACTTCGTGCTCAGGTGAGCTAAAAATATAACAAGATATGAGTTCTCAAATACATGTAAGTGGTAGAATTTGGCCTGATAAGTCAGTTGCACCCGAATTTTGTTTAAAAAATGTATCGTATGTATTGGTTGGTAGATCTACTTTATTTTTTAGCAAATCTCGACCTAAAGTACTTTTTGAAAGCAAAGATAAATACGTAGCGTCCCTAACCGGGTAAATCAAATAAAATGAAATAATAACATGCCATTTTTTGGCACTTGTTTTAACATTTCTGACAGTATAGTATCCATACACAGGTAAGCGATTGGGGTCATTATGGCTCCCATGTAGTAGTTATCTACGAGCTGTTTTAAGTCAAAGAACCACTTATTAGTTTGAATTTCATGAACTGATACAGTCGTTCACGCGCAAAAAAAAAAAAAAAAAAATCGTATTATACGTTGTGCGTAAGAAGTAAAAAAAAAAAGTTTGTTTCAGGTTACCCGACCTACCCCCCAAAAATGCCCCGACCCTAGAACATTTTATTGAGTGGGTCAGGTATTTTTTTTGTCTATTTTACTATTTTCCAATAGTCAAATATTTTTTTGGATAAATAAGGGTTTTGTTTTGATAGCATCCACTTCAAAACAATGTTTTATGATATTAGAGACATGTTTTGAATATTCTTTCAGTTTTAGAACCTTCAAGTTGACCATTTACTAAACAAAAATTCCCTATCTACTTACCCTAATTTGTTTGGGCGTGTAACCTGAAACAAACTTATTTTTTTACGCCTAACGCAACGATTTTCAGACACGTGCATCTACTTACAACTTCTGTTTTAAAAGCGGGTTTTAAGTGAACACAAATCACGACGTAGGTATTTAAAAGCTTTTTGGGGCTCAATGTCTAGGATAGCTGTTCAAATAATGCAACCCTTTCGTTTCAAAACAGAAGTTTGTTTTACGCCGATTTCGTGTGAAATATCGTACGATTTAAGTAATGGTCCAATCATTGAGTAATAAAATTCAGTTGAATGTTGTATGGTACTTCGATAATATTTGATTTGAAATTCAATGCAATGAGGTTACTTTTTGTTCATGTTTTGTTATTAATTTTGGGTCGTGTGAGGTTCGGCCTGCCGACAGGTTTAAGCCTCAAATGCTTTGTACTAACCTTCCAAAGGGGCTCAAAACACATTTGTGTTTTAAACCTTGTTGTATAGGCATTTGGTCATGTTTCCTGTAACCCGTTTCTGTGCTGTTGATGCAGGCATTTGGTCATGTTTCCCATAACTCGTTTCTTTGCTGTTGATGCAGGCATTTGGTCATGTTTCCTGTAACCCGTTTCTTTGCTGTTGATGCAGGCATTTGGTCATGTTTCCTGTAATTCGTTTCTTTGCTGTTGATGCAGGCATTTGGTCATGTTTCCTGTAACTCGTTTCTTTACTGTTGATGCAGGCATTTGGTCATGTTTCCCGTAACTCGTTTCTTTGTTGTTGATGAAGGCGTTTGGTCATGTTTCCTGTAGCTCGTTTATTTGATGTTGATGCAAGCGTTTGGTCATGTTTCCTGTAACTCGTTTCTTTAATGTTGATGCAGGCATTTAGTCATGTTTCCTGTAACTCGTTTCTTTGCTGTTGATGCAGTCATTTGGTCAGTCATGTTTCCCTTAACTCGTTTCTTTGCTGTTGGTGCAGGCATTTGGTCATGTTTCCCGTAACTCGTTTCTTTGCTGTTGATGTTGGCATTTGGTCATGTTTCCTGTAACTCGTATCTTTACTGTTGATGCAGGCATTTGGTCATGTTTCCCGTAACTCGTTTCTTTGTTGTTGATGAATGCGTTTGGTCATGTTTCCTGTAAACTCGTTTATTTGCTGTTGATGCAAGCATTTGGTCATGTTTCCTGTAACTCGTTTCTTTGCTGTTGATGCAGGCATTTCGTCATGTTTCCTGTAACTCGTTTCTTTGCTGTTGATGCAGGCATTTGGTCAGTCATGTTTCCCTTAAATCGTTTCGTTGCTGTTGGTGCAGGCAATTGGTCATGTTTCCCGTAACTCGTTTTTTGCTGTTGATGCAGGCATTTGGTCATGTTTCCTGTAACTCGTTTCTTTGCTGTTGGTGCAGGCATTTGGTCATGTTCCCTGTAACTCGTTTCTCTGCTGTTGATGCAGGCATTTGGCCATGTTTCCTGTTGCTTGTTTCTTTGCTGTTGATGCAGGCATTTGGTCATGTTTCCTGTAACTCGTTTATCTGCTGTTGATGCAGGCATTTGGTAATCTTTCCTCTAACTCGTTTCTTTGCGGTTGATGAAGGCGTTTGGTCATGTTTGCTGTAACTCGTTTATTTGATGTTGATGCAGGCGTTTAGTCATGTTTCCTGCAACTCGTTTCTTTAATATTGATGCAGGCATTTGGTCATGTTTCCTGTAACTCGTTTCGTTGCTGTTGATGTAGGCATTTGGTCATGTTTCCTGTAACTCGTTTCTTTGCTGTTGGTGCAGGAATTTGGTCATGTTTTCTGTTACTCCTTTTGCTGCTGTTGATGCAGGAATGTGATCATGTTCTCTGTAACTCGTTTCTTTGCTGTTGATGCAGGATTTTGATCATGTTTCCAGTAACTCGTTTCTTTGTTGTTGATGCACGAATTTGGACATGTTTCCTGTAATTCCTTTCTCTGCTGTTGATGCAGGAATGTGATCATGTTCTCTGTAACTCGTTTCTTTGCTGTTGATGCAGGATTTTGATCATGTTTCCAGTAACTCGTTTCTTTGCTGTTGATGCAGGCATTTGATCATTTTTCCTGTAATTCGTTTCTTTGCTGTTGATTTAGGCATTTGGTAATCTTTCCTGTAACTCGTTTCTCTGCTGTTGATGCAGGCATTTGGTCATGTTTCCTGTAACTCGTTTCTCTGCTGTTGATGCATGTATTTGGTCATGTTTCCTGTAACTCGTTTCTTTGCTGTTGATGCAGGCATTTGGTCATGTTTCCTGTTACTCGCGTCTTTGCTGTTGATGCAGGCATTTGGTCATGTTTCCTGTAACTCGTTTCTTTGTTGTTGATGCAGGCATTTGGTCATGTTTACCGTAACTCATTTCTTTGCTGTTGATGTAGGCATTTGGTCATGTTTCCTGTAACTCGTTTGATTGCTGTTGATGCAGGCATTTGGTCATGTTTCCTGTTACTGGTTTCTTTGCCGTTGATGCAGGCATTTGGTAATGTTTCCTGTAACTCCTTTCTCTGCTGTTGATGCAGGCATTTGGTAATCTTTCCTCTAAATCGTTTCTCTGCTGTTGATGCAGGCATTTGGTCATGTTTCCTGTTACTTGTTTCTCTGCTGTTGATGCAGGCATTTGGTAATCTTTCCTGTAACTCTTTTCTTTGCGGTTGATGAAGGCGTTTGGTCATGTTTCCTGTAGCTCGTTTATTTGCTGTTGATGCAGGCGTTTAGTCATGTTTCCTGCAACTCGTTTCTTTAATATTGATGCAGGCATTTGGTCATGTTTCCTGTAACTCGTTTCTTTGCTGTTGATGTAGGCATTTGGTCATGTTTCCTGTAGCTCGTTTCTTTGCTGTTGGTTCAGGCAATTGGTCATGTTTTCTGTAACTCCTTTTGCTGCTGTTGATGCAGGAATGTGATCATGTTCACTGTAACTCGTTTCTTTTCTGTTGATGCAGGATTTTGATCATGTTTCCAGTAACTTGTTTCTTTGCTGTTGATGCACGAATTTGGCCATGTTTCCTGTCATTCCTTTCTCTGCTGTTGATGCAGGCATTTGATCATGTTCTCTGTAACTCGTTTCTTTGCTGTTGATGCAGGAATTTGATCATGTTTCCTGTAACTCGTTTCTTTGCTGTTGATGCAGGCGCTTGATCATGTGTCCTGTAACTCGTTTCTTTGCTGTTGATTCAGGCATTTGGTAATCTTTCCTGTAACTCGTTTCTCTGCTGTTGATGCAGGCATTTGGTCATGTTTCCTGTTACTTGTTTCTCTGCTGTTCATGCAGGCATTTGGTCATGTTTCCTGTAACTCGTTTCTTTGCTGCTGATGTAGGCATTTGGTCATGTTTCCTGTAACTCGTTTCTTTACTGTTGATGCAGGCATTTGGTCATGTTTCCCGTAACTCGTTTCTTTGTTGTTGATGAAGGCGTTTGGTCATGTTTCCTGTAACTCGTTTCGTTGCTGTTGATGCAGGCATTTGGTCATGTTTCCTGTTACTGGTTTCTTTGCCGTTGATGCAGGCATTTGGTAATGTTTCATTTAACTCCTTTCTCTGCTGTTGATGCAGGCATTTGGTAATCTTTCATGTAACTCTTTTCTTTGCTGTTGATGCAGGCGTTTGGTCATGTTTCATGCAACTCGTTTATCTAATGTTGATGCAGGCATTTGGTCATGTTTCCTGTAACTCGTTTCTTTGCTGTTGATGCAGGCATTTGGTCATGTTTCCCGTAAGTCGTTTCTTTGCTGTTGGTGCAGGCATTTGGTCATGTTTCCCGTAACTCGTTTCTTTGCTGTTGATGCAGGCATTTGGTCATGTTTCCTGTAACTCGTTTCTTTGCTGTTGATTCAGGCATTTGGTCATGTTTCCTTTAACTCGTTTCTCTGCTGTTGATGCAGGCATTTGGTCATGTTTCCTGTAACTCGTTTCTCTGCTGTTGATGCATGTATTTGGTCATGTTTCCTGTAACTCGTTTCTTTGCTGTTGATGCAGGCATTTGGTCATGTTTCCTGTTACTCGCGTCTTTGCTGTTGATGCAGGCATTTGGTCATGTTTCCTGTAACTCGTTTCTTTGTTGTTGATGCAGGCATTTGGTCATGTTTACCGTAACTCATTTCTTTGCTGTTGATGTAGGCATTTGGTCATGTTTCCTGTAACTCGTTTGATTGCTGTTGATGCAGGCATTTGGTCATGTTTCCTGTTACTGGTTTCTTTGCCGTTGATGCAGGCATTTGGTAATGTTTCCTGTAACTCCTTTCTCTGCTGTTGATGCAGGCATTTGGTAATCTTTCCTCTAAATCGTTTCTCTGCTGTTGATGCAGGCATTTGGTCATGTTTCCTGTTACTTGTTTCTCTGCTGTTGATGCAGGCATTTGGTAATCTTTCCTGTAACTCTTTTCTTTGCGGTTGATGAAGGCGTTTGGTCATGTTTCCTGTAGCTCGTTTATTTGCTGTTGATGCAGGCGTTTAGTCATGTTTCCTGCAACTCGTTTCTTTAATATTGATGCAGGCATTTGGTCATGTTTCCTGTAACTCGTTTCTTTGCTGTTGATGTAGGCATTTGGTCATGTTTCCTGTAGCTCGTTTCTTTGCTGTTGGTTCAGGCAATTGGTCATGTTTTCTGTAACTCCTTTTGCTGCTGTTGATGCAGGAATGTGATCATGTTCACTGTAACTCGTTTCTTTTCTGTTGATGCAGGATTTTGATCATGTTTCCAGTAACTTGTTTCTTTGCTGTTGATGCACGAATTTGGCCATGTTTCCTGTCATTCCTTTCTCTGCTGTTGATGCAGGCATTTGATCATGTTCTCTGTAACTCGTTTCTTTGCTGTTGATGCAGGAATTTGATCATGTTTCCTGTAACTCGTTTCTTTGCTGTTGATGCAGGCGCTTGATCATGTGTCCTGTAACTCGTTTCTTTGCTGTTGATTCAGGCATTTGGTAATCTTTCCTGTAACTCGTTTCTCTGCTGTTGATGCAGGCATTTGGTCATGTTTCCTGTTACTTGTTTCTCTGCTGTTCATGCAGGCATTTGGTCATGTTTCCTGTAACTCGTTTCTTTGCTGCTGATGTAGGCATTTGGTCATGTTTCCTGTAACTCGTTTCTTTACTGTTGATGCAGGCATTTGGTCATGTTTCCCGTAACTCGTTTCTTTGTTGTTGATGAAGGCGTTTGGTCATGTTTCCTGTAACTCGTTTCGTTGCTGTTGATGCAGGCATTTGGTCATGTTTCCTGTTACTGGTTTCTTTGCCGTTGATGCAGGCATTTGGTAATGTTTCATTTAACTCCTTTCTCTGCTGTTGATGCAGGCATTTGGTAATCTTTCATGTAACTCTTTTCTTTGCTGTTGATGCAGGCGTTTGGTCATGTTTCATGCAACTCGTTTATCTAATGTTGATGCAGGCATTTGGTCATGTTTCCTGTAACTCGTTTCTTTGCTGTTGATGCAGGCATTTGGTCATGTTTCCCGTAAGTCGTTTCTTTGCTGTTGGTGCAGGCATTTGGTCATGTTTCCCGTAACTCGTTTCTTTGCTGTTGATGCAGGCATTTGGTCATGTTTCCTGTAACTCGTTTCTTTGCTGTTGATTCAGGCATTTGGTCATGTTTCCTTTAACTCGTTTCTCTGCTGTTGATGCAGGCATTTGGTCATGTTTCCTGTAACTCCTTTCTCTGCTGATGATGCAGGCATTTGGTCATGTTTCCTGTAACTCCTTTCTCTGCAGTTGATGCAGGCATTTGGTCATGTTTCCTGTAACTCGTTTCTCTGCTGATGATGCAGGTATTTGATCATGTTTCCTGTAACTCGTTTCTCTGCGGATAATGCAGCTGGTGTCCCATTATATTTCACAGTGTTCCAGAGTGTTGGATTAGATGGTACCTGACCATGATCAGTATGGTACTATTGTTAACCAGAATAGCAACGTGTCGGATTATTATTTTGAGTCGTACTATGTATTCAAGATTTCAACTAAGAGTTGTTATATAACACGTTTCTGATATGATTTGAAGAACTAACAACTGTCAGATCGTATTTGGTTAAGTGGCGGTATTTACGAACGATCGTGTATTTATCTAGACTTTTGTTATTCTTATAAACATATGTAAAACCTGTGCAATGGACCAACGACACTGAGCAATTTCGCATCCAATAATTGTATTTCAATAAGTTGGTTCGTGACAATTTATGTATTCTAGGTACACGTACTACATGTCGCACATCGGGGCCGGGTGTAACATTACATTTTGACACCGTTGACACCGTTGAAAATTGACCCCATGGGTATTTTTTCAACGCATAACTGATCAATTTTCAACGTTAAAAACTGACCCTGCCGGTTATATAATGACCCAGCCACAATGAAAAATGATCATTGTAGCCAAGTCAAATTTCCACTGATACCAATAATCTTATGCAATTTGCATATTACCAAACAGACCAAAGAATAACAATTCTGTATATTTCAGGACTGTAAGCAATAATTAGCGTTTACATTCGAGCGCGTCACTAGCTAATAACCCTAATTATTTGCCATTTCAAGGGCCATAACTCTGCAGATGCAGGTCAGATATAAAAAGTAAAACCCAGCTACACATTTTAAGATGCAGGAACGTCTATATGTAAAATCAGTGACTTTAGTTTATGTGTAATATATAGACAATATGCCTGAAAACTTATTAAAGATCTGCGTATGTCGTAGAGCTGTGAAGATGCTGATGATTTGCTTTCATTAGAATGCTAGAATAAATAAACTGGTGTTGTTATTAAGTTATTTGACTATTTTACATTTGTATAGACAAAACCGCAACAGAACTACAACATACTGATATAACATGGTGTCAGAAGTGGGATTGCAATTGCAAAACTACTTATCCCACAAGAGCACTCTCAACTAGTTTGGCTGAAGTCATTTTTGTCAAGGCAAAAGAAACCAAGATCTCGAGTGATTGCATTTCTTGAGTACAGAAATACTCCATTGCAAGACGCTAGATTTTCACCATTACAGTTGTTTTAGGTAGACACAATCATTCCAGTTAAAACTGAAAAACGCATACCTAGGACAGTCAGTACATGTGAAAAGCAAAGTTGGTAAAACATGGTTGCCAGCATACACACATATGTATTATTGCCATACACAATGTCCGATCATGTAAGTTACTCATGAAAACAAACAACATAATTTTACAGAATTCAGGAATTTGGCCCTTATATCAACTCACAATGAATGAGTTCAACAGAGCCTGGAAAATAACCAGCAACAATTACAATTTATTTAGTAATTCACCAAAGAAAAACAATGCTGCAAACCCTATCCATGGGAATACAGAATTGGTGAAGTTCAAGTTTAAACACTATCTGGAAGGCATG
Organism: Congeria kusceri; assembly: GCA_027627225.1. Taxonomy (NCBI): domain Eukaryota; kingdom Metazoa; phylum Mollusca; class Bivalvia; order Myida; family Dreissenidae; genus Congeria; species Congeria kusceri. The sequence goes on from CM051031.1 coordinate 4,666,096, forward strand.
TCGAGCCGAATAAATTGTTTTCAGGAGTTGGGTAAAGTATCAGGAGATGGGTAAAGTAATGGTCAACGTAATTAGCTGTAAACAACAATTTCATGTGTGTTATCTCGACATGTGCAGAATTAGTTTCTTGTGAAACATGATCTACATGAAGCGTGACAGTGCTAATAACTTTATCTTTGTTTCAGTGTAAAATGTTGCAACTGAATTGTTTATTTGGTAAATGTGTGTGATTATTATTCCTTGATTGATTTTATGAATTGTCATACTTTATTTTAATTTAGTATGCGTTATTATTAATGGACTTATTATTCCTATTTTCATATGTCATAATTATATATTTCATTGATCTTTTATAAATAATAACAGAATGTGTTTCAATAGTTGTTTGAGTCTTGAAATGTTCTTTCTTGTAAAAATTAGGAAATGTTCGATTATTCAGATTCCAATTTCTGAAACAAATTATACGAGTATATAATTTACCTCCCCAAATGCTACTACATATAAAAGACTCCATCAAATCATCTTGCTTCGTTAAAATAAATTGGAGCCTTGGACGGGGTCGTTTTTTTTACATGGTTATTTTGAACACTTTGAAAATCTTCTTGCCTGAAACCGCACGCTGGATTTCGAAAACATTTCATAGAAATGTTCCTTGATCAACCCTTTATCAAATTCCTTCAAATTATAAATTGATTCGTTAGCAAAACATGGAGGCCAGGGGGGTGGGGCAGTTTTCCGAATAAACTATTTGAAAATCGTCTTGTCTAGAACCATTAGATGGATTCGAAATAGTTTCCCAAAATGCTCCTACTATGTTCCATAAACTTGTTCTGATTCGCTTACAAACTTGCTGTCAGTGGAACTTCGTTAACTTCCATTGTCAAAGGCTTAGTTCAAACATTTCTAAACAACATATACCGGTACCTGCCATGGCCCTTATTCGAATCAAAGTGAGAACTTCGTTGAATGAATGCAGGGGTGTCACTGGAGCGACATCTGGATATAGTTTAGAATAGTTAAATATACCGGGTAGTATTAAAGAGGGTATTGAAATAAGTACCCATTCCCCAAAAATGCATAGTTTTTAAACAAATATATAGGAATAATAAATGAATAAATAAATAAATAATGCATATGTATTTGTACTGTTTTGTTGAGTGACACAAACTATTTAAATTTGAATATTTATACAAAATATTGATATATTAACTCCTTTTTTGCAATATTAAGATGTTTAAAAAGTTAAATGCATAGTTGTAGCACTTAATTTAATTTATTAATGTGAGGATTGATTTAACAAAAAGCGTTATACTTTACAGATATTGAAGACGTTATTACACTTTAACCAGACATATTATGATTTATTAAACTCGTGTGAGGGACCCATTTTGGCCTTCTCGTTTCCAATTTTCGCAGTTTGTCCTTATGTGTGTTCACTGAAGATTAAGCAAAGTATTAAAATGAGCATGGTGACCGCTATTTTAATAGTGTATTTTGTTTATTAGATGTTACACAAAATGTATTTAAAATATGAAATCTACGTTTTAGAATTTACTCCATGATCTACGTCTTTAAAAGAACATCGCTTCATACGCGACGTCGTAGTCTTTGATCTTTCCTTGCGGCAAATTTTATGAAGTTGAAACTCATTGCCTTGAACAATTATTTTTAAAGAAGCTATCCAGAAAGCCTGCGATAGTTTCTGGTTGTTTCCAATGTGATTCTCCTCTACAAACAGACTATCTCCGATATTTAACATTATTTTAACTAAACGTTAAAAAAATGACCCCATGACTGATTGCATTTTAACGACTGATCAATTTTAAATGACATTTTGATCAAAATTTAATGTTGGAATGTTGACTGGACCATTTCGCAACTTTGAAAAAGGACCCATTGGATCAATTTTCAACGGGGTCAATATTTAATGTTACACCGGTATTCACAAAGCTCCTAAGGAAAATCTTAACTAGGATGTACTTAAGTGAACATTTCAGATGAAAATTTCTATGTGAAATCCACTGATTTACGTTAACAAAAAGGGTACAATTTGAAATATCAAAGTCATATTTACAAGTTTGAAACATTTAAATGTAAAAAGTACTCTACGTGAAGCAGCCACAGACTTAAGAAATTTTATGAATACAAGGAATATACTAAAGTTTTCCCTAAGGAGCTTTGTGAATACGAGCCCTGGTAACTACGTCATAATTCGGGACCAAGTCCAAGAGGACGCCTGTCGAAATAAAACACAACAAATAGTTCAATCACAATGCAATTTATCATCTGATAGCTTTTTTTGTAACAAAGACGTGTATGACAAACTTAGAATAAATACTGCCACACAAATCACACTAGAAAACCGACTATATATGGGCCCATTGAGGGATCATTCATAACCTAAGAGACTATTCCGGGGAAAATAGTTTCGAAAGGTCAAAAGTCGAGTCGATGACGCCTATTAAAGTCTTTATAAGGAACAAATACTACATAGAATGTCTATAATTTTAAAGATGAGATAATTTTAAACACGCGTATACAATAAATAGTAAATCAAAGTCATCATACCATTCACACAGCTGCAAAACGGTTCACATTGTGAATCAAACATTCCCAAAGTCATTTTTACCGGGTAATTGCGTTGTCTTGGAAGTTGTTTATCAAATACGAATGCTGATCTGAGAAAGTTCAGATTCAAACATGAAATCCGCTTACACCAATAAACATCAACACAATACAAATAATGTATATTAATAACCAGCTATATGTTTAAACGTAAAAGTTCACACATTCAAATATGGCCACATGTTTCCTTTTACTGGTACAGTAAAAGAGTCCGAGAATTTAATAGTCGTCATCATCACCCACAACGGACGATCTGTAAGAAGTATTTAGCGCAGAGTTCGATGCTCGTGAAACCGAAGTGCGATAGTAGGGCGACAGGGTTCCAAGAGTCTGAAAACAAGAAAAAAAACAACAGTTTTTTTCCAAAAAATAAATAAAATGTGTATATAGCGTATTATCAGTATAAATGCTGAAGTAAATGCTTAAGTATAAGACGTGTAGTATATTTAAGCAATCATCTGTCAATATTGGTAGCATATAATGCTATAATCTGATATTCAATGCAATTGTTATTATCATAAGATCAGAAATGAAAGATTGTTTTTATTGAATCAGAAGTTCTCAGTAACCCGTTGTTGTTTTTGTTTTGTGTACAAATGTACGTTTGTTAAATGTGCAACAACTTACAATTTGCAAGACAGTTAAAACGCCCATTAAAAGCAAATCACACCAAAATAATACCAATATTATTTCAGGAATTAAGTAGGGTAACTTATAGAATTCAGAAGTTGTTCATTTCTGAATTTATGAAATTACATATTGAAAAAAATGGATCAAGAATCAATTGGATTTAATTGCTGTACAATATATAATTTCTGAAATCGTATGAAAGTACATAGCTATAAAAAAATTAATTTTACTTCAAGTTCCTACACAAATATTGAAATGAAATAAGGCGTGTCGTGGGAAAACCGGTCTTAATGCATATGCGTAAAGTGTCGGCACATTCCGCCTACAGTGGATTTATGTTAAGAAGAGGCTACCTCGAAACAGAAAATACAATAAAAGCGGAAAAATGTCGTCCTGGATTAGCCTGTGCGGACTGCACAGTCTGATCCGGGACGACATTTTACGCACATGCATTAAGCCCAGTTAAAAAAAATGAAAAATCCTACATTAAACGACGGTATGTTGGAATCAACCTTATGATCTTATTGAAGCTTTCTCAATGATTAGCAACAATAACAACAACACCTAAAACACACCATGCTTTGAACTGCATGAAAGAAACATGCTCAATCAATGGAGACATGATGAAAGTGACTTAAAACGGATTCCACTTGAACAGAAGGCACACTTTGGAAATGCTAACACATACAAAATTTGCTAATTTTGGCGTTGGTTTGTTTCGGGTAATTCTTAATAATCTGGTCAATTTGAAAGAACATTTTCAATGTCATGCTTGGAAACACTTAAGAAACTTTGTAAAACATTCATCAAATGTTAAGAAATAAAGCACTTGGTTCACACTAATAACGTAAGTTTGACATTGACATGCACTTAACACTTCGCCAAAAACACTCATTATTTTTCCCACTGGCGTGTTTGAAACCACTCGAGAAATCTCGTGCACCACACCGTTACCATGGTGACACGTACAGTTTACTCGGTCACGTGACTCGAGCTGAAGGACTGATGGCTCTCACGGATCGTGACTGAAGATCCCTATGTGTTAATAGTCAACAGAACAGCAATAAATATACAGAAAATTACTCTGAGAATCGAACTGAAGGCGGCGAACGATGTAGATGAAGGGTGGTATCTACCAATGGATGGATATATTTGATGAGCTACTACAGTTAATGTAAACAATACTAAGGGTTATCAAAACTGTATAATGGTTGAGCATAACCTGGTGCCAGTATACTAGTAGTTTGCATCCCATGTATAGAGTATGTGTACAGTAAGCCATGGGTTGGACAACTGACCAGCCCCGCAGCGCTAATAATCTACTTAAATGTACTAGGCATCAAATTGCATAAATATGGGCTGTACTACACAACACCGAGGCCTAGCTCCTGGCGTGTATACCTAAGTGGACCTATCTGAACACAGGGGGAGAATGTTAGTGCCAGGACGACTCGCGCTCCCGGCGCATCCTCTCGGCCTTGGCCATTGCAGCGGAGAGGGGGGTCAAAGGGGCAGGCTAGAAAGGGGCAAAACACTAACATTATTCCAGCTTCAACCATATTATTTTAAGTATGGGGAAGACCAAATGAATTCTACCCGAGAGGAAATGACAGTAAATACGCCTTTAGTTATTTACAGTTACTTTTACATGGTAGCAAACACCTACGGTATTCGATTTTGGTTAAACTTGGAGAAAAGCGAACGATTTTGAAAGCACTGTGATTTTGATAAAATATAACTAGTATATAGCAATTTCTGTCATATTATTAAATGCAAAGAATACACTGATCGATATTCTAATTATACGGCACCCGGAATTTAATATTTCTCAACATACGGCACACATAATTTAATATTTCTCAACATACGGCACACATAATTTAATATTTCTCAACATATGGCACACGTAATTTAATATTTCTCATTCTATGGCACCAGGAATTTAATATTCTCAATCTACGACACCCAGAATTCAATATTCGCAATCTAAGGCACCCAGAATGTAATATTTCTCAATCTACGGCACCCATAAATAAATATTTTCAATATACGGCACCCAGAATTCCATATTCTCAATCTACGGCACCCGGAATGTTATATTTCTCAATCTACGGCACCCAGAATTTAATATTCTTAATATACGGCACCCAGAATTTAATATTCTCAATCTACGGCACCCAGAATTTAATATTCTAATTCTACGGCACCCAGGTTAGGCGACGCAATGATGTAACTGCGAGGTTCTGATCTATAGAAGGCAAACAACAATGGAACACTGAAAACAAGGGACACAACTGGGTGACAAGAGTTACGACGCCCCGACTTTACCTCTACGCTTATATTAACCCAGATAAACGTGTTTATGGCTTAGGCTGAAATATGAAATATTTATTTAATATATTTAATCCAGATAGTTTAGACCACTGCTATATTTTATTAACACTATATTCAGGACAGTTTAGCCTTAAGATGTATTTGATTAACAAGATTTTCAATATTAAATTTAAAATGATGTTACTCTTGAATTTATGCAGTTAATAATCAATATACACCTTCCAATTCATTTTAATCATATCACATAAAAACTGGGACTATTTTCAGGTTTTTACAATTAAATAGTTACCATCGTCATCGATATTTTACTTGACAATCCTTATATATTCTTAGAAATGCACAGGCAATAAAGTTTCCAAGATGCAAGTCAATAAAATATCTGCCATTATATATTCTCAATAAGAAATTCATAAATTAAAGATCTAATTAATAATAAGCAGACTTAAAAAATTTCTAAATGCAGTACAGTAACACAATAAAAATAATTTTCAATATAGTAAAGTGCAAAACAATTTTTTTTTATAATTATAATTATTTCCTAATTAACTAGGTTTAACACAGAACACCACTCAAGTTCTAAAACGTTTTCTTATTGGATTTATTATTTCTGTTTAGAACTAAAAGTGTCTTTCTATTAAAACTGTATGACTTTTGTCGACAAATTTAATCAGAAATATCGATACACGTCTGAAGCTACTTTTCAAGATACATCTTGTGTGTGAAAGTTCAGACTTACTGAAATAATATTTCCTATGTACTGAACACATGTCTCTCTATTGTCACATAAATTTTGGACAAAAACTTGTAGAAATACTGAAATCAATGTGAAATACTTTTATATATGCATGATTTTCACCTGAAAATATGGTTTCAAATTCTTTAGACAGCAAGTTGCCATGGATACTTACAGCGCCCCCTGGGCTCGCGCTCGTGCGGGAGGTGGACACGGTGCTGCGGTTCTTCACGCGCAGCTTCTGCAGGGAGCCCTCCGCCGAGTCGGCACGCTCCTCAGCGTCTTCGAGTTCCGTCTGGACCTTCCGGTACTTGGCCAGGTTGATGGCGGCCACTTCCTCCTGTAGCGATAAAGTTAGAATATGTAATAGATCATACAGGTAATCAGTTGATTGCACACACATTTTATTTCCAATCGTTATTAATCACAAACTCGTGGAGAACATGCGACTGATTATTTCGAAGTAATCGTATTAAAGGAAGAAGCACAATATAAACAAAACGTTTTAATAGTTCTTGATGTAAGAGTGAACTGTTGTATAAGTGTAGTTTATCTATACTACAACCCCTAAATACTAAAACATTCGAAAAGAAATTGACTTTGACAGTTTTAGTAATAACCTTGGCCCATGATTAAGAAAGTTCCCAATCTCATACTTAGTCTTATGTTATCATGCTGGCAAATGAGATTGATTGTTACATATTGGCTTTCCATTTCATTAGCTCAGAAATAAATATTCTAAGTTAGGAGTAAATATGAGATGAAGAACGTTCATAGTCGTGGGACCAGAATGTCTACTTACAGCCTCCTCGACTTGTCTCTTGTAGGTCTTGATCTTGTTCTGCAGTTTGTCGATGAGCTCCTGGAGACGCTCCTGGTTCTTGCGGTCCTCGTCCGCCTGGAAGGCGAGCTCCTTGAGGCGCCTGTCCGCCTTGCGCATGTTCTTCTGAGTCTCGGCGTGGCGCCGCTGCTCGCTGTCGTACTCGGTCTCCAGCTCTCGCACCTGGCGTGGAGGGGCAGGGTTAGTAAAACGTACATTTCGTCTCTTGAAAGCCAGAAGGTGCTATCATCATATGTGCAAAGAAGGCTATTATCACCTTCTGGTTTCAAGGGATGATTTGTAATTATCGCACTAATACAGTGTATATGTATGCACTGTTTAGATAAGATATTTTGACAAATCTTCCAAAACTAGCCAACTGTTCAAAGATACAAAAAAATGGTACAGGAATTAGCCAGAGATTATTATAACGAGCGTTCACTGTACATAACAGAAGTTGAATAAGCATGTTTATCACACACAAGCTGTATATATTTTTAACAATCTGATTAAAATCATCTGCTAATATCTGCAACGCATTAAAAATATAGTGAACTTTTGTCCGTTAACATTTTAGCGACTACTGAGTATCATACCGTGTATCAACACGCATAGTTATGATTAAACTGCTAGTTATAACTGCGTACCCTCTGTTCCAGCTTGGCGATCATCTTCTTGCCTCCCTTGAGCGCCTGGGCCTCCGCCTCGTCCAGACGCACGGTCATCTCCTTGATCTGAGCCTCCAGTGCCTTGCGCATCTTTTCAATCTGCTGCCCGTGATCCTGCTCGGCACGCAGCTCGTCGGCGAGGCGGGCGGCGTCGGCGATGGCTTTCTTGGCCCTTTCGTCGGCGTTTCTCACTTCGTTGCTCATCTCCTCAAGGTCTCCTTGCATGGCGCCGATGTCTCCTTCCAGCTTCCTCTTCTGGCCTCCCAAAGACTGCACCTGGGCGGAGAGTTCATTCACGCGGTCATTGGCGTCCATGAGTTCGTTTTCAGCGGCCTTGCGTCCTCTCTCTGCAGACTCAAGAGCAGAGCGGAGCTCCTCGCACTCACCCTGTACAACAGCTACGCGGCGCTCAGCCATGTTGTAAGCTTCTCTGGCCTCGCTTGTGTTGCGCTGCTCCTCCTCGATGGTTGACTGCAGTTCCTTGCATTGCTCCTGAAGGCGTTTGTTGTTCTTCTCCATGTCAGCTCTGATCCTGTTAGCTCCATCCAGAGCAACTTCCAGCTCGTTGATATCCTGTTCAAGCTTCTTGCGGATTCTTAGAGCCTCTGCCTTGCCCTTAGCTTCAGCCTCCAGACTGGCATTCATGGAGTCAAGGGACCTCTGGTGGTTGCGCCTGGTGTTCTCGAATTCCTCCTCCTTCTCGGCGATCCTCCTGTCAATCTCCTGGCGGATGGCGGCGATCTCGAGCTGTGAGCGGGCGACCTTGGCCTCCTCCTGTTCCAGGGCGGACTCCGCCTCCTCGAGGGCGGCCTGCAGCTCCTCCTTTTCCATCTCCAGGCGGCGGCGGATCTTCTCCACCTCGTGCACGCTTCTGCCGCCCTCGGTGAGCTGATCGGTCAGATCGTGGATTTCATCTGAAACAAGGAAACATATATTTTAAAGGCCCTGTTTATTATTATTAATTAAATTTTATAATGTTTTTATAATGGCTTTTGGTGGATAAATATAGCCGAAGATCTCGAAAACGGAATACAAATTGTTCCATAACGATGATTGTGTCGTACAACAAATTATAATTGTTCAGCCCCAAGCTAGAGTTGACTCCTGTTTTACAGAATGTTTACGCATAACAAGTTCATGAAACCGTAGTTACCAGCTAGGTTCTTGTTCTCCCTCTTGAGAGACTCGATGGTGTCATTGGACTCTTCGAACTGGGCCTTGGTGCGGTACAGCTCGGCAGAGTAGCTGCGCGCCTCCTTCTGAGCGTTCTCAAGCTCGCCCTGCAGGTCGCGGACACGAGCCTCCCACTCGGCGACGGTCTTGTCAAAGTTGCGCTGCTTCTTCTCCAGCATGTTAGCGTTGGCGTTCGACCTTTCAACATCGACCATCAGATCCTCAAGCTCGCCCTGAAGTCTGGCCTTAGTCTTCTCCAGCTGGCTGACCTTGCCGTTGGCGGTCTCGGCGGCTTGTTCCGCTTCCTGCAGTTTGATCTGCAGCTTGCGTTTAGCCTCCTCGAGCTCCTCCGCCCTGGCCATGCCCTCGCTCTCGTACTTGGTACGCCACTGCTGGGCCTCGGCGTTGGCGCGGGACAGCTGGCGGAGCAGATCCGCCTTGGACTCCTGTTCCTCTTCCAGCTGCTCGCGGAGGTTGTCGATGTCGGACTGAAGAGTGCGGATTTCGCTCTGCAGTTTCTGGCGAGCCTGGAAATCATATTGATTATATGTTAAAGGAACCTTCACTTTAAAGTGAACTTTCGATTAAAATTATTCTATAGCAAGTATATATACGTTCTTACATAAAAATTCAATAAAGTTGAAAGTTAAAAAGAATACTTGTTGAAAAACGCATATAAGGCGATACTTCAATCCACAAATACCGCGGTACATGTTGGTTTTTACTGTACAATCTAAAACTCTTATAAATAAATACATTAATATAAGCTGATCCGGCCGTTAATTTAGCCTACACAACAACAATATACGATAAACAAATTGACAAAAGTGTTGGTTTATTAAATTAATAGTTTACGGTTTCTTTCGTCATTTTTGTGTTCCTCAATCTGATTTAAGTCCTCTTACCCTGGTCTCCTCTTCCAATGCGCGCTTGGCGTCCTCCAGTTGCTGCAAGAGAGCCTGTCGCTCCTTGGTCAGGGCGTTGACCTTGCTCTCGGCGTCCTCCAGCTGCCGCGTCTGGTCGGCGTTCTCCGCCTGCAAACGCGCTTTGGAGGTCTGAAGTTCCTGGATCGCCCGGGCACTCTCCTCGAGACGAGCGTTCAGGTCGGCGATCTGAGCCTCCACCTGCTTCGACATCTTCTCCGACATACCCTATGGGAAGGGAAATGATGTTTGACCATTAATACAGTTAATATATATTTGACCTAAATGTAACTGAGATTTTATTTCTATTTTCAAATGATTTACAGAAAAGGCAAATGTGTTGTGAAAAAATAATACATGTATTATTATTTATTAATAGAATATGTTTTTCTGGTGTATTAAACGCATCTTAGTTATCTAAGCTGCTTTCTTAATTTCTATTTCCCGGTAGCTAGTATTTTAGTATTTACTTTAATACTAAGCGATTATTAACAATAGACCGCAAGTTATCACTTGTGGAGAAAGGATACACGTAACTAGCATGCTCACTATAGTAGTACGAAAAAAATCGTCATGCATGGATCCGAGCGGAGGGTGCTTATAAAGTGCTGTGAATTCGGATGTTACCCTGAATTTCTCCACCCGTTCAAGGGTCATCAGCAGATCCTCGCATTCCAGATGCATGTCCAAGCGTTCCTTCTCCATTCTGCATGCAAACACAACATAACAGATGTATGCTTGGCGAGGGAACATACTGAAGACACGGTGACTGTAACATGCACTATAATAATACTATAATAATGAAACTGAAAAACGAAAAGGACAAAAGTAACCAAATAAAACTAGAATTGTCACATGAGTGACGGATATACCCCCACAATATGGCCTTGTCATAAAACTATGGCATCGATTCCAAAGATGGATAGAGAGAGATTGCTTTAATTTGTGAATGGTCAACAGTGTATTTAAAAAAAAATAATTTCAATAGGAGCCATAACTCTGTCAACATTTAGTGGTTTGTAATACAAAAGTTGAACATGATCTGTATTTTATGATGTTACCAATATGTACCAAAAATTATTTAAATATGTGAAACCTTTCGTGAGTTATTGTCCATGTTTTTCGGGAATTTAAGTCAAAAAGGGGCCATAACTGTGTCTAAATTTAGTGGTTTGTAACCAAAGTCAAACCCGTATTTTATGATGCTACACATGTATACCAAGAACTATTTGAATACGTCAAGACGTTCTTAAGTTGTCATCCGGAAACCATGTTTTTAGAGAATTTTAAGTCGAAAAGGGGCCTTAACTCTGTCAAAATTTAGTGGTTTGTAACCAACATCGAACTTGACCTGTATTCTATGATGTTACACATGTGTACCAAAAATTATTTGAATATGTTAAGCCTTTCTTGAGTTATCATCCGGAACCAAAAACCAAAAGACCGACAAGCTCACTCCTATATATTCCCCCCTATAACTTCGTTTGTGGGGGTATAATACAAATATTATTCTTGTTCGGCGAGCGGTATTCATAGTCAAAATACAGGTAGTTAAAATAAATGTAATGGGTATATGTACCCAGCACACAACTTCCAATTGGAACCAAACTCAACACGAAGGGTTCCTGCTCCTGAAATCTAGCTGTTGAAGGGACTATGGCATCAAAAAGGGGCTCAAGGGAGCAATTTCTTTAAAAGAAAATGAAATTAAGTTGTTAATACTGGAATATAATAACGGTTAAAACAAGGTATTATAATAAAAAAATAGTGTACGCATTCTGAGATAAAAATCAATTTATAATAAGGGTCGTGTTTGTTTGGCCCTTTTCATGTTTACATGTTGACGTTAGAATTGTGAGTAATTTATAAGTTAACCATTGCTTATACACGATTCATAACCAAGCAGAATAGCGCATATGGTTAAAGCGCTGTCTACTGTCATTTCGTCGTATGGCTCCTAAGTCGTGAGTTCGATACCCACTTGATGTTTAATTTTCTCAAACGTTTTTGCTATGTTTTTTTATCGAATATCTCATTGTGTATTATATAATTTATTAGTTATTTATTGCACATGTCTCAGTATAGCTCCTTTCTACCATACAATATCATGCAATAGGAAGCTATTTTTTCGTTGACATAGTCCCTTTCTGGAGAAGCAGAAAACTATCGGTAATACACTATGCATGCTAAACGAAACACGTTTTTCTTCTGTGACGAAGAGGGACAGACAGGTAAAGGGGTCATGCATATTTGTCTGCTTATAGGGACAAAAAGGAATAGGACCAGCCTCTTCTGAAATCATCTCGACATACTATATGCGCCCGACATGCAGCGGTTATAATGTTACGGTGAAGAAAAATGCCGTTCTTTCATCAATGTCTGCAGGATTTTCTCCACTCATTTACCAAAACATTTTGGACTCGCATAAGACAATTTATACTATTATTATATACATTCTGAAATAATTATTTCACTATTACATTGGAAATATTACTATTAGTTAGAACATTATCGACGCCAGTCACAAAATCAGGTAAAAAATAAAGTAAGATCAAATGCTATATGAACGATGCTGGTAACAATTGCCATTACGACGAGATTTGATTGACAATGTGTTTAGCCATTCAGAAAGCTAGGACTTAATTGTTTGACAGACATGTCTTGTAAAAACATTCGTTCCCTCTCAACGGTGTTTGACGGACTTTATCCGTGTGTGTGTGTATTTCGATGTTTATGAGGTCCTTCCTTCGCCTGAGGCTGCATTATGTGAGGACCCGGAGTGTGTCCCAGGACTCCTACCTAATTAACTTACTAGAGACTCACGAAAGTTGGGACGAATTTAGAATCATAGCTGCAATTTCCAGCTATTTATTTTTACAGAAAGATTTTTAATTTCGGTGTGGTCTTGTGCTGTGGGGGGAAACCGGAGTACCCGGAGGAAACCCCACTTGTCCGGTATGGTGACCACTAACCAAACTCACATGCGCCGGGAGTGGGAAGCGAACCCGGGACGCCTAGGTGAGAAGCGAATGTACCAACCACTGCGCTAACCGGACAGCCTGACGGACTTTATCCTGGGTAGGCGTGGTTATAAATACAATAGCGTATCGTCAATAGACGGATCCGGGTTTTGCCACGAATAGTTGAAACTCCTCCCCAGTTATTGTTAAGGATTAATTTCCATTCATCGAAAATCACAAACATTACCACGTGCTCATTTGAATATCACATACACTCTGCACGTGCTCTTTTGTATGAAATAGTTTAACCGTTAAACACGTGATATCCAAGTGCGATGATTGGATAATATTGCAGATTAATTTAAATATGATTGACATTTGTGGAAGCGTCTATTATTTCCAAGGCAATGTCGCTATATAATGAACTGGAATAATAATATATGCATTCAGCACGTGCTACAACATGCAGACGACACTCGCGCATGCGCGGCGTACTTTGTTCTTGGAGACGTGCTCGATTTGAGCGTGAAGGTCATCGATCTCTCCGCGCATCGTCTGCTTTTCCTTCTCCACTCTGCAACCCGCCACACACGAATACAGTTAACATTCATAAATATTTTATGTTACTCGTTTATGTTTCTACTTGACAGAGCTTTAACAATGCGGCAGACGTAACAGTACATGAGGTTTTACAAAGTAGTCCACTTTGACTACTTTAAAACTAAATACTGTATTTTACGTAATTTTTAAAGTATAAACTGCACCACCATGCACCAATTTACTGTATTTGTATTTAGCACCCCTAGTCCTGTAGAAGCTGAAATACCAATTTTCGGTAATTTGAAATGAAATCAAGCGAAGAAGAACGAAGCGTTCAAAATGATTTTAACACAAATACTGGTCCTACCTAGGAAACGGGCTCGAAAGTGGCTCAACAAGGCTCATGCTCACGACATAATCGAGCTTAAATAAAAACGGTTAAACAAACCGAAAACACTGACCTCTGTTTGACCTTCTGCAACTGGTCGATCTGTTCGGCCATCTCGTTGGAGGCATCCTGACCCTTCTTCCGGAGCGCGGCGATCTGGGACTCGTGCTGCAGACTCTGCTCCTCCAGGTCGCGGCGGAGCTTGAGCAGCTCCTGTTCGCGCTTCTTGTTGAGCTCGAGTTGAGCGGCGGTGGCGCCACCTGCCTCGTCCAGACGCTCGGTGAGCTCCTCGAGCTCGCGGTTAATGTCAGCCCTCTGCTTCTCGACCTGACATCGAAATTAACGTTGACATCTACATGTATACGTGTGTTTTTTAATAAGACACCATTTGATAGGAGCTTTATACGTATTTGATTTAAGAGACGCTCGTTGAGTCATGGGCCGGTATTCACAAAGCTCTTAAGGGAAAACTTAACTTATGTTGCACTTATGTAAACATTTTAGATCAAATTTTCTATGTCAAATCCAATGACTTATGTTAACAAAAGGGTAGTGTATTAAACATCTAAGCAATGTTAACTACTTTGCAAGATTTTATTGTGAAAAGACCTACATATGTGGCGTGTCGTGTGAAAACCGGTCTAAATGCATATGCGTAAAGTGCCGTCCAGGATTAGCCTGTGCCGTCCGCACAGGCTAATCCAGGACGGCACTTTCCGCTTTCATGGTATTTTCTGTTTCAAGGAAGTCTCTTCTAAACATAAATACACTGTAGGCGTAAAGTGCCGTCCCGGATTAGTCCGCACAGGCTAATCCGGGACGACACTTTACGCACATGCATTAAGTCCGGTTTTCCCACGACGCGCCTCATATCATGATCAGGCACAGACTAGAGACAATTTATGAATTTAATACATTTACTTAAGTTTGCCCTTCATAAATACGGGCCCTGGTAAGTTACAATATGTTGGTTTTTGCTAAGGAAACTAACAACTTACAAAAACTATTTTCGGCATTTCTTATGCAGTATACATTTATAAGAGTTATACAAAAGTATATTGTTTATACAACCGTCTTTTTGTACATAATATGATTCATTATACAAACTCGCATATCTTGTTTAAATAACGTCTTAGTTAGTTGTTCTAGTGTTACATAGGTTTTTACATAGGTTTTTAGACTAATAGAGTATCAATAGAAATCACGAATGCATGACAATATATTAATAAATGTATGCACAGTGGGGCATTGAACGTATGGAAAACTAAACCCGAACAAAGATAAATACATGTGCATAGTGTTGTTACATTTCAACGAGGATATAATGGTTATATAATTTATATTAAATGAATACTATGGTGACATACTTCTGCATAAGATAACCAGATATTTCGCGTGAAAGTTGGACACTTATTCATCAAATTTTAACAAATTTTCAAGAAAACTTGAAAACGTTTCTCGAAAAGTTTGGACGTTTTCGTGAAAATATTACCTGTTTATAAAGAAAACAATGTCAAATTAGTGCCCACTTCTGCGAAAAAATACGATTAAGATTTTAATGAAAAGTTAGGCTGTTCCGGCCAAAAATTTATAACTTTTCCTGAAAAATAATGCAAATTTTCATGAAAAGTATCTGGTTGTCTTACGCAGAAGTTTGCCACCATAGAATAGGAAGATTTTTTTTTTATATAACGGTGAAATGTACTCCTTATCTTTAAACGCCAAAACGTCTGCCTTGAAGTATCAGCCTACAGTTTGCGATTGATCGTCGAGGTAGATAAGAGTATGGGAAAATATGCTTTGCCATAGCAACCATATATCCCAGGTAACGCAGTTCGTTGTTTTTGTCGAGAATTTATGGCGTCTGAGAAATAATGCAATTAAAAATCGTAAATATGAATCACAGTGTTTTCCATTAATTGTATAATTATTTACCATCTGTTAATAACGATATGATAAAACAACATAAATTAGTACACTCTATTATATAATTTTATCAAATGTCAGTATGTAAAAGTAGCTCAAAGAATAACTATTTACCGGTACATTACCAGACTGTTTAACTTTTGTTTCACAAAGGTCCATAATAACTAAAATATTGTAACTAACTAGCATCGGCACTTGAAAACAAAATAATACTGAAAGTAGGATGCTGGTATATCAGATAGTCAAACTTAGTGTTCTTAAAATGACAAACCACACATAGTATGTGGTTACAAAGACACGTAGAATGTCAGAAGTCAACATTCGTTTTCATTTCTTCATCACATACCATGTGCACATAGAAATCATGTGACCAACCAATATCCTAGGTTTGTCATCGATGACGTAATTTGTTCTCGTCTTGGTAAAAATATTTATCATAACTTAATAGTGACGTAGAATTTTACTTAGTGGTAAAATCTACGTAATTACTCAGATGACCAATGTCATGAATTAGTTTATAATGTTACAGATAATTACTCACTGGACCAATGAGACGTCATTACTCAGTTGTCCAATATGTTATTACTCAGTTGACCAATAATACGTCATTACTAAGTTAACAAATGGTACGTCATGAACCAGTCGACCAATGTAATGTCATGAATCAGTCGACCAATGTTACGAAATTACTCACTTGACCAATGAAACGTCATTAATCTGTCGACCAATGATACGTCATTACTAAGTTGACCAGTGGTACGTCATGAATCAGTTACGTCATTACGCAGTTGACCAATGAAACATCATAACTCAGTTGACCAATGATACTTCATTACTCAGCTGACCAATGATACGTCATTACTCAGTTGACCAATGGTACATTACTCACTTGACCAATGACCTACCTTGGCTCTGGCAGCACGTTCCGCCTCCAACTCCTCTTCCAGTTCTTCAATGCGGGCCTGTAATGCACCAGACGACATTTTGGCATAACTCATTATCTCACTAATATACACAGGAATGTGGCGTGTGATATTCCTAAGTCCCGAAAAGTCCGACGAAATGTTTAAGTAAATCGATATGTCGAAAATGTATCACAGATTTAATAAAATTTCGTGATATGTGCACTATTTAGCTTTAGAATAATGTTATTATACTGCTGCTCAATACGCTTCTTATTATGTATATGTTAAGTATTTTTTAGCACACAATTTATTTATTGTAAAAGTATGAAGTTCGAAATGAAGTACTGCCTCTACCAAGGCATGCACCCGAGAAGCATTCTTGATGCGCACATTTTCTAAACATGACTCATGGGCGTAAATTGCCTCGAATTTCCAGAGAGAACCAATCAACTTTTAACGAACGATGAAGTTTTATCTCTACACAAGAATTCCACGATTTCACCTGGTGAAGTACTTGTAAATACATTTCTCAGCAAATCTAACCGAAATCCCATGAAAGTAATCAGTAACTTGTTTTACGCTGATAAGGAATCACCGGTAAAGTATACAAAAAGAAAACAGCATAATTGTAGAACAAGCATTTGCAGATAACAACGTACTAAAGTATTCAGAATGTACGTAAACTATATTACAGAAAAATGAAAATCAATCCACAAAAAACGGAGCAACATTTACCTTAGAAACACCAGCTATCTAAAAGCAGACGGAAACACTGCCTAGAGGCGTAGAGTGCGGCATATTTTTGACCAAGCACGTGACAAGCAGACGAAAACGCATAAGAAATAAGCAGCAGATTTCTGAAGCGCACATACGCACGAACACAAAACACAAGGGATACTGTACTTCTAGCATGTGTTTTAGTCCTGGTGTAACATGAGCCATCTCCTCCGCGTCACGAATGACCTTCCTGCTTTTTGCACTCATCGAAGGTCGGTAGGTTTCTGGCATGTATTGTCTGCTATAGATGGCCGGGTGAGTGGCAATGCTTTCTAGAACAGCAGGACTTGTGCCCCTGTAATCTCTGCTTAGATCAGACAGTAAATGTTGAGTATCGGCATACTCACGAAACGATGTTTTCTTTGAGCTAGATTTATAGCTAGATGATGTGGAATAAGGTTTAGTGGTGACCGTTTTCGTGGGTTTCTTTTTCGTAGGAAGAGGCTTCGTGATTTCAGGGGCCGGCGAGCGTCTAGGCTGCTGCTTGGTGAGTACAATCTTCTGCGTAACGGAAGTAACAGTTGACTCGGCAGGGGGTGCCACTGAATGTGTTTCCTCTTCTCGTGTCTCTTCAGTTGTTGTTGTTTTCTCCGTATCAGCCATGATTCAAAGTGTTAACCTGTATCTCCGAAACCTTAAACACTCTATAAAATTCCAAAACACAAACTAGATTCCTAAAATCAGAGTCGAAAAACTTAAGTATGAAGCACCAAGGCCTTATCAAAGACACTCAAGATAATCCAACTGTGTATCACCACCAAGTAAGTCCAAACACACCGCCACATAAACCAGCAAGGACTAAACAGGAAGCAGCCTACACGGAAGTGGTAGTGAACCACTGCGCATGCCTGGCAGGCTATCAAATTCCCAGGTGAAAGCACATTTCCAGAACACCAGGCATAGGTATGTGCTGACTAGTCGAACCGCTGCCAAAAGCGTTCTCTATAAGGCTCCAGGTAACCATTACTAACATTTCTTGGCTATTTGCCAATTGCCTTGGACAAATCTCAAAGGTTTTTGACAAGAAAAAGTACAAATGATGTCTGACGGCAAACACAAAACATTCTTGTAAAGAGATTTGATAGTACCTTGCAACATACGCTTACGATCACGGAAACGCAGACAGGCTGCGAATATAATATATCAATACCGACTATGAGAAACAATAAAGCAATTAAAATCATAAATCTTGGAAAAAACAGTCTGCAAGTGGGAATCGTACAAGCAACAATATTGCCCACACAAAAGCACCGAACAGAACGGATTAGAACCATGTAGAAACATGGAAATGTGTGCACTCCGACAAGTCTGCACTACTCATGGGGGGGGGGGGGGGATACACAACCTACGAGAATGTGCTCTGGCAAAAGCCGACATTACTCAGTGAAAAGACAAGTCTGACCTGCAGTTCCTTGATCTTTCTCTGCAGCTGAGCTACTAGGCTCTGTTCGTCCTCGAGTTTAGAGTGAAGATTCTTCAGCTCGACGTCCTTCCTGTAACAGGCCGACGTATGAAGTCATGTAGTGAAACATTAGCATCATGACGTATGCAATAATACAGTGATATGGCGTATTCAACTCTGCAATAATATAGTGAAAATGCCTTTATATTGCCATTATGCTAGGTTGGCGATAAGAAATAAGAATTTGTAGACAAAATGTTTGATTTTACAAAAATACCTGTTATTTAGAAATATTTCCCTCAGATACTCTGAAAATATTCTCTTCATTTTCAAATATTTTTTAGAAATTTTAGCGGCAAATTAGGACTATTAGTAGCCAATAGCTATATTGGCTACAGGTAGCGTTAAAATAGCATTATGGCGTATGAAGTGATAACTACACATTGTCATTAGGGAGTATGCAATCATGTAGTAGCATGAATAAACGATGTCATTCTGGTATATGCAATAATGTGGCAGTATGGCTAAGCATTGGAATGTTGATGCATGCAATAATGTAGCGGTATGACCAAACACTAGAAATTCGGTGTATTAGAGTCCAGATACTGCCGCTGTGGCAAATGTACTCGTATGGGAAACATTGCCATAGCACAGCGATATTTATGCAGCTATTGCATTGTTTGTGAAAAATCACTACCAGTTTTATTATCTCTACGCTTACGATATATATTTCAAAAACAAATGTTAAGTGAAGTATAATGAAAGAATGAAAAGACAAAACTGGGTTTCATTTGTAAAAATATGTTTAACACATAAACAGGAAAACAACAGGCGTTATATTAAATAAATACAAATAAAGTTGAAATAAGGTCTACCATAGAGCATTGCACACGATTGGCTGACGTCTAATGAAAAATACGTTTTTGCGATACTTCCAGTATTTGTTTTAATATACCTAAAATAAGAATGTCTTGTATGTTTTTTTCAAACAAGACATGCTTTTTTCTTCTACCTTTTGATATAGTTTTCTTCGAAATACCCTATATGACACATATATTTTGCGACTTCTCACCTCCTGACGTTCTCTTCCAGGTCTCTCTTGACTCGCTCCAAGTCCTCTACAGATTCCTGTGTGGACTTTAGGTCCTGCTCGACCTTCTTCTTGGCTTTCTCAACATCAGCGCGTACCTTCTTCTCACGCTCCAAGTTATCTTCAAGCTATATAAACACACCAATATGTTTATACAATTAAAGTACATCTTATACGGTATCGATAGTATAATAAATTCCAAAGCAAAGTAATATTGTGCTATAATAATCATTTTTGGAATTTCAAAATAGTTTTGCAAATGCAATGCAGTATTTAGTAGTTAGTTTAATTGAAATCTCTGTACAATGCACTACACCAATAATTGAGTTCTGAATACTACCTCATCAAGAGTGGCCTCCAGTTTGCCCTTCAATTTTGTGAGGTGGTTGACCTTGTCTTCTTCAGCCTGGAGAGATTCCTGTGTCTTCCTCAGAATTTCATCGAGGTTCTTCCTGTCCTTGTTCAGTTTGGATATCTGCTCATCTTGCTGAGCCATCTCGTCCTGAAGAGTTCTAATCTGATTGTCCTTAGTATTCTTTTCAGACTCAGCCTTTGCGAGTGAGGTTTCAAGATCTTCAATGTCTTTCTTAAGGTCAGCTGCTTCGGCCTCCATCTTTTTCTTAACAGCCTCGAGTTCAGCAGCGGCATCTTCCTCGTCCAGAAGCCTGTCTTCAAGGTCTTTAAGCTGAGCCTCGAAGTCAGCCTTCTGTCTGATTAGGCGTTCAATCTTCTCCTCGGCATCAATCAATGTATCTTGTTCAGCCTGCAACTGTAGGTACATGTCGTTCTTTTGCTGCAGAAGAGTCACGTTCTGCTCTTCCAGTTCCTTCTTGATCTTCTCAACCTTGGCCAATTCAGCTTTCGTCTTCTCCAGTTCCTCTTCCTTCTTCTTCATATCGTCTTCAGCACGAGCGATGTTGAGCAGAGGCTTGACCTTGGTGTACAGTTTCCACCACTGCCAGTTCCTCAAGATCAGCCACTTCCTGATGTTCCTCTGAATGACGGACAGGCCAACTCTGAAACGTTGCATGGCACAGAAATAACGAATGTATTTAAGTATGTTAGGATACGTTTATTTATTTAATGAACAATTGTTCGTTAATAGCGATTGATAGGTGAGCTATTTTGTTATTGTTTCTTAATTTTTACTATGATAAACTCATTTACCAAACATTATATCATAAATATAAAATAATAGTTCACAATCTTTCCGTGTATTTCTTTTCCAATTATTAAGTATATTAATACAAGACGATTGTAGTAAATTATAACAACAACAACAACAACATCAACAAAATATTCAATTATAATGAAGTTTTTTAACTCAACGTTTTATTATGTAATACACATCAGTATTCTTGTATCTGACATTACCTCTGGTCTTGCAGTTTCTTGTACTGCCTGCGCATGAGGTAGCCTCTGATATGGGCCTGGAAGAGAGAGATGATCTTGGAGAGGCGCTCGTCACGCATGTCCTCAAGCATACCCAGCACGCCGGCCTTGAAGAAGACCTTGGTGGAGCCGAGACGGTACTCGTTGGGGTCCATCTGGAGGGCCGTCAGGATCTTGTCGGTGACCTGCTTGCCATCCACGAATCCCTGGGGGATGGCATTGGGGGCCAGGATGGAGTATCTGGAAGTGAGGCAAAATTTGGGTATAAAATGCAAGTACTGTCTGAAACAGCTACTTGGGTCCAGCCCGTCATACATTAAAAAGAAACTTCAATTGTTTGGGCCAAATATAAAAACAAAAGCCCATTTGATTTTCACGGATACATCCTTGCTGTTTTGAATAAAAATCAAACGGCCTATTGAAAAAAGCGCATGAATCAAAATCACATTATCAGTTCGCATATTAAGTCTGACCAGGAAGTGAAATTTTGCCTTGAAATGAAAACTTTTCTTATTTCAGTATACAACAATAATATGGCACATTCGTAGTTTTGTAAATGCGAAGGACTAAGGCTGTAAGTTTGTTACCTCTGCTTGAACTCGGAGTAGATGATCCTGTTGGGGAATCCCTTTCGGCAGATACGGATGCCTTCCAGTACACCGTTGCACCGCAGCTGGTTCAGTACGAGCGGGGCGTCGATAACACCTGCACGTAGCACGACAGTCTTCATTAATAAGTTACAAAGTTTAAAGTTGCGATCTATTTAGATTTCTTATTACAATAGCATTACAACACATGTATGAGCTTTACTTCAAATGCGTTTTTGTTATTTAGTTCTGAGTCAATATACTTTTTATTAAAGGGTTAAATTTGTGGTAAAACAATATTAAGTCAGGTTTCGTTAGTCCAATCAAAATATCAAACATAAGTAGTAAAAATTCAATTCAAACGTGAAGTTAGTTAAGGTTTCACTTTGTATATTATGAAATATTTCCAACTTCAAGGTAAGTAGGTAATGCATAAAACTGTGAACGCTGCTCTAAGGACCACGTGCACCGGTGGAAGAAAGTCTTACCGGGAGCCTTCTGCTCATTGGGCAAAATGCACCGAACAAAATGTGGGGATGTCGTCCCAAGATGCTTCATCAGTCTATTGAGAGACTCCTATGAAAAACAATGGGTATTGTAACATGCGAGGAGAAAAACTGGGAAACTAAACCCAAGCAGAGATAGAAACCGTTACTGAAGTCTTGTTAGTTGTTGGAATTAAATCAACAGATTGGGCTACAAACTAGGAATACAAATAGTGTTTCGAATATAACTGGGTAAGGGGGCAGGGTTATAGACAACTATGTGTTGTATGGTTGTTTGGTTGTTTATATTGCAATGTCATTATTAATACAATAAGGAATGAAAAGGGAATGGGAAAAGTTGTTAGGGATGTGAAACACACTCTTGGCTACTCTCTGGTTGCTATGACAACTGGACCAGCTACAACTGTCGTGTTGCATGCGTTTCTTCAACAGCTATGTCACGCGTGGTGGGAAGTCTAAAATGTGAAATCCATGCAAACTCAAGGGGTATGAACTGGGGTAAATAGGAACATCACCGCACACCAGGGGGTCTATGTCGCCTGCATTCTCATGGAGCACGTGGCCCCATAGTTACCTGGCGTCTTTGTCTCGTTGGGAATAATACAACGGACAAAGTGGGGGTGGGTGGTGTACAAGTTCTTCATGAGTTTGTTCAAGGACTCCTAAAACACACGGTAGATTGAAATGGTTAAAATGTGACTAAAGAAAACGTAGGGGTACAACATAATGGACGGAACAACAATAACACAAACGTGGTAGATACTGAGACAAATGTTGACTAGCGACAAATTTAAAAAGTTCAAAATTGTTTATTTAAATTGTAATAAAGATATTGTTGAAAACATTATACGCTATTATTAGTTAAAACACGTTAAACACTGTGTACACATTATTTAGGTACAATTTGGCTACGCGAGAAAACATACAATACGCACACATTGAATATATTATAATTAAAAAGATGTCACAAAAGTTCACCATGTGCAACACTAGTTCCATGCAAATCACAGAACAATACCTCACAGACGAACAAAACACTCAAAAATAGGTAGAGTGTTAAATTTATTTTATTCAAGTTGTTATTCATGGTAGACTCTTGATAAATGATAAATGTTTTTATCCAAGAGTCCAATAACTCCATCGGCCAACTGGGTAAACTAGTTTTAAATTACCTCAACGTGCATAATGCTTACAACGGTTTTACAAATGCATAATACGTACTTTGTGTGTTGCAGAAATAGTCTGGAAAGCAGATGATTTCTGCTTTCTTTTCACCTCGCCTGACTCCAGGGCTGTAACACAAGTGTCAAAATTACGCAAGGGAAGGGAAGGGGTGGGGAATGGTATACTAAGAGACCACGAGCATGTGGAACACATACTATGGCACCCAATGCATGCAGACTGTCACAATCATGGTTGCTCCGTAGCGGCACCTGTAGGTCAAACCAAAAAAGTACCAAGCATGCTAGTTTGACACTTGAACACAAACGTGTAGATCTATGTGAGGCCAGGAGTCGATGGCCGCAGCATCACCAGAGTGATACATACTTTGTGTGTGGCAGAGATAGTCTGGAAAGAAGCCGACTTTTGCTTCTTCTTGATGCCTCCCGGCTCCTCCACTGCAACCGCACGTATACCACAGACAGACAGTGATAAACATCAGGGCCCGTATTCACCAACCCATTCTTAGACTTAGAAATAAAGAATAGACTTAGACTAAAGAACATATACTTTTGTGTTTGCAAAGATGCTGGATACCAATGTTGCTTATATAATTATTAAATTATTCTCAAAACAGAATGCTACAATTAGCGTTGGTGAATACAGAATGAAATGCAAATTAACAACGTTCACAGAATAAGGTAAGTTTCAAGAATATTCTTTATTCTTAGTCTTAAGTCTAAGAAATGGTTGGTGAATACGGGCCCAGGTAACAAAGCATGGTTGGTATACATATATGAATGTTTTTGAAATTGCGCTTACAAACAATCTGTATGACAAACTGGCTTTATGAAACGTTTATTAGACACATATAGGACATTACGGTTGACAAAAACAACCATTACGTGTAACATCTCAGCTAATATTTAATACTATTTTCACATATTTTAACTTTGACTTACAACATCAATATTTAGCACGCATTTAATGAACATAATTATATCCGAAACCTGTAACAGACTACCACGTTTCTTAATGGAAATGAAACATTCTTTCCTGGCATATTAGACACAAATACAAATCATTATAAAAAATAATGCTCACTTTAAATACCGATCATATTTCTCCAGCACAAATGGAATATATAAATCGGAATAATATTGTAATATTAATATCAAAAATGTCAAAATATATACGAGGGTTGTCTACAAAAGTGAACTGAAATCTTTTTTTGTAATTTTTATTGTAATAAAAGTTTATATATCGCACAAGTTTTGTAAGGCAATTTTATTTCCTACTGATCATTTAATTCTAAAATTCCCAATGCGTACATATAAATAAGAACATGTAATGCATAATACGTGTGGAAGTTGTTAAGTGGTTGGGTATTATACGCACCAGCTGGGGCCGCAAAGAGGGTCTGCACAAGCGCCTCCTTAGACTGCTCGAGCAGGGCCACCACAGTCTCGTTCAGGGGGTCCTTGTTCTTGTCCAGCCAGCCGTTGATGTTGTACGGCACCTGTAAGCCGACAATGTTTCGTCTTTAAAGCCGCAGTCCATAGAATATAATTCAATACATCTTAAATTGGACTTAGTTCTAATGAAAGTTATTGACGTTTATTCCACTAACAATTGGTTATTATTTACGAAAGGCATTTTATAATGTTCAATAACGCTTGGTACGAACGGAATATACACTAATGTACATGCTGATTTACTCCAGAGGCATCACCAGCTATCGCTTACAGATCATTTTACGATAAAAAGTTACCAAAACGTTATTATTTTACCAATTTAAATGCGTTTTGTTTTATTTTGATCGGTAAGATGTCCATAATAAACGATTTCTGCAGTTTCATTTTATTAACATATTTCTGGACTGCTGCTTTAAGCAAACGTTACTAAAAAACAGGCTGAATGAAAAGTATGTATCTGTATGCCTATATATTGTGACCTTATAATTGTCATACGTGACAGTTCAACAAAACAAAAACAAAAAATTGATCCCACTTGTTATGTTGTGACTTTTAATGTGGAAATATGAAAATGTATAACATATATTCTGGCTTTATTTTGGAAATGCATTTTAACAGATGGTGCACTTACATCGCCTGCATAGTGGTCAGGCTAGCTCAGTTGGTAGAGCGCTAGACTTTCAATCAGGGGATCGTGAGGTCGACCCCATCCCGGCCACATGACTTGTGTGGGGATTGGCCATGAAATTATTTCTACGGCCATTCTCCCCCTATCTCTAATTGAAGTAGGGCAGTTGTCAGTTACTGGCAAAGGTATGTGCACTTAGTACTGGTAAAACGCTTAGATCGTCTAAGCTTGCCCAGGAAAAGGGTTAACTGACCGCCGTGATATGACTGAAATACTGTTAAAACGGCGAAACACCCAACAAACTTACAGCGCCTGCATAGTGGCCCAACTCGAAGTCGGCGTTAGCGCCTCCCTTGCGGGTCCTGACGGGCTTCTGGAAGTTGGGAGACTTGCCGAGGTGGTTGGTGTACAGCTTCTCCAGGAAGGTCTTGTCCGAAGCCTTCGGGAACATGCACTCCTCCTCCAGGATGGACAGGATACCCATGGGCTGGAAAAAAAAAACAGAAATGTTTTCGAAAAACGATTGACATAATTGTGTTTGGTATGAGCTGGGGAAAACAAAAATGGTTGGAACTTTCGACATACTTTTGGCGTGTATTTGGTGTTAGTGTATAAGCGACAGAGCGACAAGTTACACATGGGCTGGAGAAAACAGGACTTATTTTGACATTTATTCACATAATTATGTATTTAATTTATAAGCGAAACCATGACATACATGATACAAGGAAACAATAATCGTTTTTATACATGCATGCATCAGATGTGCATGCGATAATAATTATTTATCTAGTACGTATATATGTATTAATGTTTTTAAATCCAACGGTTAACACACATATCATATTTTCAATTATTTTGTTGTCATTTGATCCATATTTGAAATCGCATTATTGTTAACAATATATTAAAATTACATTTATATGTACCATTTAAAATGTTTTAATGGATATTATAGAGTTCATTACAAAACATGTTTACACTGACTCAATATTTTCAACCGAATTTGCAAATCATTTTACAGTGACATAAACAACGCGTCACAACTCCTCCTACCTTTTCAATAAGGTCAATGCAGGCCTGCAAGTCCATACCGAAGTCGATGAACTCCCACTGGATTCCTTCCTTCTTGTATTCCTCCTGCTCCAGGATGAACATGTGGTGGTTGAAGAACTGCTGCAGACGCTCATTGGTGTAGTTGATGCACAACTGCTCAAAACTGTTGAACTGGAAACCATAAAAATATCATCGGTAACGAACAATGCATAATGACTTTGATCAAGCTTTTGGATTATATGAACACGCTAGGATCAATTTATATTTAAACAGAACTGCACCAAAGGTTTGACAACGGATGCAAAAGTGCACAAGAACTTACGTCAAAAATTTCGAAACCGGCAATATCTAGCACACCAATGAAGTAGTTTCTCTTGGCCTTGGTGTCAAGAGTCTTGTTGACTCTCTTGACGAGCCAGCCGAACATGCGGTCGTACAGCGACTTGGCCAGGGCGCTCACGGAGTAGACCACCTGGTCCTTGTTGCGGCCCTGGGTGACGAACTCGGCACCGACCTTGATCTTGGGCTTCAGGAGACCCTTCAGCAGATCGCCGGCGTTGATGCCCAGCAGGAAGGCGACCTTCTCAGCCTCTGTACACGGAAAATGTAAAATAATAACAATTTGTTCCATGCATAACGTCATGTCACACATTTATAAACTTCCGTTGACGGCATTACTTACGTTCAAATTAAGCTCAGTATTGACATTTTTTCTGATGATCAACACGCAAGTACTATAAGTCAAGTAACGGTATCTACAATATAACTATCTACAGTGGTCAAATCAACATTAAATTATTGTAAACATACGAGTGTGCTGTTGAAAATTACACGTTTTGAAATAGATATATGAAGTATAAAATATTTAAATATGAAATAAGCATATTTATTTTATGCTAAGTAGTGAAATATAGAAAAATATCCCTAAGAGGTATATCCCTATATCACTCACAGTGAGGGACTACTTTTTGGGGTTCCGATTTAATACAGTAAATGAAACAGACCGTCATCGATGCCAGGCTCAAAACTGTGTAATGACGTCATTATTTTGACGTCATGACCTTATGATTCCCGCGATATTTTCTAATAAAATGTAAAACAAAGGTTAATAAAGCATAAAATAAAAAGAAAATATGTTTGTTTTCGGTGTGATAACGCGCGCAAGCGCTCGTGAAAATATTAATCGTCTCCCTTTTCGGTGATGATATCACGCGTTATCACACCGAAAACAAACAAATATCCTCTATATATAAATAAAATATATATATATCTCACGTGAATCCAGTATGGTAGCGTTTGAAACATCCATGCTTCATGATAAGCAACTGGCGAGCATGCATTGATTGAAACAAGATAAGTCACTAATAATTTACCTGCGGTGCCATCAGGCTCGGCCTGTTCCTCTCGTGGCCTCTGCTTGAACCTCATCTCTCCGAAGTGGATGATGGCGGCCGTGCACTTGAACATGCTCGTCTTCTCCTCGTTCGTGAAACCCAGGATGTCGAAGGCTTCCTATAGGAACAAAAAAACAGCTTGTGTTTGTGTTTGTAATCACTATAGAACAAGCTGACATTAGAATAGAAAGACCGTGACTTGGGTTTAACCGTTACCTTGACTTACGAATTGGGCAATTGTGAATTTGGACGATAAACCGTTTGTGTTGTTTTGCGTCTTAAATTATTATATTATAAATATTATATTAAACATACACATTCTTAGATCTAAATGCTGCAACCATAAACAGTAAAACAGGATTTTATTATATACGAGGTTTATTACTTTACAAATAATATAATGTGTCTTTCCAGACTAGTTTTTCCTGAAAAAGAGTTTTAAAAGCCAGGATGCCAAAGGCTTCCTATAAAAACAAATATGTGTTCATTGTGTTAGCAATCGCGAACATGATGGACTACATGACATTTATAAACTACGCTGATTCTTAGTTTACCTTGCGCTATTAATTTGGACAAAATACAACATGTGTGACTAACAAACTACTTTGTAAAGAATCGTGTGTTACTATATTACTGTAATATATTTATTTCATGTTTAAATGTCTGACATTTATTTTACATCCGAGACAAACACATATTTTTTTTAACGACGTTGCATCCAGAAATAGGTCATCCACAGTACTATTTTATTATAAGATCAATGAAACCCCAGAAAAATAAGCAGGAGAGAAACCTATATTAACATCCGCTGGTCCTTTATTTTATGCAAGATACCAGTTGCCAATACAGCACAGTACACTACGCACAACACAACACAAAACCTAAAATGACACACAGCTCACTTACGTCAGTGACGTGCATTTCCTCGACGTCATCGATGCCGTCCACGGTGAGCACACCCTGATTGATGAAGCTGTAGAGACCGGGGTCGGAAGACACCAGGCACAGCTCTGCAAACCACCCAACCAGATACATAGGTTAACAATGACTTGCATAAGGAAGGTAAAAACATTGCTTTATGGATCATCTGCAAGGAAAGGTGTTTCAAATGTTGAAATTTAGCATCAGTGCCGTTATCTAACATTTGAATCCAGAATTAGATACTAACATGTAAACAGGTCTTAATGTTTTACTAAAATTATTTTGCTTATAATGTTATATAGATTGCTAAAGGCGAGTGTTTCCAATAATTTTTTGTTTATAATTATATATCTTTTTATATTTACTTTAGTTTTTCTTTTCTGGTCTGCTAGAAAACGACACATGTGCATCATTATATAAAATATACTAGTACAACTTATATAGACCTTTTGGGATTGAAATGGAATATAAACTGTAAGCTGTTATCATGCTTGTTACAAGGTGTGGGTAAACTTTTTACGTTTGCTCTTTGAGGTGTAAGAGAAAAGGTTCAATTCGATGCAAGATTTCAATTCCAGGGAATAGACATTCTATGTTTAAAACACCTTTAGTTCACGGGTAAAATGTTTTTATTAAAACACACGGTTAATTTATAAAGGCTTCATTACATTCAATCATATTAACTGAAAAGTACCGAAAATATATTGTAAGGTACACAAATAATAATAAATAAATAATAAACCGCACGGTCGGTTATTGAGTCCGTAGGTGGCGGTCCTCTCGCCTGTACAGATGTACTAACCGTGGTATTTGGGGCATGCGGGGGAGAGGAGCTGGTAGAAAATGTGGTAGTTTCGTTCGGCCGGCTGCTGGAAGGTCACGCGGGATTTTTCCAACAGATCTATAGACGCAAGGTACACACAATGGATAAAATCACAGTTAATAAAATACTATAATAAACTAAATATATTGAATTTTCTGGGATGAAATTGGAAAAGAAATGTCGGGGTCAAATAGGATAGAAATAAACTCGTTCAAGGTACACAGTCATTCATCGGAAGCTGATACGATGGTGTGGTTTGTGGCTGCAATTGTATTCAGTTAGAGACATCATTGGTTATATGCGAGAGGCAACAAGTCTGAAATTAGTTGCACATTAGTGGTACATATAAGTCAATTGAATGGTATCCTATAACTTATATATAACTGAAATGTTCTAAGACGATCTAATAAAAGTTTATGAATTCCCGATCAATTTATTGCAAAGGCACAAACACATTGCTTAACTTTTATAAAGTATTATATATTATCATATATAAAAAGAATGTTAAATAAAAGTGGGAAAACAGCAAATATAATTAAAAAACATTCTGCAAGTGTTTAACTTAATAAGTTTACTATGTGTGTAATACGATGTGATTAAACTGTATTGAATTGACCATGTACTCACAAGTCTCAATGTCTGCTCCGGCAATCTTTCCCGTGGGTCCAAAGTGGATACGGATGAATTTACCCTAGAGGGGAGGTAAAACAGCTCTGCAGCCATCTTTCAACGTGAGCAGCGTTTTGCATGTACGTTAATATTTTGCTACATATATCTAAATTTATTGATACGTTGATAATTATCAACTATTTGAAGATAGTGTTATAAATGTGTATTTGTGATGCATACTTTGGGTACATACATATTGAAATCTGGATATGTTCTAAAGTTACACAAGTGCTATACATAACGATAAGTCACATAATATATTTATCGGACCCATAATATCTTTACAGTTTGATTTTTAGTTTCAATTTTTTGAAGAATGCGTCCATATGCTGAATACTAATACAAAAGTGTGTAATACGTTTACATGTACTTCTTCAAGGAAACACAAGTAATTAAATGCAACAACAGTAGATAAAAATCTAAAAAACACGGAAGACCAGTTGAAAGACAAAGGGTCACACGGTCACATGCGCAAAGACAAAGTGTAAAAATATGTCCCAGTAACCGGGGCGTAGAGGTTCATGCAAAAGATTAATACACCTTAGTAGCAAGAATCACAAAATTTGGTTCGCCAAGAGCCGATCTCTGGTTCATAATTTTTGAACTCAAGCAATGGTCCAAATCAATCTAAACATATCTATCCCACATGAAAACAAATGTGTGAAACAGTTTTCGATGTTGTAGCTATACTTACAAATCTCGATGAGTTGTTATTTCTGATTGTCTTTGCATTTCCAAATGCTTCCAAAACCGGGTTGGCTTGAATAATTTGATCTTCTAAGTTACCCTAATTGGGGTTGCACACGCAGATTGGTAAGAAATAGAAAAACATAGTGTTAATCAACGGGAGAGATTGTTAGGAACCTTAATACTAAATAAACTAATGGTAAACTAACGCATGCAACGGTCAAATAGCTTAATAAACTTACAAAACGAGAGGAGTTGTTATTTCTAACAGTCTTTGCATTACCATATGCTTCAAGAACGGGGTTGGCCTGGATAATTTGGTCCTCTAGGGTGCGCTAATGTTGTAACACACGGGTAAAAATATGTGAAAACAATCATTATTAATACAGGAATAATTATCACACGGGTTCAAGAAGAAAATAACGATCACGCGTTATATATCGTTATTTTCCACTTTCAACATTTAACATTGAAGAAGACGTGTTATAGATGGAAAAGGAAAAGTGCATGGTTGTTGTGCAGGGATGGTAAAGAGGTTCAAATGGGCAAATGAAAAGGTTTTAAGGTGGGACACGAGTGTTTGAATTCAACAGATGAAAGGTTTTAGGGGTTAGGAAAGGTGTTGTAAAAATAAGAGGTAGGGGAGGGTTTCAATGGTGGGTAGAGTTGTAGATCTGCCAGCTATTCGTAACATAAGGTAAGAGAGGGAAACGCGTTCAATAAAGAGATTCTGGGGGTGTATAGTGCTGAAAACAGCGGGTTTGGAAACAAGGTGCATCGTCGCTGGTATTGTAACGATCATGGGTACTTACGAATCGGGAGGAGTTGTTATTTCTGACAGTTTTAGCATTGCCATAAGCTTCAAGAACAGGGTTGGCTTGGATAATTTGGTCTTCCAAAGTGCCCTATGGTTCGGAGGAATCAAACAGGTTAAGGCAGGTTGAAATGTGTGTCCTTATCTACAATACTTCTAGTATGACTGCTCGAGGTGTCTAGCCGTGCAGATGCAGGGAGTAGTGTTTGGTGTGGTGTTGAAATAAACGGAATAAAACTGGAAGGGACATTCAAATACTCCCGAGGATCGATATTGTCAAAAGAAAGCTTTAAAACGCCGCTTATACAAAATATTATGGAATGAAATTTGACTTACGAAAGCTCAACGTAAATTTGATCGATCGTCGGGTGTACGGGTATGATTGGACAGGGTGCTTGGTGCGATTGAACAAGATGATGGGTGCGAATTGGTCAATGTCGGTTTCAACACGTGCGGATTGAGAGTATTGGGTAGGGTAGTTCAACAAATACTGGTTTTCAAAAGGTGACAACAATTCTGGTGGATGCCAGACGGAATCGAGAAGGAACTGTGTAACTGAAAACATAGGGTATAGTGGGTCAAACTAGAGTTGTTCCTTGGTGAGGACCGACTTACGAATCTCGAGGAGTTGTTATTACGGGTAGTTTTGGCGTTGCCATACGCCTCAAGAACAGGGTTTGCTTGGATAATTTGATCCTCAAGAGTCCCTCTTTCCTTCTGTTGTGTATGGGCAGGAAGAAAAATGACATGTTATATATTGTGGTAGTGCAGTGGATTGAGGCTGTGAAAGTGAGAATGCACATGTGGCGGTGAATGTAAACAGTGGTGAGGAATGTGAACAGACAAGTAAAATACGTATACACATGTAATTGATATTAACATTTATACAATAATAGTATTGATTCAATCATAAGTATGAAATTATCTTTTTATGAACCTGAAATAATGAAAACATTACAGTATTTTAAAACTGCTAGTACTAGTACGTTCATTAAAAAAAAAAAAGGCTGAAATATAAAGTATGGAAATTTTTTAAGATAGGAACATCATAAAAGTTAAAATCTATAAACTTTAAGATTAAAGATTAAATTAAAACTGGAATAGTTAGTAGAGGTTACAGAAATAGAATCACGTGTAACTTCTGCATCTTCTATTGCTCTGAAAATCACAACTGGAAGGTACTAAAGCTAGGGTCACACTGGAGGGGGTGGGGAAAGGCCAATGCATCTCGCACCGTACGTCAGTTACCAACAGTGTATACAACAGTCTATGGAATCTATCAAAGGGAAACAACCGGGAATTATCAAAGGGAGACAACCGGGAGGTGATGCGACGAGTCCGGAGTGTGTTTGGGGTAATGAGATATACTGCAAACAATCCAAAAGGGTTGAATAAAAATATAGTGAACAGAAAGGTAACAGGCTGCTATTCCTTTGCTGGCCGTCATGTTATTGCTGAAATGTCAAACATTGCCATGTCGAAGGAATGCAAAATACTTTAATGGTTGAACTATTAAATTTTGATTGTTTTCAATAACAGGTTTTAAACAATTTAATACTTAATACTTTCAGTTAGCATTCGTCCGACATGTTTAAGGAACTCGAGCTAGTAGGGTAATAAAATAAGTCAATAGGTGACGGTGTTGGTAGGGAATTCTCATGCATAGTGGTTTGGAAAACAGACTGTTGCGTACACTGAGTAGTATTTCGAAAGAGCTAATAACTTCGCCTGAACGTTCCAAAATGCTTTTTGATAGCCAAATTGTTCAACTCCATTATCGGAGTACCAATATATTAGAAAATTGTACGGGATTTTTTATAAAGTAGTTGTTAAATGCGTCAACGTTCCCAGATGCCTTATGATACTAGTAATCCAAACTGCTCAACTACCAAATCGGAGTAGCGACATGTAAGAATGTGAGACAGTGTACGGGCGTGCAAGATGCGGTCAGCAGGGGGTCGAGACAACCTTCTTGTGGCCTTCCTGCGCTGCCTTCTCCTCCTCGGTGAGTTTCTGCAGCTGGGCGGCCACTTTGGCAAAGTACATAATTACCTTCTTCGTGTTTTCGGTCTTACCGGCACCGGACTCGCCACTGTGTTCATACAGCAACATCACATGTCAATCATACGGTAACATATGTATGGAATTCTACGTATTTCTACATGGATTGTAGATATATATATATATATTATGTGAAAGGGAAACATCGTCTTTGACTGAGGATGCTTACCTTTCGGATATCTAAATTGAATAATCATTGCTTAGGTTCAGATTGCACCTGTTTGTTTGTTTGTAGTTTATTGAAACGAACGGATACTGAAATAACCATATATTGAATCCGTTATTTAACAAATGTTCAAAATCTACACGTTAACTGTTTAACCGTACTTTTACTACTATATGTAATATAACATGAAACATGACAAGCTGTTCATGTTCTTGTGAATAGATATTACGAACGTGTTTAATATAATTTGTGTACGACTTTTGTAACTTTAATAAATAAATGATTAAGACAATCTGAATAAAAATTATATAGAAAAGCTTTGTTACGTTTAAATATTTCGAGAAATAAGTAGTGCGACCAAAGGATTCCCACGTACAACCTGAACCTTAGCATCCTAACGGTACAGTCTAAGACTTACAGCATAAGGTGTATCTTGCTTTTTAGAATCAATTTTGGGGGCTTCTCCAGCCTGCTTTTTGTGGATGTTAGCCGCAACTATTGCGAAATATTTAATGACCTTCTTGGTGCTTTCGGTCTTGCCAGCGCCACTCTCTCCGCTGAGTGGGTGGGGTAAGAAGAAAAACACATGTTAGCACGGTGACAGGGATTAGTGTGACGAACTTAGAGATTCAAAATGGAGGATCGGAAATAAGGTGAGGATGGGGAATCACTGCAAACACTGTAGGACTATCACTAACAACGACTAGAGAAAATATTGATTACAGGTTTATTTACATAATAATTATGCTAAATAAGTTTAAATTTAATTAATAAATACAGTATCATCTTGAGTGGATGGCATGTTGCATAGAGAATAAAGTCCAAAATAAAAATAAATCGAGTTGTCAATAAAAATCGAAACATTGGACAGTTGAAATAAGAAAGATTTTTTTTACGTTAAAACACTGATGTTATAACGTGTTGTGTTTTGAACATTTTGCAAAGTAAACGTTACTCACGTAATCAACATGGACTGGTTCTCACGATCTGTAATAATAATAATGATAATAATAATAATAATAATAATAATAACAATAATACAAATCTACATATTTACAGACCATCATAGTTATTTTATTAACAGCATTGTCAAAGCAGACAATAGGTTCAATGAGTTAGTATATTGAAATTCCGAAAATGTCTAAATGCAATTAAAAGGATTTCATTTACAGTATTGTTCATGATTTAGTTACATATACGAGATACACGAAATACGCTGATACCTATTTAGAATCAAATAGGTTGCTATATATATATATAGACCTATGACCATGGTTACATGGGAATATAAATAAAATAAAGATATATCGTATGATTTGACGGTGCTTTATTATTATTATGTACATGTACAATACATGGAGAAACGGTATTGCATCGTAATATGCCTATGCGGCACAATATTTAATTAATATGATATAATTAATCATGAAGTTATCATTTTCATTTAACGTATATTGCGTATAATCACTAATTAACATGGACGGCATCTGTTTTATCTCAATGCCAGCAACAGGTTTTCGTGCATTGCCAGCGTAGGCATGTATCTGTGCCACAGATGCTATCTCGAATCTGTGTTCACTGTATGTACACCCAGGTAGAGGGAATATTTTCCAGGAGCAGACGAGAAGATTGGAATATAGATATCAGTGCGCGTGATTCTATAATTAGAAACAGTCCGCCATATATGGCGCGTGCGTTGTCAATGGCAACTGCCAAGAATTCTCGCGGAAATTTACGCAGGTAAGCAGATTATATTTCGGAGGAATCTATTTGAAGATTTATGTAGATTTTTGAGTGGCATCATACACAGAATAGCTTGGTATGCATACTTTATCTGTGTTTTCGTCCAAAACATTCGTGGGTGTAAAGTACGAATCTCTTGAGTCTTGAACAATAGCCGCAAAATGCACACGTTTATGTTTACAGAAAAAGCCCCAAGTGCGATATAAGACGATTGTCAGTAGAAACCTTACGCCCAGGGATGTTCTTTAGAACATAAATTTAACAAAAAGGAACGTGTGTCAATAACCGCTAAGAAATAAATTAGTTTAACAGCAAATGCTCTCACAAATTGGTTTTCTAAAGCCATGGATGCGCTACAAAGGGCGTACAAGAGTCATTGACATGTTTAATAAACACGTACGTGTACTTATTCTTGGTAATTAAGGAAATAATTTCAGTCAATATTATGAGTTGGATTGTGCACGCACATAAAACACATTGACGTATGATGCAATCATCAGCTATGCTACTAAAAACTATTAAAAGTACTGTCTCAAATGGAATGTATTTGCGCTTATTATGTTTCCACTTTGTCGTTCTAGCTACGTTTCCAGTCTCCGTTATAGGCTACAGTTGTGTTTTAGTATTCGATATTGAAACTAAATTGTTTGTATTGACATGTTTGCTAAAACAACTAATATATGCATGTATATTTACTTTGTCCTGGAAATTACATTTCGCCTCAACCAGGGGGATTTTTATAACTTGGCAAAAACATACATTTTGAATCAAGCGATTAGGTTGTGTAGGAACTTGAACTATGTTCAACAGTCCCTTACTTTGGTCTGGCACAGTTAACCCCGGGTGATTAGATAATTTCGGAACTAGACGGAAGTGCAAATGATCCTTCCATTGACTCGGCATTAATATTTAGCCACTGTCGATTGGATTGCCTGATCTCTAAAGGTAGAGCTAAGTGCAACTGACCCTTACATTGACTCATCATTAACATTTAGCCACTGTCGATTGCCTGATCTCTAAAGGTAGAGTTAAGTGCAACTGACCCTTACATTGACTCATCATTAACATTTAGCCACTGTCGATTGCCTGATCTCTAAAGGTAGAGTTAAGTGCAACTGACCCTTACATTGACTCATCATTAACATTTAGCCACTGTCGATTGCCTGATCTCTAAAGGTAGAGCTAAGTGCAACTGACCCTTACATTGACTCGTCATTAACATTTAGCCACTGTCGACTGCCTGATCTCTAAAGGTAGAGTTAAGTGCAACTGACCTTGCAACATGTACTGGTAGGCGTTGTCGGCGACGGAGAAGAGATGGGGCGGCATCTCGAGCTTCCTCTTGCCGCGGTACTTGCCGATGATGGAGTCCATGTAGATCGGCAGACGACGGTAGGGGTTCACCGCCACGCAGAACAGACCAGAGTACGTCTGCAAGGGGTATGCAGTTAGTTTAAACCCATTTATTTTAGCTCGATTGCATCGAAAGCTAAAGGCTTATTGAAACACTCTCGAGTCCGTTTCCTGGGTATAACCC
The DNA here is from genome assembly GCA_027627225.1 of Congeria kusceri. Lineage (NCBI taxonomy): Eukaryota > Metazoa > Mollusca > Bivalvia > Myida > Dreissenidae > Congeria > Congeria kusceri. The sequence goes on from CM051031.1 coordinate 4,703,610, forward strand.
CTGAACCAGTACTTGGTGTCTTTGGGGGAGATCTTGAGAACGCTCCCCGAGTGGGGATCGAACCCGAGACCTCCCGATCGCTAGGCGGACACCAAGTCCACTACGCCACCGCGACGTCAATGTATGTAGTTAGACAATCGGGTTCATTATACTCAGTTTCTTGTATTTTGATTGCAGTGTTAAAGATCAAGACATCCTTCCAAAAAAATAATCTTAACAAGACTGTTTGAGAAAAATCGCGCGATTCTACAGGGGCATTCAACTTCGCTGCATTTTGAAGCCCTTATTTTTCAGCCGATTCTTGAAAATATTAGTATAAACTGCCAAAATGTGTATATAGCGTAATTATTTATACAAATATTTGTTCATTTTACGTATACGACATGTTTATATGTGATACACAACAATATATGGTCATACTAGTAGACCACATTACATGTCTCTCCTCTACATATAGACGGTCGTTATAGGTTCGGTTTACTCAAACTATATGTCTCCATTTCAATTCATAGAACATTTTAACGATAGTACATCGCATAATGTATTTTTTAATCTTACTAGCATGATCTTCCTAACATACTACGTGTATGATGTACTTTATAAGAAGATGATTTTAATGAGACTATGTATTTCCAATACATGCTACGTTATGCACCTATCAAAATTCCCGGAGGGGGGGGGGGGGGGGGGAGCGGCGGGCATATACGGTACTTTAGACTGAAAGCGATTTCCAACATGCGGGAATTTGACACGCCGAATAATTCCGGGTCCCGGGAAATAGACTTTGGTCGGATTTTAGATCCTGATAATAATGGGAAATTTAGACACCCGCTTTGGCACACAACTTTAATATGGCATCTGCCACTGTGGGGATTTAGACAAAAATGCTTGGCTCTAGGGTGTGGAATCAGACACCAAAAAATGAAGTTAGTCAAATTCGCCTGGAACTGCCCGCCACTCCCCCCCCACCCCACCCCTGGGAGAAAATATTGATAGAAGCATTATTTTTGCAACTATTGTTTTGCGTTTAAAGTTCTGCTTACGTAGATGAAGCCGGAGAAGTATCGGCTCCTGAGGTTGTGCAGCACGGAGGCCTCGTTCAGGTAGGTCATGTTCGCCATGTCGTCTGTCATCTCAAACTTGGGCGGGTTCACCTGCTGCACGTCATCCTTCTTGAACGTCTTCACCTGAAAATCGAAACCAGTCCAAAGTTCGTGTTTAATACTGAATAATTCATTCAACATTTCGACCAAAATCCATAAAAGCTGGCATATGCCTACTTTAAGCAGATTTGACACATAATCTAGACGTGGTTTATTAATATAAATCTATTTTTGGCTTTGCCTATTTCCAGTGGATTCCTGCGCCGTTGAATTTGGCATGCTGTTGTAGGTCATTTTAATGGAAATGAATGAACGTATTCATACAGTTTAGAATGGCCCCTTGTGACCTATTTACTTATAGATCTTATAAATACACATGTCAAAGACAATTTCCTGCTTTATTTCATGCGTTTCAGCAATATGCAAAATGGCATAAGCATGGAGTAAAATACTTGTTATAGGCTGTGTAATAGAGATGTAGGATATGTAAAGACGTGTACAAATTGGGTAGGTAACACCATTTAGGATGTCAACAGACATATAGTGTTAAAGGTAATTTAGGGTGTGTAAAAATAAGTACCGTATGTTAATATATTCAAGTAGGGGAAAGGTAAAAGATCTGTATTTATGTGCAAAACAGTTAAGATGTGTTCACGCAGTTATGGTGTGTAAAACAGGTTGTGTAAAGAAAAGTATGGTGTGAAAATAAGTATGTAAAGCCATATAATTATGGTGTATACAGACATATAGGCTGTGCAAAGACGTATAATCTGGATAACGACATTAAGCATGTAAAAAGTGCGACTCACGTCGTTGTTGGAGTCGATCTTCACGGTGACCTCCTCTCCCTTCGTGGACTGGATCTCGGCCCGGACGAAGCCTTCCTTCGGATCTGGTACCCAGCATGACTTCTTGCCGTCGAAGGGCTGCGTCTGCTCCTTCATCAACTTCTTCCGGTCGACCGCCAGGTACTGGAAGTCGGGGTCGGCTGCCCAATCGGTGCCCATCTTGCGTTTCTAGTGTGCGTTCGTGTGCGACGAAAAAAGTAGTGCAAAAATAGTTCCAAGACAACCTACTTCCAAATCCGCTGATAAGCCAAGACTCGAACAGCTCTTTCCCCTGAAAATCACAGGTATCGAATTAACTAAATGTAAGAAAAATGGAAAGCAACTATTGTTCCATCTTCCAAAAGCCACCTGTCGGATGCCAGTTCAGCTGCCGGTCAACCGCAAAGCTGTTCATTTATCCAAATTTCTTTCATTTTGACTATCAGTTAAAGCAACGGGAGTTATATCAGTTAACATTTCATGAATGAAAGAACCCGTATCAAAATTGCTAAACGCGTGCCTTTTTCATGAGCGATTAGTGATTTTCAGGGAACCGCTATCCGTCTATATACAAGATTCTGAAGATTCATCTTGAAGAAACAACGTTCAAAATGTAGTCGTGCACCGTACCGAAATAGAAAGAACACAAGCGCCTGACGGTTTCCGCCTAACGTCTTAAAGTGTCAATATTTACACCATAAGGAAAAAAAATCAAATGAAGATATTGAACACATTGATCAGTCTCTCCGATTAATGTCACAGTGCATTTTGTTAAACTTTTAATTGTAGCTACAGCACAGAAAAAGGTTCAAAGCGGAAAGCAACTGTTATAGTCTTAAGTTATCCACAAGGGTGATAATTTGATAAATACTTGCAGCGTAGCGAATTCTAATAGGTGTCCAGATTACATCTGGAGGTGAAACATGATGTTGAACAAGACAACACTTGGAGAGCGAATATATCGGCCAAAGCAATTTGCCCAAACTCCAAATAATATAAACGTCCTGGATCCAGACGTCGATCCGGTTCACCACCTAAATTCCCAACCATCCCAGAAAAGTTCACGCTAATCCGTTCATAACATTTTTGCGTAAATTTGCTAAGAAACAAACAAACAAACAACGCCGGCAAAAACATAACCTCCCTGGCGGAGGTAACACAGGTGTCGAAATAACTCTATAACGCAATTTTAGCAAATTTCACAAAGTTTAAAATTAAAGGAACCTTCTTTTCGACAATCTTTCAGCTTTCGAAACCACCACGCTTACGTCAGCGCGCAGTTTGAGGTTTCTAAGAATTCAAGTGGGCGTGCTTGGAAACTCGCTCCTTATCAATCATGCGCCGCGAGGAGTTGGCACCTGCCCTGAGAACTCTGAGATTAAACTCGTCTATGCACGATATGGAATAATGGCTTCCGGTATGCGATTGTGTTAACAGTTATTTGTCAGTTTGTAATATACATGTACATTAATTTGGTTCATGATTTCCAAGCATTGGTCAAACAAAATGTACCATTATTTCGATGTATTGAATCTTATTCGTAAACGCTATATCAAATATATACAAACAATATATAAGAACGTTTGCAGTCCAAAACTTATAATATATATACAATGCATACACTACTACCTGTTTCGAAACAGGTAGTAGTGAATGCTTTGTATTGATTTTAGGGTCATATTGTTAAAACAGTCGTTCCTTTACAAATATTCATTTTATATGCATTATGACAAATTCTCTTCAAATGGCGACAATTTATGCCACATTTTATGCACAACATTCCATGAGAATGAAATTCATACATCATCAAGCAACAAGTATAATAATAATGAAACATAATTATACAAACGCTATTTTGTATTATTTATCCGTTCTCCATCCAAGTTGTAAACATACACACAGTAATGATATCAAGTAATAAACGAACTTATTCACAAATGTCTGCCTGACATTTTGCATTCATATGCATTGTTATAATTATACCTCTTAACTTCAAATCCCTTAATCCGTTAATCCGAATTAAAGGTAACAGTTAAGCAATTATTACACGTAAGTGAGACGCCAGAAGATTTAATACGCTATCGATAAATGAAAAACATGATGAAACTAATTAACTAAAGAAATGAAAGAAAACCTCGCGAATGTACTTACGGTAAAAGAGCAAGTTCTTGTGTGGAGCGTATAGGAAACAGCGCTTAAATACGACCGTACGGTGCTGCTAGAATTACCTGTTAAATTATGTAACACGCTCAGCGATTGGTCGGTTCTCCAGCCTGGGCCAATCAGAATGAGACTTATTAACAGGTATGCGGAAGCTGCTGTTCGATGCTACAAGCTTCCGTGTGTAGATTTATATAGAAAGAAAATACCTCCCATTATTTGGCAACAGGTATAACGTTGTCTTCCTGAAATGTCTGCCGTTTTTCGTAGGAAAGACTCAAGGTCACTTATGCCAGTCTTTTGCGGAGAGACTTTTGCGCAATGTGTGACACATTTTCGCAATAATCATTAACATATGGAACCGTTACACTAGTTAAAACATAGCGTTGAGCATATTGACAAGTACATATGACCAAAAGTGTTAAATCAATTGATGCCTTTGTTAGTTTCGAAAGTGGTTAAAACGATCTAGTGGAAAATGTTCTCCACTAAAAGCTGAATATAACTCATCTTTAGTTGGATTAAAACTTGTTTTAATTGTCCAGCCATATATTTGACATTTTGTATAGTCAGATATAACACGATTGTGGATGCATTCTTAATGCATTGTACAAATTTTCGTGATTTTATTTACATAAAGATTTTCATTTCATAAGATTTTGTCAGTCTTTTGCGGAGAGACTTTAGTGCAATGAGTGACCACACCTCCACAATAGTGATTCATATGTGGTAACGTTAAAATAGTTAAAGCACAGTGTTTAAGCACATAAATGAGCAAATATGCCCCGTTATTCCGAAATTTTTAATTTCTTTGTAAGTTAAAAATTAGGTCAAGTTTTTCGACTATATTGACTATCTTCGAAAGAAAACAGTTATTTAGGTTGAGCAAAATGTTTTCCCAGTTTCCTAGTCATGTCTAAAATGTTGTGAAGTCCAATATAACACGACTTCCATCGCAAGTATACATTCGTATTAAGTGCAGTGTATAAGATTTCGCCAATTCATGTACATAAGATTTTCATTAAAAAAGATTTTTTATTTCACATTAAGTTATATGTATAATGCAAAATTGTGTCTACAATAACACACAATTTGATAATGGCCGATGTAAAATGAGTTTATTGTTTCGAACCAATACGACTGAGAAAGCTTTTAGAACAGTTTAATGCCGGGCCCGGCTAGCTCAGTTGGTTGAGCGCTGGACTGTCAATCCTGGGATCACGGCCTGTTTCCGGATAATCCGAACGCAGTGCAGCGACCCTAACGCAGTGCCAATATGGCGGATGGCGGATTGTTTTATGCAAAGTTTCCTTATGTACATGTTTGTTTTGGTCGTAATATCTGTCGCAATTGATCAATTGAGTATTTCTTTCAATAGATCGAATGTTTCATCTAGCAACATTGTGTTGTAAGATTGAATGCTGAGGAACACGGCCAAACATTTAGTTAAAATATTGCTAAAAAAATCATAAAAAATACTTAGAGGCTTTAAATTGTCATACTAATTCGCTGTTTGGAAGCAAACATATACTGCTCCAAAAGCCCGTGTATGGTGTTATACCACTGCATATGAACCCAATACTTGTTCAAATGTGCAGACTGTGAGAAAATGGATAAAAACCTAATTTCTAGTTGATAATAACCGAACGCAATGTATAAAAGGAACGGATAAAAATCAAACCAACGCAGAAAAACTTGAAGGATAAACACCTAACGAACTAATTTTCTATATAAATGAATTGATATACATGCAAGATGAACGACTATAGTGGGGCTATATATATGTTTCTATTTTCATTCAAATCTTTTTGCAAAATTTGCTCATTCACCAGTAACAACGTGTATTCGTTTGTATCCTTTCATGATATAAACTATGGACCACTTTAAATGTCATCAATGTGAGGAGGCATGCAATTAAACGACTGAGAATGTTACTACTGCACATTGCACACTGTACCACGAAGACCTGCGTTAAAATATCGCGAGTTTGTACTGGACGAAAATAGTTGGAAATGAAGTATGCTTGATATAGTGCCAAACGATTTGCAAAGATAGAAAAAAAAGACGACGTAGTTATAATTCAAAATAATGAAAGTGTAACAGGAAATGCCAATACCCCTTTAAAATATAAAAGCATAGAGCGCATTGAAAGTGACTCTCGTTTGAATATTCCTGAACGTACACAGTTTAATAAGTGTGTATATTGCGGTACATCTTCTGTCAGTTTAGAAGAAATGATTGAACACTGCCGTCCGAAACATAGTGACAATGTTTTGAAATACCGTGAATTTTGTTTGGAGTGTATGCAGGTTCTAACAAATATGGCTACATGTCCAAATTACACAAGGAACTATTCCTTCCGCTATTACATGAAGTGGCAATGAACTTGTAGCAAAAAATAATATTATTTTTATCCGTAAGAAACAGAGAAGCCATGGGACTGTAAAAAACACCTGTAAAGGCATTTGAATACAGAATAAAAGACAGACATAACACCGAAAAATTAGTTCATGCATCGGAATCTTTTTTTTATAGTTTTTGTTAGGTAATTGTCCTTTTTACGTTTGTACTTATCCATCACAGTCTCCTACATCGGTCAGGAATTATCCGCAAGCCCATAACCACGTCAGAATAAAGACTATGTTTTATCAATAAACATGAACTTTAAACTTTGATATGATTACACATGGTCAAAGAGATGTTCATTTAACTAATTTATATTACAAGTAAGGTACTACTGCATTTTAAGACAGTTTTAAAACGGTGGGACACCTAAAAATGTTCTTTATGAAGACTTTTTCGAGTACATTTTAATGACTTCCAGCATCATAGAGTAATTGTCAAACAAAATATTGAGTACATTAAGCACAGGGCACTATAGCTATTAAAAGCACTACGCTGATACTCAACACAAACATAAAAACATGATGAGAAACCTGAAAAATAATTACATAGTTTGTCTCTGTGTCCGCCATATTGGCACTGTGTTAGAGTCGCTGCACTGCGTTAGGATTATCCGGGTACAGGCCGTGGGGATCGTGAGTTCGAGCCCCAATACATAGCCTGTGTGGGGATTGGCCATGAAATTATTTCTACGGCCATTCTCCCCCTACCTCTGATTCAAGTAGGGCAGTTGTCAGTTACTGGCATAAGTATGTGTACTTGGTACTGGTAAACCGCTTTGATCGGCTAAGCTTGCCCAGAAAAAGTTGGAATAAGTTAACTGACCGCCATGATATGACAGAAATACTGTTAAGAACGGCGAAAAATCCAAATCAACAAACAAAACAAACAAACAGAACAGTTTCATTAGCCAGCAAAACGTGCTGCAGATATGCGGTTTTAATTGACATCTATTGCAGCCGAGAAATGTGTTCTAGTCGTAATTTTGGCAAACAGATAAGCCAGAGGAATAAATTCCTATTAGTTTTTCTTCAGAGCATTTGAAGTTCAGGGAGAAAGCTATCTCGACAGAAACAAGATGTTGCGGTATATTTCAAGGTGAGTAGAAACCATACAAAACCGTTACTATGGCAACTCGTGCATGCATTTCTCTCTCGTGCCAGAAGCCAAATCTACAGACGCCAGGCACATATGTTTGATTCTGCCGTATGATATTATGTTTATGTATAAACAGATCGTCTGTGTTATGTAAATTGACTCTTGTCTTGTTTATTATCAATCACTGCCGATTTGGTGGGCATCGATCTTTACCGATATCTCCTTGGTTCGTTTCTTATTCGTGTT